>CM034531.1:70248048-70498581 GCA_020002185.1 Paraescarpia echinospica
CATTATATAGGATGCAAGTAGCGTCTTATGAGCTCTTAAGAGTAGGCATCTATCATTGTGTATAAATGTGTGCGCGCGTGCGTGCATTGCGTGCGTGCGTGCGTGTGTGTAATGTTTGCATATATGCATGTATGCATGTGTGTACGTATGTATATATTTATGTAAGTATGTATGTATATATGTATGTATGTATGTGTGTATGTATGAATGTATGTATGTATGTATGTATGTATGTATGTATGTATGTATATATTATGTATGTATGTATGTATGCATGCTTGCATGCATGCATGTATGTACATACGTACGTACGTATGTATGTGTGTATGCAAAAGTGTGGTTGGCACTGAATATTTTGAATAGCAACTCAACAGATTAAAAAGTCAAAACATATAGCAAAAACGTCCTAACTATTATACTTAGTTTTGCAAACCCCATATTTTAACAGGTTGACTATCTGTAGTTACTACGTTATATTAAGGATTACGTTGTAAACAGAACAGAAATGGTAAGACACGTACGTCACAAGCGGTATTTAAAACGCGCGACCTATATGCGCGTTGGTGATGCGATCGGATGTCTTTAAAATGGTCAGCCTGACCGAATGAATTTAAGATGAAAATACTGTAATTACAGTAACATTCAATAACTGCCGCACGTTGTGTGTTGCTTCGTGTGGGGGAATAAGTTGGTGACAGTTATTTATTGCTCCACTACAGTGAGCATGAATAAAAGTGAAGATAATACATTAAATCGCGTTTGCTGCCTCTATGGTCTAACTCAGCGACTCGACGCACACTGTGACCGTGTCACCTTCTGCTAACCGTTTGATTGTATGATAATTGACCTATCCATCACGTTGCCTGTTGCCTAACAAAACCTCAGGCAAGCTATCAAAAATGGACGCCGAACACATGGTGCGTTTGGACATTCCGTCGTATATTTTGTTGAAATTCGAGTCCCAAAAGTGTTTCTTTATGACAAAAACATAAGGCAAAGTTTCTGAAGTGACAACTGTATGCGGGAATGTTTTATTTATGCGATACAATGCAGTAATAGTAATGTAATTCACGTATATGTATGTATATATATTATATATAAAACCGTTATCAAAAATGTTGGCAAAGGCAAAGTTTGACGTAGGTCACGAGCTAGCTGTTGATTGTGACATTAGTACAGTCGGAAGGTATGCCCCCCATGCACCCAGTGGATTTCTAAATGAAACTTACTTTTTTGCAACCCTGAAGGTGTCTAGTAAACAGATTTGGATGTTCACATTTCGAAATAATGTCCGAAGGCGTCCGTTTGGCGGCCATCTTGGATTTTGTCACGCGCGACTGGTAAAATCAAGGATACCCATAACTTTTGAACCATTCATCGTTCAAAGACAAATGAACCCACTTTTTCGTATAACTGTGGCATGAGGAATCGTTTAAAATGATTATTTTGACGATTCTATCATATTTATTTCTTCTGAATGCACATAATACCATATTTTCATGCCTGAAATCGAATCAAATACTAAATTAAGGATAGGTGATTGCGCATAAGCACTGACTCAACATATGCCACTACTAGGCAGAAAATGGGCTAATTGTGAGTCCAATAAGAAAGGAAACTACACGAAATCTACCCACTACGATCAGTATATACGTCTACTCAAGAACTGTCTACCCGAAACTTACCCTCGACACTACACAGTAATCATCATCATCGCCAAGAAGCAGCTCATCATAGTCAATCTTTTGATCATCTTCCTCTTCCCCCTCCTCCTCATCCGCAGCAGCTTTCTCAAGCAAGTCAATGAGTGGGGAGGTTAGATGGGTCCACACCACCACACTGGCTCCAGTACACCCTCCTCAGTCTTCACCCATCCCAGTCCATCACCGTAGTGCTTGGGTCGCCAGAAGCGAGGCTGGTTCGCCCGCTTGTATTTGGCTAGTCGGTAGTTGACCCGGCCAACATGGAGAATTAGTATGGTGGGAGAAGAGCCAGGTCAACCTTGGACTTGGTGATGAGCTTCTCGTGTTCTCCCACCATCTTTATGAGCATCCTGCCTCGCACAGCTGATGTCTCGCGAGCCTGATCGTACACGAGGCAGGTGAAGGCCTCCCAATCTGCCATCACTTCCGGCTTCACCGTCCAGTCATCACCAAGTTGCTTGAAAACGTTGTGATGCTTGGGGTTCTTCTGGAGCTTTTTCAGGGGCGCCACATTGCCTTTGCCCTTGAAGGCGCTGGTGCAGTCCTCGCCTGAGAACACGTAGAACCCGACCAGCGTGCTCTACTGACTTGGCCAGCTCCGTCACGTTTACTATTTGGCGGTGCTTGCCCATGCTGGTGTCGAGATAGATGGTGAGGCTGATGGAGTGCCAGTGGTGGAGCAGGATGAAGAATATGTCAGCATCAGGAATTCTCACTACAGCCAACTTGTACGGCATATTGGAGGTAGAGAACGACCCGGGTGTCCGTCTCCTCCCGGTCTGAGGACAACTCATCGATCTCGCGCGTAGTCACTTCACCAATGGATGCATCCAGTTTATGTGCCTTCCCCTCCACGATGGCAACCGCTGCCCCGCACTTCTCGAGTGGCGAGGCCGCCGCCTTGCTGCTCCAGACACGGAGCAGCAGGTGACAGAGCTGTCGATTGTTTTCTTCATTGGCCAGGAACAGCTTGAAGTCGGCGGGCTTCCTGGTGGCCGGGCCATCGATGATGTACTTCTGCGAGAAGCCACGGCGCAATCTCTCCTGTGCCTTGATAGAGTCTGCATGATAGTAGTCAGTGGAGAACACAAAGTTCTTTTTGGCAGCCATCTGGTCCAGCACCTGGAGGCAAATGTGACCGTTCGTCTGGGGCAGATTGTTGAGCACGTGTCAGAGAATCATGCCATCCTGGATGTGGTACGCGTCTTTTGGGTAGGGCACCTCTTCGGGGGTGTCATATAGCAAGAAGTGCAGCATGCAGGTCTTGTTCGTTTTGGCGAAGAATCCGTCGGGGGTGCCGAGGCTTGGAGGAACAGGGGTGAGGGAGTACCGCATCAGTTCTTCAAGGTCGAGAGGCTCATCCAGGAGCTGCGACTTGATAAGAAGCATAAAGGCCAGGTTGCTCTGCTCACGGTACTGGATGAACTTTCCCTGTGTGGAGGTGAGCTTGACTGTCTTGTCTGAGGCCTCCATCGTCTTCAGCTTCTGCTTCTCGATGGGTTCTGTTTCCCCGGTGGTCGAGATCGATTTCTTACCAACTGTGTCAGTTCGAAGGACATCGATCTCGACCACCGGGGAAACAGGAACACCGGATGCGACGTTGTAAAGCCGGTCTTTGTCAGGGATGGCGAAAGGGTCGATGAAGTTCTGGATAGCAGTGAGTGTTTGCTGCACAGCTTCCTCGCTCTTCTTGATCTCAGCAGCCTCGCGCTAGCGATTCTTCCCTGCCTTTTGACACTCGGGGTCATTGATGAGTCCACACATGGCGAACTTCATGAATGTCTCCTCCATGGTTTTGTCGACTGCGCTGAGTGCACCGGGAATGAATGACCATGCCACTGCGATGCCGCCCTTCTCAAGAAGCTCCTTCGCGCCAGGGTGAGACAGGTCGATGTTGGTAAGGAGCACCTCCAGCCAGGCCAAGTACCTGGGGTAGTTCGGGCCATCAAATGCGAAGAATATGTTAGTCATCTCCCCATTGCACTTGTGGTAGAGCTTGAGGTTGTTGGTCTTCACAGAATAGATGAGGATGAGGCGGGTGTGTTCAATGAAGCCGAACCAGAAGGTAGGGGTCTTGCCGTGTCCTCAAACTCCACGTACTTGTTGACGATGGTGAGAGTTGAGGGGTCCTGGAAAGCGAGGTCGATGTTCTCTCGGCTGCAGGACTTGAACAGGTTGAGGAGGGCCAATTGGTTGTCTACATGGACGTTTTCCTCGTGTTCAAACTTCTCCACCAGTAGCCGCTCCATCACCTCACAGACAGTCTTCAGACAGAATTACGCCTTAGCATAAGCCTTCCCACTGAGAACACGGTTCAGACAGCTGCTGGTGACGAGGCCAGCCTCGAGGATAATCTCAGCGTAGCCCGAGCCCCTGAACTTGTGCCCAGTCACCATACCCATGTAATTCATCACAATGTGGAACTGTCCCGGGGTAACTTCTCTGGAAATTTCCATATGAGGGGAAAGGCCTTCATGCACCCACCGAGGTCGAACGTGTTAAGAACGTACTTCTGTCCGACCTCGGAGGTAGCGTCTGCAGACCGTCTCAGTTGCTCCTGGATGACACAGTACTCGGTTAAGCCTTAAAAGGCAAAGGCAATGTGGCGCCCCTGATAAAGCTCCAGAAGAACCCCATGTATCACAACGTTTTCAAGAAACGTTTTGATAACTGGACGGTGAAGCATCATGTACGGTCAGGCTCGCGAGACATCAGTGGATGCTGTGAGAGGCAAGATGCTCATAAAGATGGTGGAAAAACACGAGAAGCTCACCTCCCATCATACTAATTCTCCATGTTGGCCGGGTCAACTACCGACTAGCCAAATACAAGCGGGCCAACCACCCTCGCTTCTGGCGACCCAAGCACTACGGTGATGGACAGGGATGGGTGAAGACTGAGGAGGGTGTATTGGAGCCAGTGTGGTGGTGTGGACCCATCTTGCCTCCCCACTCATTGCTTGAGAAAGCTGCCGCGGAGGAGGAGGATGGGGTAGAGGAAGATGATCAAAACATTGACTATGATGAGCTGCTTCTTGGCGATGATGATTACTGTGTAGTGTCGAGGGTAAATTTCGGGTAGACAGTTCCTGAGTAGACGTAGATACTGATCGTAGTGGGTAGATTTCGTGTAGTTTCCTTTCTTCTTGGACTCACAATTAGCCCATTTTCTGCCTAGTAGTGGCGTATGTTGAGTCAGTGCTTATGCGCAATCATCTAAACTTAATTTAGTATTTGACTCGATTTCAGGCATGAAAATATGGTATTATGTGCATTTTGAAGAAATAAATATGTTTGAATCGTCAAAATAGCCATCTCAAGCGATTCCTCGTGCCACAGTTATACGAAAAAATGGGTTCAGTTGTCTTTGTAAAATAAATGGTTCAAAAGTTAATGGTATTCTTGATTTTACCAGTCGCGCGTGACAAAATCCAAGAAGGCCGCCAAACGGATCCCTTCGGACATTATTTCGAGATGTGAACATCCAAATCTGTTTACTAGACACCTTCAGGGTTGCAAAAAAAGTAAGTTTCATTTAGAAATCCACTGGGTGCATGGGGGGCATACCTTCCGACTGTACTACATAGGCAAACCGCGACATACTGGATATATTATTTTTTTATCGTTTTTTGTGGAGTTGACTTTGCTGACTTATAGTTACATCGTATTATTATTATTTTACTAGCGAAATGCCCGTCACCTGACGGGATGCTTTGGTAGTTGACACTCGTAATAGTTATGTTGGATGTTAGAAAAGACACAGCATCGTTATCATTACTACATAAACACCGTACACCGTAACGCGCTAAGCACGCATACACAGACACACACACACACACACACACACACACACACACACACACACACACACACACACACACACACACACACACACACACACACACACACACATACACACACAATCAAACACATACACACACACACACACAATCAAACACATACACACACATTGTATATATACATATGTGTGTGTGTGTGTGAGTGTGTGTGTGTGTGTGTGTGTGTGTGTGTGTGTGTGTGTGTGTGTGTGTGTGTGTGTGTGTGTGTGTGTGTGTGTGTGTGTGTGTGTGTGTGTGTGTGTGTGTGTGTGTGTGTGTGTATTATGTGTGTGTATTATGTGTGTGCGAGCGGGTGTGCGTGCGTGCGTGAGTGCGTGCGTGCGTGTGTGTGTTATGTATAGGATATATATCGTTCATTCTGCAATGCTTGTTTACGTTCAAATCCGTTGCTGTTTCCCATACATTAACCCATATGTTTATCACCTACAGAGAGTATTCGGAATTCTCATTGCCTGTGGACAACGCGCTTTCCATGTATGTACAAATCGTCCTTCTTAGATTAGCCTAATGACTTCTGCCGTTGGGTCAAAGTTTGTATCTACAGTCCGACATGTGTCATCGTAATCAGACGAGTTTGATGGATGGCCATACCAAATCCTGGGGCATACGCTCATTGCACTTCGTCGTACATTCACAATTGTTATTTTGGCTGACCCTGATGAAACTAGCGACTCGTTAATAAACGTATGCTGCACCAATCTATCAGCTTTGGTTTTATCAGTTGCGATATTTTCGAGACAAAAATGCTGAAATTTTACCATTTAAATTGAAATCGTATAATAAACGTTCCGTTTCCTAAAAGCATTGCAAATAAACTGTACTTGAAAATAGAAGTAAACGTATTTCAAATACTTAAAAAAATACACTTAATGTAATGACTAGACAGCAGTTTTGTTGATTTAATATTTAAAATATTTACATGTTCTACCATCCAGACAAATAATACAGTATACACTAATTGCATCGGACAGAACAGATATGGCATTAATACGTTTTCATCACGGTAGCTTATCTCGCCCCTGACAAACAGTGTAGCGCAGTGGCGCAGTGGCGCAGTTGCTAGAGCACCGAACTCTCAATCGGGAGAATCCGGGTTCAAATCCTGTGCAGCTGTTTCGAAACTTGGGCAAGTTCGTGCGTTCTATGTTGCTCCAGTTCACTCGGCTGTATGAATGAGTACCTGGGTTTAGACAGTTGTGGATATTTATGTACGCGTTGTCTTCGCATTACTTGCAGCGTGACTAATTGCTTCCCATAGAAGTCGAGATGGTGTTCGATTGAACAAGTCTGCCAGTACAGGGGATAAAGTGTAAAGCGCTTTGAGCAGTCCTAATGACGGATACTGCGTTATATAAGAACTTACCTTTACTTTTTACAGAAAGGGAAACAAGAGGAGAACAACTAAAGCGTATGTCTGTGTGAAGTTGTTGCAAAGCAATTGACTGTGAAAACGCCCTAGTGGATCCAGTTAAGAAGCACTTCATTGTATCGTGACGTTTGTATCTATTTCCTGGGAGTGGAATAGACTATGAAACATGGCTGGCGGACTGGAGTTGGTGTCGATTGTACATCAACTATGCATTGTTGTATCTGTCATTGTTTATCTGTGCACCAAGAACTTGAGAGCGTATGTTCTATGCAGCATAATCGATTGTTGAGTCCGTATCTTACGAGAGACTAGTGTATCACTACGTTACTTGCTCCTATATAATCATTATTGCACGATAGTCTCGGTTCACGCACCCACACACCCACGCAAATACGCACCCATCACGCACGCACACACAACATATCCACACCACACACACTTACGCACGCGCACACGCACGCGCACGCACACACGCCCACGCAAATACGCACACATGCCACCATGCACGCACATATACCACATCCACAACACACGTACACACGCACGCACACACATACGCACATACGCACGCACCCGTTTTTAATACTTCATGTATAGCGGAGAGGGCGGTTCGTTCGTCACTACATATCACGGGAAAATATATTGCAACAGTGGCGCCATCTATCGAGTGTGAATAAACAGTATTGCAAATTTCCGCTAAAAGCCATTTTGGGTAGTAACAATTCCCGCGAACGTCTGCGAATAGATTCGAATTGGTGTCCTCTCAGCTGACGATATATACTATTATACTGCTCTTCCCTTACACACACGCACGCACGCACACACACACACACACATATATATATATATTAATTATACAGAATTTATATGATTCTACGGTTCAACGGGAATTGTACTGGCGTATACGTCACGACGCGGCTCGCCGGCGACGATTTGTCTGCGACGATTTGTCTGTTCCTGTATGCGTGTCACGACGCGACGATTACTCGTATGAAGTATGCACCCCTGTTGGTGGCGGCTGCAACAGCGTCCAGTGCCCAGCGCAATCATGTGAAACTATGCGAAAATGGTCATGACTGTGGAAATCGTTTTCATTGCCGAATACCTTCATGGGATCTTTTTTATGGTCTCAAAGAAGAAAACTTTGAACCAGATGTGGTGCTAACACGTGCTGGCCTCCATTGACTTTTGTCGCCACAGTATAGCCAATAACCATTGCATTGTGATTTGTAAACTTTAATCGTCTCGTTAGCAGCCTATCCGCTCGCTGTGTTAAACAGCATTCCTAGTACACTGCTTATCTGGGCGGGAGTATATATACTCAGTGGTGTACTTTCATTCTATCTGCTGTGTCGAGTATTTCCTCCTTTGAGTTCAACGAAACGCCATCACACATCCACTGTACATTGGCGTTGAAACGTGGTGACAATTCGGGGAGCTGAGTTTCACCAGAAATCTCCAATTGCATCTCCTTGAGGCTCTCCAAAATGCTTTGACGCTTTCCAAATACCTCCAATTGCACCTCAATTGAGACTCTCCAAAAATGACGACCTTTAGACTCTTCAGTATGTTAACTTTGTTTAGGTTTATACATTATACTATACACACTAAACTAAATATGAGTGTGTCAGCCGATAAGAGTGTGTCACAGTGAACGGAAAATGTTACCTATTGTTTATCAATAAATAACATCAATGAAATGAAGGCTTCTCAAAACAAGTAGCTTTGCTTTGCCCGTGCTCTCTGGCAACAGTGTGACGTGTACATACGACACGCCACTAATGATGTCATTCACTTTTGTGTACGATTTAGCTCAGCCTGTGTTTTTGTTTAATTGTCATAAAACAAGTTATTCAATGACGACAAAGAATGTATAAATACAACGTAAGGTACAAGAAACATCCAAAACACTACGATGTACCCAACTTCAAGGGTGAGCGACATTTTGTACCTCTGGCAACCGTCCGAACCAGTCCGCGTGTGACCGAAAAAATTATTGGCAAGGCTTATCAGTAGTAGACAAGGTAAGTAGTACAAAGTTCACCAGCAATAGCTTCCGGGGATGAGGCTTTTGGCATAGACTCATGTCCTCACCAATTATGTTGTTAATTTAGTATTTATAAAGAAATCCAACGTATTGCAAAACATCCTACATAGGAATAGCTTTATTAAGAAGAACTGGAATTTCCAAATACAGAAGAACACAAAAAACATATTGCGAAAACCTTGATGTGGAAGAGATTTACCCTCCATCCTTAATCAATAAATCAATAATCAACCCTTGCGGGAACGGCTCGTCAGTTATTCTGACGCTATGGCGATTTCCCGAAATGTTGGAGTATTGCGGAAATGTATAACTGAAAAGGTTCATCCTGCCACACAAAACATATTCCAAACACCATGCAAACAAACTGGCCAAACAGGTCTCCAAAACAGAACTGCTGAATCTAACTGAACAAACGTAAATTGATTGCTTTCCGCAAGACGATGGAAGGGCCACGGTTAACGAAAAGTGGATGTGGTTGATAGGAGGATGCAAATCAACAGAAATAGGACTGTCTTATTTATGCACTACGCTAAGCACTGTATTTTGAAAGTTAATTCGATATTATGAAATTTATTTTGAAAGATAAGTCAATATTAATTGAAGGTAACTTTTTTGGTAAGTGGATCACCCTTTGTGTGGTACTGATGGAGGTTAAGGCCAAAATGTATTTCGCCACTGACGGAAACAGACCGAGTGGGGTCCGCGTCTTATGACAAATATCAATGGCGGGAGGTTGTGGCCGCCAGGAGGCGCTGTCCCAGAGAATGTGTAACTGCGCAGATGACCGAGTACCGGGCATTCGCAAGGTGTCAAGTAACGCTTACTAAAATAGCATGACACAAAAACAGTGGAATTTGACGGACTGAATTTGGGCGATGGTCGTCCATCGTGCTTACACTTTACAGGGCAGAAGCACTCGCTCACATTTGTAAACATTTTCGTTTGAATAGAAAAAACCATACCGAGATGGGCGGGCAACAGAAGATAAGGAAGGGAGCGCTGTTGGCACAATATCAAGCATGCATTCACGTACGCTCTCAGGAAATAACACACACAAGCGCACAGGAACGCAAATTCGCACACACACACACACACACACACACACACACACACACACACACGCACGCACGCACGCACGCACGCACCCACGCGTACGTACACTTCTGTGAGCACATTGGCTATACATGTGGAATTATCTTTGTGAAACTTAAGCTTGATTGATTGTCCTTTAAACATGGCATGCCATTGTTCAGGGTACAGTATCTTATGTTAAGTTGTGCGCCTGTCGTAAACACATGTATTTGGTCTAATGTTTAAAATGTAATTGCACGGGTTATTACTATTGACTAATTTATCAGAAACGGCTTAAATAAATTTGGCATGATGAAAATGGAGTTTCGTAATCAAAATGATACGTGACAATAAGATGAAATACGAATGATACATGTAAAGGGGAGTTACAAAAATCACAGAAATGTTTGGTTTATCGGAAATCGCCGACGTGTTATAACCTTGCTTAGGGCAATACATTAATACACACACCATCAATGCGGCAGAAATAGTTGGACATCGTTTCCCGCACTCAAGACACCCTTATCATAAAAGACTATTATAAGAAAAGATTATGTAAACACGTGGAATACATTTGTGAGATTTTAGTAGCGCGCTTCGGTAACTTTGTACTTAAGGCACTGCTCAGCGCACATCGATAGATCACCGATATAACGACTCTGGGTAGCAAACGGAGTTACTCTGCCTAAATCCACGTGGAAATAAATAGACACATACACTAGGCAGATATACGTAAAGCAGTACAAAAAACGGTAGAAAACGAATTTATTTGACACGTTGCGGTTGGTCTTCGGAAATACGTTTCTATGACAGGATAATGGCCGTGTGGTAAAGTGCACAGCGCAATATATTTCACTGTAGCGAAAGTTCACCAGCACTAGCTTCCGGGGATTAGGCTATTGGCCTAGACTCATATCCTCGCCAATTATGTTGTTCCTTCAGTATTTATCAAGAAATCCAAAGTATTGCAAAACGTTCTATATATGAATAGCTTTATTAAGAAGAACAGGAATTTCAAAACCCAGAAAAACATATTTCGAAAAACCTTGATGTGGAAGATATTTACCCTCCATCCTTAATCAATAATGAACCTTTGCGGAAACGGCTTGTCAATATTCTGACGCTATGATGATGGCGATTTCCCGAAATGTCGGAGTATTGCGGAAATGTATACTGAAAAGTGTCATCCTGCCACACAAAACATATTCGAAACACCATGCAAACAAACTGGCCAAACAGGTCTCCAAAACAGAACTGCTGAATCTAACTGTACAAGCGTAAATTTATTGCTTTCCGCAAGACGATGGAAGGGCCACGGTTAACGAAAAGTGGATGCAGTTGATAGGAGGATGCAAATCAACAGAAATAGGACTGTCTTGTTTGTGCACTATGCCATGCACTGTATTTTGAAAGTTATTTCGATATTAAGAACTTTATTTTGAAAGATAAGTCAATATTAATTGCACGTAACTTGTTTTGGCAAGTGGATCACTATTTGCGTGGTACTGATGGAGGTTAAGGCCAAAATGTATTTCGTCACTGACGAAAACAGACCGAGTGGGGTCGGCGTCTTACGACAAATATCAATGGCGGGAGGTTGTGGCCGCCAGGAGGCGCTGCCCCAGAGAATGTGTAACTGCGCAGATGACCGAGTACCGGGCACTCGCAAGGTGTCAAGTAACGCTTACTAAAATAGCATGACACAAAAACAGTGGAATTTGACGGACTGGGTTTGGGCGATGATCGTCCATCGTGCTTACACTTTACAAGGCAGAAGCGGGCCGCGCGCACTCTTTCATATTGGTAAACATCTAGGTCTGGCCTAATAATTCTTTTTTCTCTTGAACAGAAAAACCTTACGGATGTGGGCGGGCAATGGAAGATAAGGAAGGTAGCGCTGCTGGCACAACATCAAGCATGCATTCACGTGCGCATTCAGGAAGAATGCACACACAAGCGCACAGGCACGCAAATTCGCACGCACACACACACACACGCACGCACGCACGCACGCACCCACGCGTACGTACACTACTGTGAGCACATTGGCTATACATGTGGAATTATCTTTGTGAAACTTAAGCTTGATTGGTTGTCTTTAAACATGGCATGCCATTGTTCAGGGTACAGTATTTTATGTTAAGTTGTGCGTCTGTCTTAAACACGTGTATTTGGTCTAATGTTTAAAATGTAATTGCACGGGTTATTACTACTGACTAATTTATCAGAAATGGTTTAAATAAATTTAATATGATGACACTGCAGTTTCGTAATCAAAATGATACGTGACAATAAGATGAAATACGAATGCTACATGTAAAGGGAAGTTATAAAAATCAGAGAAATATTTTTGATTTACCGGAATTCACCGAGGTGTGTTAACCTTGCTTAGGGCAATAAATTAATAAATACACCATAAATGCTGCAAAAATAGTTGGAACTTAGATTTTCTGCTCTCAAGACATCTTTGTCATAAAACACATACACTAGGCAGATATACGTAAAACAGTACACAAAACAGTACACAAAACAGTACACAAAACAGTACACAAAACAGTACACAAAACAGTACACAAAACAGTAGAAAGCGAATTTATTTGACACGTTGCGGTTGGTTTTCGGAAATACGTTTCTATGACAGGATAATGGCCGTATGGTAAAGTGCACGGTGCAATATATTTCCCGGTAGCGTTTATCGGCACTGAGATGCTATGTCGCGCTCTTTCAGAGAAGGCAGGAAGGAGTATTTACGAGAAACCGTTTGCTGTTAATGTCCTGCCCTTTCTTCTTCTCTAGATGCATGCATTGTTTATTACCGATTGTCATCCACCTACTTGCGTAATCTTGGTCTAATGCATTCTTATGTCTATTAGGATGGGTCTTGCGGACATCTAAGATAGGGCAAAACCTTGGTCGTTACGTTGGTGATGTATCACCGACGGCGCTACATCGCCAACGTAACCGCTTGCGGTTAGCTGAGAGGATTAAGCAGTACAAAGACCCACTAGCAGATTGATACATAATGCACTCGGCAGATTTCCATAGACTGCACAAAACGGAATTTATTTGACACACTGCTAAAGGTCTGCGTAAAATTGGTCCTTATGGCACGATGATAGCCGTAGGCCCTCCTTGTAAGTAGAATACATGTCCCGTAGCGATTATACGCACCGAGATAGTACGTTGCACTTTTGCAAAGAATGCCCAGAGAGGTATTTATGAGAGGCCGACTACGGTTAATATCGCATTCTTCTTCTCCAGATGGATTCAGTGTTTATCGTGGATTAGCATGGCTTCTCACTACTTCCGCCATCTTGTTCTATTGCGTACGTGATATATCGACACAGATAGGCCTATGCGAGCAAATGTATAAGGTTGGTACCACAATACAAGTGAATAACAAGTATTTGATACTACTACTTCCGGAAGTAAACGCTAGCGCGCCGCTGCGCGTCGCCACTGTTTGCCTTAGCGTAACATCCGGCCCGGTGCATGGTCCGGTTGTCCGGTGATTCGGTGGTCTGTCAATCGTGAGGACAGTAGTTCATTTCCACCTATGTCTTTTTGAAACTTTGGTCATTTCGCACGAATCCAATTAAAATAAAATGAGTTCGGGTGCTTTACATAAAAAACCTGAATAAATTAAATCAAATTATTAAATATATTACTTTTAAAAATAAATAGTGTAAAAGAGTTAATGTAAACAATTACAAAATCATGCATTTTGTGTTTTTCTTTTCAAACCGGAAAACCTGTGATGAAGTAACATGTACCAGAAATGCCATATATAGATACGTTTTGCTACTTGCACCAGCCCTGTTTTTGCCCGACATTAACATACGTGCCAGTTTTAGTAATAGTTTCGGGGGTCTCGGTGAGACACAGCTAAGTTGCCTGTGTTGTGTTTGTTAAAAAAACATTATTTTCAATGACATCTTCCTGCATGGTTTATCAACGTAAAGTGAGTCTGGTGAAACAAAAATATTAATTTCTGTCACCACAGTTTTGCCATACACCTATTAAAGGGATTATTTGAGAATTTTAAAATCTTTGTAAAGTACGCAATTATTGGGTAATCCTGTTAATATGATTATTTCGTATAATTCTATGCCTTTATTTCATTAGAATTATGTTTTATTAATCACTAATGACCCTGATAATATATCGAAAAAATAAGTTTCTACTTTGGGCCCACCTTCACGATCCGTATAAGGCATGGTCATGAATATTCGGGACTGTCCGTCAGACTTCGATTAGCTATGCCGAGTTAATAGATGCAAGAAATACGTCATCAACATGTGTGTATATGGATTAGCCACCGCCATGTCAATGGGTCGTTACCAATAAAATTATCAAAATGAAACGTGGACCTGCTGCTGTTTATGTCACAGATTCAGCAAAGAAAAGAAAGAAAATATATGGAATAAACGGAGAATGAACATAGCGACAGTTCATGACAGACGGATTGATTTAAAAGAAAAAACACCACCTCTCCATGCACGAAGCCGCCGGTGGCGCGCCGATGGCGACGCCGTTGTCATATTGAATGATTGGCATTGTTTTTGTTAAAAAATAAAAAACTATGGTACTATCATGTTCCTATTTTACTAGGTACATCTGGCTATACATTTTGAAGTGAAGTTTTAATGAAACGTTTAGATAACAGAAACTTACTGAAGCCGAGAAACATTCAATAATGAAACCATTTTATTTGCACCATAAATCCAGTTGCTATTTCCATAAGCATTGTAAATACATCACTAAAGTAATTTACGGTATCGAAATAAGATGGTAAAGTGGTTATGTGCTTTCCTATCTACATAAAGTTTATTTTAGTTTGAAAAATATAGATCGATAAAAAGCATAATATTATTGTCGACAAAATATTAAAATATATTGCATCAGTATAAAAACATGTTTTATTTTGTATTGGGAGTGCAATAGTTATTTGTTTTTCCCATCACTTAGAGTAAAAGATATTGAATTTGTTTCTGTCGAACTCCTGTTTCGATAACAAATAAAATGGCCATTGTATGATGGAAATAAAGTTATAAAATGACATACCTTTAAAAGTAACGCATATTTTAAAACACTGTTTTCAGTCATCATCGGTGTATTTAGTTCAAGAAGATCCCTAAAACATTTTGAATGTTGTCGAACATTTATATTTTATGAATTTTCAAAATTATTGTAAAAGCAACTTTGTTTACATCTTTTTACACACTACTCCCAGTACAGTTCACTTAACACAACCTAGTTTCAACACATTTTGAAGAATATGCTGTAGAACATAATCCAAACATGATGAGCATAAGAAAGCATAAATGTTATTATGTACTCCCACTTTGCAACATAATAACGGGATGATGTGCATTTGGATGCACAAATCGATCGGTTGCATAAATCCATTTGAAACGTTGTGACGTACGTATTCCCAGCAGAAGCCACACGGAACTAATGTGGCAGAACAAAGTCAGACATCTTCTTCACTACTGTGTCAGTTAACATATTGTCCCATTAATAGCACTGCTATGCATTTTGATACACAAAGCTACCAGATGCACACATCCATTTGATACACAAAGCTACTAGATGCACACATCCATTTGATACACAAAGCTACCAGATGCACACATCCATTTGATACACAAAGATACCAGATGCACACGTCCATTTGAAACTCGAAGTGAGGTACAACTTCCCAGTAGATGTCGCACAGAACAGAATGGGGCAGAACAAAATCTGACATCATCTTATGTCAGGTGACTCATTGTCCAATTAATGGCACTGTTAAGTAGAGCTCTTCAATTTCCTCTTTCCATCAGCTCACCTATTTCCAATGTTCCTGCAAATAAACAACGTTGAATTTAGGAAACGGAGCCTAAATATGAGTTAACCAATTCAACATTGTGCAGATTAATTCAGTTTAGATATTGGATTATGGGACTTATCACCAAGTATACAGGTAAATGGAAAAGAAATACAAGAGAACCTTGTTATGTTGATTCAGTCAGACTAAAATCCCAATCCATATGGTACTTTGGCCAACTTTAAATTTGCTTCTACATAATTACGTGTATGCATTGGTCATATACAGTGCACTCCAAATACCTCGAACTCACATAAGTGAATTTTCGTTAAGTTAATCTTTTCCTCGGTCCAGGACAAAGGTTCCAATAAGGGGACCTTCTGATAACTTTCTAGTTATCAGAAATTCCACTTATCAATATTGTCATGGGTCCCTAGAAGTTCGACCTATCCAGAGTGCACTGTATATTTTCCTTTATTCTTGCTCTAATAATTCATGCTGTATATAATTATACATGTGGGCCATTCTCGTGAAAAGTGTACAGTAACGGTAAAGTAACATGTCAAAAATAAATGTTTAATTTGTTTTTAGCGAGTACTATTATTATGAAATGTGCTATTTACATGAAGCAGGGCAACTTGATCTGATCTATTATTAGATTTTTTAAATATATTCATGGATAAAAACTTATGTATACTAGAATGCAGATATGCTGGTGTGCAAAATTCGTGCATCGCAAAATTCCGTGGCAACATGGTATTGTGTATTTTTTAACAAACCTAAAACGTTTATATTGAATGGTGACATGCATTAAAAACAGTTTGTGAACGTACGAATCTCACATATTTATGTTTCGGTTCAACTAAGTGGGGAAACGGGGACTTTTCAAAAATGGCTGACTGGAATTTGGAAATGAAAGACCCGTAGGCCGTAGGCGTAGACACACATACCCAAATCCCAGATTTAAACAAAAAAATTACATCCACGACCAGGTTAATCCTCTTGCTATGTCACTGCATGTCAAATATTGGACAATGCAGTTTTATTAACTAGAAAGGCGAGACCTTTGCCTAAAGCCCGACGTACACTACACAACTTCTGTTGTAAGTCGGGTGTTTTACCGACTTAAACCGGTTTGTCGCTAATGTGCGCGGGTCTAAAGACTTGCTAAAACGTTTGTCTGTTGTTGTCCAGACCAACACAACAAAAGTCTGGCCGATTCGAAAATTTAATCGGCCAGACATGTGTTGTGCAGTGTACGCGAGTAAATTGCGCGACGTCGCTAAAGTACGCCGGTCCACAACACAACAACACTTTTGTCTTAGCAACGAGCCAATCGCAGTGCAGCATTTTTGCCATGCTCTGCCGCTGACGACCATGACCTACAAATCGACAGTTTGGCGGAGTGGCTGACGCACGAACGCGAATGTGAACTTATCGAAGTGTAGCAAGCTCGGCAGTTCTCTTCGACGGAGTACAATGAGCGTATCCAAAGTAGTTATAGCTCGCTTTCTTTTGTTCGAAATAGGCGATGGTGGTTACCGTAGTAGAGGCTCGACCGGCTCAGTGACAGTCCCAGCGGCAGCTGACACCGACTGCAGCCGTCCGCGTCGGCGGACGTTATAATTCTATTTAATCGAAACGTTACTCGGCTGACGGCATTGGGAAGCAGGATAAATAAACAATGCATACGCTTCCTACACTTATAAAAATAGATGTCAATATACATATGTCTACAAATTGCTTATTTACAATGCCATTGCTTGAATCAACTCACCTCGGAACCACACATGTTAGGTGTGTGTGTGACGTCACCGGTCTTTGTGTGGGTCACTGCGCGTGCATGAATATTCATTATACTCGGGCTGCATAATTAATCATCCACGTGGCAACAAGCTCAAAATGATTCGCGTAAACACAATTGTTTATCGGCTTTTTGCTCAGATAACACCCAAATTATGCATAAACATGCAAGATATAAGTAGCAGAGAAAGTACTTATGGGAAATTAATACGTTTTGATACGGTACACCTCGATTGTATATTAGCTTACAAAGAATCCCTTTAAAACCATTGTCTTCGACGCATACACCCACAAGTTATTTTATTCAGTTACCGTGGTTTAAGATACCATTACAACTATTTACAATTTCATTACTAGTCTATTGGTTACACTGTTCTCGGATGTAAGACCATAGTTGATCAAAGTTGTAGCACAGCCGTTGATCTCAATGTGTGAGTTGGCCGGAATTTCTACACAATGTCACTCATCAGTGTTCGTGCCGATCTATTTACAAGCCAGATTCACTCAATTGAAAATCTACTGTTCTAACCACTATACTACCACGCACCACGGTCAGCTGTCTTACGACCCGTAAGTGAATGCTCAGCGGAACACCAGATGGAGCAATACACCACCGGCGTCCATTCCGCCGTACGCAAAGTTTTAAAACCTCTTGAATGGGAGTCTTGCAGCACGTTCGGGCGGTTAAGTCACGTCGCCCCGTCAAGTGTAAATCTCCACTAATCAACAAACATCACGTTCAGATCTTTGGCCGGTTTACGGATGCCGCCCTAGGTACTGTAAATCGCCAGCAAATCAACATACATCTCCGGGGGTCAAGTGCGGTCAGCGTCACTCCCCACGGGTTCAAGTGCAGGGATAACTAGGTAGAGGTGAACGGGTTCATTGCACCTCCTCCCTGTCGCTGGGAGGACGTAACACAGATCTTACAACCATCGTATCTGTTTAGATGCTGGCGGCTCCTTGTCGTCCGTGTCCGTTTGTCCGCGGCATTAACCACTACTGTCCTTTTGATTGACAGTCCGACGCGCCACTGTGCCCAACGTTGTGTAAAAGCGATTACGGAGATATTTCGATTACACGATATAGTGATGAAATTAAATGCATTGATGATTGTAGCAAATAATTGCAACGTGGCTGAATGCTTCCTCGGGTTGAGAAGTTGTGGTGGTGTACGAATGAACAGGAGGTGTGTAAAACGCTTTGATCTGTTTGGAAACAACGTATGTTTGACCTGTAATCCACGACGGGTTACGCATTTACCTGCTGTGTAGGATATGTACGTACCAACACACAGCACTTGTTCTGCAGTTTAAGACACGGGCGGCCTTAGAGGTTCACTGGCTAGACGATTCCGGGTGTGTCTTTGAATGAGTCTAAGTCGACTGGTGGTAGTTCAAAATGCCCACGTCGCTAGTGAACAGCGTTATCAGAGTTACCAAGTCACATACGGTGGGCGTGCAGAGAGAGAGAAGGAAAGGGATACATACGTACATACATACGTACATACATACGTACATACATACATACATACATACATATACTTACACACATTCAGACAGACAGACAGACAGACAGACAGACAGAGAGTGGGGTTGAAAGAGAAGGAGAGAAGGGGAGAGAGGGGGGTAGAGAGGGAAGAGAGGGAAGAGAGGGAAGAGAGGGAAGTTCTAAGCGCAGACTTGTTGGCAAGTCGCAAACTCTCGAGTCGAGTCGAGTCTCGAGTCATTTCGCTATCGAGTCCGAGTCGAGTTTCGAGTCATCTCTGAGAATTGCGAGTCGAGTCTCGAGTCACCTCTTGGAATTTAACAAATCAAATCTCGTCACTAGTTTCAGTCACTCAATCGTATTCCTACATATAGGATGCTTATCAATTATAGCTGTTGCGATTATACAACGATGAATATGTTTACTTAGTGCAATTCAAATGTTTCGTATAAGAACCGCACACGTAGCATGGTCATCGAGATAACGTTTGGCACAGCTCTCATTTAGCACACCCATGTATCCATAATCTAAACGGCCAGACGCCGCCACAGACACGAATAGTTTCATTTATGGAAGAGGTGGTGTCAACCGCAACAGTAAATGCTAAATGGAATAATGATTAATATTATCTAAGTCTTATAACCAAACGTTATAACGCGAAACAAACCGACACTATGTTTGTCTGTTTCTCGTAGATTTTTGCGCGAGATAGTATAGCGTAATTTGCGGTCACATGTCTTCCATATTTATCTCGGTGGTACCAACCTCTTGATGCTATGTATGGAACCCGCTAGATGAAGGGATTTCATTGGTCATCATAATTAGTCGAGCAAGTCACATATTAACATATGGACGAGTTATTGGCTCGAGTCGAGTCCGAGTCATTTAGCAGTCGAGTCGCAAGTCAATGAAATGTGCAACTCGAGTCGGACTCGAGTCGAATCCTTGCGACTCGAGTCAACACGATTGGTTCTAAAATAATTTACGCGTAAATTAGAAACTCTCGACAACGCACGTTCCTCGCGTCACGTGGTACACACAAGTCCTTTTCACGCGTCCTGCAATGGAAAAGTTGGTTGCGTATACGGTGTACCTATTATACGCAGAAGAATATGACGACTCTGTCACTCTATAGACCAAACAGAATTAGACAACGTTCCCTCTAAGCGATAATGTCAACTAGCATAAGATTATACATACGTCTACACGCAGGTACACGCGTTTACACGCACTCGCAACAGGAACGTGCAGACTCTAAACGCGAATTACTATGTCCGCCTTCGAACTGTCGCCAAATGTTATGATTAATTTGGAAAACTTACGACGGAGGATATTTTTGTGAAGTGTGTTTTTATAGTTAGAAAACATATAAATAATATGTACTTTTAGTATATGCCTTTTAAAAGTATTGTTTATTAATGTTTTCAAATATGTACCATACAAGTAATGTTTATTAATCTTTAATAACACAATTTTAGCGTATGCTAATTTGCCTGGCTAAAGTCCAGTAACGTACTTTGTTAGTCTGGGCAGGATCCCAACTATAGTGCAGACGGAGTGGCGGGAACGTTAGGGATGCGTTGCCAGGTTTAGTTTTTGCTGTCGGTGAGAACGTAGAAAACACAACAAGAGGACTTTTTAGTCGAGGCCGGAGTGATGTTCTGGCACTCGCGACTTGACAAGAGTTGATTCTATCGACAATATCCGTAATGACTTCGCAGCGGTATGCGTGGATGTTGAGGTGTCGAGGTATCACCTTATGTTAAATGCACTTACTATGCCAAACCATCCGCGCGACCCACGCCGCTAGGCCGGCACATCTGCTGCGGTCAATCGCCAGACTGCGGCGGTTAAAGCGAGACTATATGTTCCTCATGTTTTAATACAATAACACTGGAATACTACTAACCGTCAAATTCCGAAAGCCCGAAAAAATATTTGCATTTTGAACGTTGGTTGCGCCCGCGAAATGTTATAATTCTAAATAAAACATTAAATTTGTAAACAAGCGATATTTGCGCTTATTATGGAAGCACTCGGCCGTACCCGCAAATTTCTTTGAAGTTTGACGGTTCCTACACCCCTGATCGAAAAACTGGACGCAGTACAACTGATCTAGCGATCTTCCTCCATCATAATGACCATCAAAAGTTGATTTCCGGTAACGTTACAGGCAGCCTCGCTTTAACATCGGTGCTGCCTTTACTGAGTGCATAGCTCAATCAACAGGCAGTATTTTTTAACGACTACTTTAAAACTGGTTGACGAGATTTAGCAATATTAAAAATGTCATCACAAGTTCCAGACGGCGAGTGGACTCGAAGGTCAGTAGCTTATTGCCGATAGTCCATCGTGTCAAATGCAAAGCTGTAGCTAAGGTTACATAGGCAGATCCAGGAGACACGGGGGGTACGTGCCCCCCAGGCCTTTGGAATGTGGCCGCGCTACCCCTGCGCTAGAGTGACGTGCCCCCTTAGATCTTCTGAAACTGTGAATTTCGCCGCGAAAACAATTCAACAACACCCCTCCCTCCCCGGCTTAATTCCGATGTCAGGACCCCACGACAGCGGAGTCGTGCTGAAGCTCCGGCTCACCCCATCCAATATGAATTCTGTTCAACGGGGGTGCAATTGGAAGTCACCCTCTCTGGATCCGCCCATGGGTTGAAATGCAGCCTCGCATCGACGTTGATACTTTAACAAGCAACTATTTTCTAGTAGGCTCCGTTTAAATTTGAATTACTTTGATATTCCTGTTTAGCATTCACCATATATGCGAGTCATTTTGTTTGTCTGTATTTTTAACAAATTGAACGCCCAGAACCAGATTTGCAGAGGCTGAACGTAGAAGTAGCCAAAACAAGCTACCAGACAAAAAGTAAAACCAAGTAGACCCACGCCAGCGGAACTAGGGGAGGGGGCGGTAAGCCCTAAACATTTATTATTATACAGATGCACAAACGATTACTTGTATAATGTTTTTATAGTTGAAAACAAATTACTCGGGAAAATATGGTGCGTGAGTGCGTGAGTGTGCGTGCGTGCGTTTCTCGTTCATGATTGTAGCACAAAATGTCGCATCCCAAACGTTATTTCAGTGTTGTTATTATATCCTCGGAACACATCGTATACTTTTGAGAGTTATTCTGCGATCGCCATAACATTCTGGTTAAAATACATTGCATACACAACGTTACTATACAATCACAATGGAACCAACTAACATGCCTACATGTTTAACTTTAAATGGGTCAAGTTCAAGCTCTTAAATGTTAAAGATGTTTTACGGTTTTATCTCGGTTTTTACTTAAAATGTCTTGGAGAGTAAATAATGTACCATTATGTATCTAAGCACTACTGTGATGTAACTCCGGTGTACTCGGTGGTCTGTGCTACATTCTTGGAAGCCGGTAATTACGTTTGATTTACGTAAGTCAAGATTCGGATGGTTCTTTTTTCCAGACGTGTGTCGGGCGTTTGTGTTTTGCTGCAAGAACTCGGCGAGAAGTGACGGTACCCCAACAAACAGAGAACAGACGAACCGATATTTCAAGAGGCACGCTGCACTGATGTATTGCTACCAGAACATCCGAGGATAACACGTACAAAAACATCCCAGCCCGCATTTTTATGGTAATGTTTCAAGGATAGTCACATCTTTGGATAGACAGGCATGTTATTGCTATGTGTTAAACTACAGGGATTCCCAAACGTTTTCTCCTTGAGGCCCACCCATGGGGGCTGCTAAAGCATATGAGGCCCACAGTATTGCAACAAATGATCGATACAATTCAAGATGTACATTTTTATTAAATAACAATATTTTAATGATGGCACCCAAGTATGTTTTACACAAGATTATAACCAGTTCAACAGCGTTAACGATCTGTGAATGAGAAATGGGGTTCAGTCAAAAGTACAAATGAGCACCCAGCTTAATATCAGTAATGTTCACGAAGACAACTTGCATATTGTTGGCTTCAATGGGATGGGTGCGGTTGCTTCTCTTTGCATAGTTTGTCCATCTGAGGTATTATCTCAACATGATGTCTTGATCAACGTTGAAATTTGCACGATAATTGGTTTTGATTGCTGCCAGTGCTGGAAACACAGCGATAGCCTCACAAAGATAACTAGTCACGAAGGGCAAGAAAACGTCCAGTGCTTCACCAGAAACAGTTGGGAATTCTGTCTGGACACTTCCCCAGAATTCAGTCAGAGTTTAAACGAAACTGCTGGGTTTAGTCACAGGACAGTTCAACCAGTTTACCTTGCTGATGCACGCGGAGATGACTCTGTAGGCCCGACTGTTACAGCAAGGGATTGCGAATCCAACCACATTCTGAGCTGGGCTCTGTCTGGAGGCAGGGGAAATATTGTGCTAATTTGTCCTGGAACTTGTTCAGATGTTAGACAACTGTTTTCTTCATTGCTGCTGCAGACTGACCAGGGCGGCTTTGCAAAGTTAATGTACCTGCCAGGTAAGCCAGACGTAAGATGAACGGCGAATCTGTCAAATGCTCTGAGAGCGGAGAGCGTCGCTGTTGTAGGAATTTCAGTTACTCGCGAAGTTCGTACACCGTCATCGCCGCTGCTTCATCGGTACAAACGCCGATATAATTACGCCAAAGAGTCGGAAACGATTGAGTCGTTTAGTAATTTGAATATATCGGCAGCAATAGGCTTTCCCGGCATCTTTTGTTGAATAAGATGTCCTCTTTCGGTATTTTACACGCAATTAACATGGATATTGCATTGACCCTTACGACCATCTCACATCATATCACAGACCACCTGAGGGCCGCTTATCGCAGTTTGGGAGTCTCTGTTATTAGAGTAGCCGCAACCTGTTGAACAGACGATGCAAAGACTGTTGTCCACGGACCATTTGTGGTCAATTTAACAAAAAGAAGTCTGCAAATAACGGCTGAAATGTTACGAATCGGAAATGCACGTGCCATTTATTATCAAAACGCTCCCGAGATTGACACTTTGAGCAAACACGATATACTGCAACAAGAGTAGGCCATATAAACACAACGTGTCAGTTTCCGCAAGACACTTTTGAGTGCTCTCTGTTACAGTTGATACGTGGGTTGCTGCGTGTCAGAACGTGGACAGACGCCGCAGGGTCGCTCGCGCTGTACCTTTAGGCCATATCTTGTTCCGAACCCCTAAACCGTGCCCCGTCGTGATCACTAGCCATTGGTTACCCCGAGGAGGTTACGGCGAGACCCGTGTTTGGGAGAGGATGTGTACTGGCAGACAAGACATACGCCTCTACTTGCTGTCTCGCCGAAGCCAGCCAGCGATGAAAGCTGAAGGGCGAGACAGACGCAACATGCACAACTACCCGCTACCAATCAGGTGCATCACTAAACATGTGCCAAACCGAAACATATTAGGGATGCAATGCCATTCATGTCATATATTTTAATAAATAGCATAAACTGCATATTAATTTTACATAAAATAATATAACCGTTTATGCTATGCCTGTATGGACCGCTGAATTCACGGTATATACGTATCACTGGCGTCGGAATGTTGCGAATATTGGAGGGGCGGAGGCTTCCAAAAATCTCCAATTGCACCCCCTTGAGAATAGCCACAAACCCAACCTTAAGGCCCCCAAAAAACCTCAAATTGCACCCCCCCATGCAATCTCCAGCCCACCATCTAAAGTACTGGGAGGCTCGGCTCCCCCAGGCCCTCTAAGCCCCTCGGTTCCGACGCCTATGCCTGCTATACTGCGTGAGCGGGCGTGTGTCGTAATAAAAGTTTTGGTTCCTGGCATCACCCACGGGAGTTGGAGCAGAGCCAGTGCTTCGGCAAGATTTAGAAGGACTTTAGTAAATGACTCAAACATGTTATACACTTCCAAGTACGCTTTCTTTCCTTGTTCCGCGAAATACGAAACAGTGTCAATCCCAGTGAAGCTATTTCTAACCTCAGCATTATTTCAAAAATACAAGAAAAGGTTGTAGCAAGTCGTCTAATGTCTCACATTAGCACAAATGTCTTAACTAATGTGTCACAATCGGCATATAGACAGTTTCGTTCAATAGAGACTGCCCTCTTAAAAGTTCATATTGACAATAACTTGAACTTTAATAATGGTAAAGTGACTGCAATTTCCTTACTAGATCTCTCTGCCGTTTTTGACACGATAGATCACAACATTCTCATTGAACATTTATTAAAGTGGTATAGCATATCTGGCACAGTTCTAAGCTGGTTTTCTTCATATCTAACTGACAGAAACCAAATTATAAAGATTGAGAACTGCTTTTCAGCTGCGCTGCCGGCTTTATTTAGTATTCCCCAGGATTCTGTTCATGGGCCATTGCTGTTTGCTCTTTACTCCACGCCAATAAGCTTTGTTATACAAAGACATAACTTGGATCATCATCTTTATGCTGATGATACTCAGATCTACATTTCGTTGGCTACCCCAGATAAAAATCGCTCCCTTAACCAACTTAGTGATTGCCTTCAAGATATTTTCCACTGGGTGACTGACAGCAAGTTGAAATTAAATGCAAATAAAACTGAATTTATTATTATTGGTACTCCAATGAAGCGTAGTAGACTGGATGGTTTTTTCCCTGCGCATATTTTGAATCAGTCTATAACGCCAACAACCAGAATCTAGGAGTGATCTTTGATAGCAACTTCAATTTCCGACAACAGATATCTCAAACATGTCGCTGCTATTTTTATCATCGTGATTTTCGCCGTATTCGCCGGTATATGTCATTTTCTGTTGCTAAAACTATTGCAACAGCGCTTGTTAGCAGCAGACTTGACTATTGCAATTCCGTCCTTTATAATATCGCTAGCAAGGATATCACAACATTTCAGTGTGTCCAAAATTGTCTAGCAAGAGTAGTTACAAGATCTCCTCGTTTTTCTCGCTCAGTACCACTTTTGAAGTCTTTGCATTGGCTTCCTGTACGATATCGTATAATATTTAAGATCTGTATTATTACATACCAGGCACTGTCCAGTAAGCAACCATCTTATTTGCATTCATTGCTTACTCCTGTGAGAAAACCTATCCAGCTTCGATCATCTAATTCTGACCTACTTTTTGTTCCTAGAGTCAACACTAACATTGGAACTACTGCTTTTTCTGTTGCTGCATCAACTCTTTGGAATATGCTCCATATTAGTGTTAGATCAGTTAAAAATATTACAAAATTCCGTCGTCATTTAAAAACTTATCTTTACAACCTTGTTTATCCACCGTAGCTCCCTAGCGCCTTGACCCATCTGTCGACAACTGGAATACTACTTATGTATTTTGAGATTGACCATTCCTTTTGTTTTATGCGCCTCTGAGCTTGGTTTCGAAGGATTTAGGCGCAATAGAGGTTATCTTATTGGTAGCTGTTGCCTTGTAATGCCCAATAGGTTGTGCAATGTTGTGGGACTCTATATGCCGGAATATCTTCCCCGTACCAATGGCGCACCACAGCTCCAAAATATCCAATGGGGTGACCGCTAAAACCAACAGCTGAAGAAGAGCTACTGGATCTTCGATCAACACCACTTTCAGTTGTTCTATTTCATAACAGACATATAACAATGGGCATTGTTTTGTATATACTCATTTTAAGCCACTCAACACAGTGTTTCCCTTGGGTGAAATGATGGGCATGGTGGTATGGGTGGGCTACCCGAGCACTGCAGGCGCGAAGCTTTGCTGGGGGGGGGGGTCCGGGGGCATGGTCCCCCAGAGATTTGTTTAAAACTAGCTTAGAAATGGTGCATTCTGAGGTATGGTTTAACCTTTACTCTTGAATATAGAGGGGAAATATAAAACAACAAGACTCTACTTCTAAATGTAGTAATCGTGATTGTTTCATCGTGTTGAGGTATGGTTTCCACTTTACCACTGGTACCCAGTTGAGGTGTGGTTGCCATTTGACCACTGGTACTTGGTTGTGGTGATGTTTTTCTTGCCATAACCCTAGGCCTTGTTAGCACGCTAACTGAGTCAATAAAAAAATAAAAGGTAAGTTGTTATATAGCGCAGTATCCAGTCCTTAGGCAGCTCAAAGCGCTTTACACGTTACTCCCTGGCAGACCTGTACAGTCGAACATCATCTCGACTTCACCGGGAAGCATCCAGTGGTATCATCTGAAAACTCTTTCATCATCACCTTTAAATGATCATAAAATAATAGTATTAAAGTAAATTGGTGGTTTATGTTCCAAAGATTATATTTTATTTGTTGTTAGCATGCTATGCAATTAATTAAGCAGTCATTTCTGGAATGCCACAAAAGTATGTTTCTATTAATCGCAAGAACGTTTCTCAAATTGTGTCCTTTTTATACAAAAAAGTATAAGTTGTTTTGTATATCCAATTTATGTGTAAACATATCATTATCTAGCCCAAGTTATCGATAATATGTTAGTATACACGGTTTTGGGCAATAGGCGTCTTTTATGAGATGTGAACTTCGGTGGTTTATATTCGTAAGTACTTCACTCACATTAATTTTCCGAAACGTTTGTTTGCACAACTTTGTCTGAATATGTCTTATATATTTAGCACAAAGATATTTCACGAATCATATTCCTTATTTTGCTTTAAAAAAATTGCGTAAAACATTAGTTTAATAGACTAAGTTTCGGGCATTTGTGTCGAATCCGGACCCACCTCGATTTCACCGTTATAACTTGAGTTTTAACTTTGATACCGCAGTGAGATAATTCCATATTTCAACATCGTCCTAGGCGTATCTACCTTTAAAAATATTACGTCATACGCCCATTTGAGGCGTACATAGCGCCCCGGTTTGTAACAACATAAGATGCTATATCGCTCGTTTTACGGGCGCTCTACGGTAACACTCGGCCGCAGCGGCGAAGACTAGCGCAAACCGGTTCGCTATTTGGGCTTCAAAAGGGTCCGGATTCGATACTACTGCCGATTAGTGACGTAGTGCCATCACTCAGCCTGCACGTTTCTACTCCCGCCACCGTCATAAACCAGAAATTCAACATCAGCTACACTAGCATTCTGATTTAATGTGGGCACACATTATAATAGTAAAATTGAGCGCCAATGTTACCGGTAGGGGGTTTTACCCCAGATTCGGGTAGAGACCATGAAATAACAAATTACCTAAGCATACACTTTTATCAGATAATACTATACTATAACAACTATTCAACATTAAACTTATATTGAAACATGTCACACAAAAATAAATCGACATTAAACTTTTTTCGTAATTTAGTGTCTTTTAATCACATGCATATTCACTAGGCGGCAGCTCTCATGGCTGTCAACAAGTGGGCAATCAAAACGAGTCTGAGCCAGATTATCGTCCTGGCGAAGTCACGAGAGTCGGTTAAGCGAGACTACGTGTTTCCCTAACGCAGTTACTGTTTGGACGCCATGTTACATGAATGTCTACATATCTAGTATGTCGAAAGTCCGCAAGGTGTCACCATTGGAGAGACCGGGGATCCCGCGGGAATATTCCGTGATCGGACAACTGATGTAATTCACGTTGTCCAATGTAGTTAATTCCAAGAGGTAAATCCCAGACGACTAAACGATGTAGCTACAAATCTGCGATTTTGCGGGAATATAAGTGACTTTTCGCGCCGCACGCCGACGCTGAATATATCGCGAAAGAACTAAAAAATGGGCGCACGAGATAGCTATGAGGCAGCAATTTCGGCATATTTTGGGCGAGGCGGCATAGAAGAACGATGATGCGGCCCGCCTCGCTTGTCATATACCAGGGGAAACACTGCAACATGTTAATTAGAAGTAGAGAAATGTATTTAGCAATTGCGTGGCGGTCATTTTAACAATATGTGTCACGCCCCCTTGAAATATAAATTTCGTTGGAATCCACCTTTCATTTTTCTTAGAACTTTTTCATAGAACATGTGTGCCAATCTTTGTATTTGCACCATAATCTGAACAATCTTAGACCACTATATATATAATATATGTGGCATGTGCTAAGAAGCTTTACTACCTCGGCGAATTAATGAAGTCCAGCAAGTAAAGGAGACAATATAATTACGAAAGCAGGCGCAGACGGTTGATAAAGTGACAAACGTTGGCGTTACCTTGTGGAGTCTGGTTAATCAAGGTAACTTTCATAACCCAGCTGCGCATACCCGCTAGTGCCACCTGGTGAACATCAGGTAAATAAGCGTAGTTCCACCTAGCCACGGAGCAAAAAACTCATTCACACTGGTGCCGTCTGGTGAATTCATAACCACTCAATTGTCTCGGGTATAAAAAAATGCCCTCCAAAAACGCCATGCATACCAAAACCATGCAGAACCTAGTAAATAAATCTAAATAACTATTGTCGTGGTTGTTAAATACATCACCAATTGGTAGACCAAACGCCAACTGTCCAAGGCAGAGAATGAACATGGAAAGAGGCGGGTGGGCTTTGGCGCCTCAGAGAAGATACATATAAAATATGTTAACATATTAATATATAGATTCACAGGTAGCCAGTATGTGGATTCAATAATGAACAAACCAACTGCATGATGTGGTAATTTTAATTGAACACAACTAAAATAACAATGGTTTGACTTTTCGAATCTTAGAATATACAATTCTCTGACGGAAGTGGAACGAGAGAAAGAACAAGTCGACAATGAAGATGGGAAAACAGTTATTTCATTGTCTGTCCTATGGTAAAGTCAAAGTGCTCTGACATTTTCTAACACATCAAAGACTTTTACCTATTTTTGTATCAAAAACCTAAAAAGAAACTTAGGTATCTATGGCTATATTTTGTTACAAATAATTTCTGGATGTGGATATAACACTGTTATTCTCCTAATTTTAACAATAGATTTAACAAGATCATCATCGTTCTTCTGCTAGCAAGTAGACAAGGAAGCCATATGCTTATCAATTGTCCAGACATTTTCCATTTAAATTAATTGTTTAACTCATCGATTAACTATCAGCTCTATGCTTAGTTATATTCACACTACTAGCATTTACACAGTTAGCAATAAAACATAGGTTCACGGTAGGGCATTAACCAACACTGACTCAATAATTCAAATAAAATTGTTGTAAAATTATAAACTTTAGGCCTAGTTTAATTTCTAGATTATCAAATATCTGCATTTTTGTGTTTTTCATTAATTTCAATATTTATAGATACATGCCTCAATAATACGACCCTGGAACAAACAAATCCATTAAAATAGGTTGCTTGTATAAACATAACATGTACATCTACATATCAATAAACATATACTGTTACATAAATACTGTACAAATTCTTCATCCATATTGCAGGTTTATTTGAGCCATTTTTCTCTCCAATTTGTCGGGTGATTACACACAACTAAAATTAATTATATTACGTGTTTACAGAAGAGGCATGTCTAGAAACAGTGATCTGTGCCACTGCTGCTATTAGCTTTGATGAAAGGTCATGATGAGTGCAATTGTTGCTGATCACTTATTGGCTGGTGCCGTAAATTCAAATCCAACTGTCAACGAGACTGGGACTAATCCCAGTTATTCCTGACACAATCGTTCTTAGTATTTACACAACATATTCTTACAGATTAATAATAATTATGTAACCGACAAATTGGAAAACATTGCTACTGTAAACCAGTCTATAATTAACGCCTCAACAACATATCTGTTAATTACACATCGAAAATACTACGAATAACAGGCTTTAGGATTCTCTGTAAATGCAATACATAATATGTATACGTGCCTTTCTGTATATAAATATAGCAAGTAGCGAAATGTTTTCTCTCCCCTGTAAAGACAACATCAACAACTACATAATTTTTTTTTTTAAACAGTATCATAACAAATAATTCCTCCAACTTTGCTGAGTATTTACGGCTTATTTCTTAAAGAATCAACCTTTGAAACCTCTAAGGTGTCCGCTAGTTAATGACCTCTAAATATAAAGTGTACGAGACAGTTGGTACACATGGTAAGTTCATGTACAGGGTTTCTACACTTCACCCCTGACTGATCTGTTTGCTTGAACACCATCATGACTTCTCCGGGAAGCATTCAGCCATGCTGCAATTACTACATGAAGACTACTCATTCATGTACACCCACCACAGTACATAGCCAGGAATGTATTACTTCAAAGCCTTCAGCTTGTGAGAGGGCTGATATTTATGACCTACGAATCTCCAGCTTGTGAGAAAGTTGATATTTATGACCTCCTAGCCTCCAGTTTCTGAGAGTTTAGTATTTGTGACCTCCGAGCCTCCAGCTTGTGAGTGAGTTAGTATTTATGAACTCCATGTCTCGAGCTTGTGGGAGGGTTGATATTTATGATATCCGAACCTCCGGCAGGTGAAAGAAGTGGTATCTCTGACGACCTCCAGCTTATGAGAGAGGTGGTATTTCTGACTTCCAATCCTCTAGCTTGCGAGAGAGGTGGTATTTCTGACCTCCTAACCTCCTGCTTGTGGGAGTATTGTTTTTATGGTCTTTGAGCTTCCAGCTGGTAGGAGAGTTTGTGTATACGACGTGCGAGCCTCCAGCTTGTGGGAGAGTTTGTATTTATGACCTGCGAGCCTCCAGCTTGTGGGAGAGTTTGTATGTATGACCTGCGAGCCTCCAGCTTGTGTGAGAGTTGAGTCAGTCGTCGTTGGTTGTCGATCACACGAAGGTTCCTGAAAAAAATAACATGAACATTTGAAGATGCAATTATATGTAATTTTAATATTATAATTATAATAGTGGTGTAAACAACGTCATAATAGTGGTGTAAACAACGACATAATGTATATTTTGCTACGGACTCTTTCTCCCTATCTGCCATGCAACACTTTGTCTTTAGATCATTACATTAGAACCAGAGTCAACATACACTGTAAGTATTATGGTGTCATTACATACTCTTGACAAATTACCAAACGAGAGAGTCACTCATCCAATGATTTTTATGGACAAGCTGTTATTCATCTGTCATTTGACAAATGCGGGCTGTATCCTGTAGTGCATAAACAAGCTTCTTTAAAAATATGCTCAAAATCTTAGATAGATAGTATAGCGTAATTTGCGGTCACATGTCTTCCATATTTATTTCGGTGGTACCAACCTCTTGATGCTATGTATGGAACCCGCTAGATGAAGGGATTTCATTGGTCATCATAATTAGTCGAGCAAGTCACATATTAACATATGGACGAGTTATTGGCTCGAGTCGAGTCCGAGTCATTTAGCAGTCGAGTCGCAAGTCAATGAAATGTGCAACTCGAGTCGGACTCGAGTCGAATCCTTGCGACTCGGGTCAACACGATTGGTTCTAAAATAATTTACGCGTAAATTAGAAACTCTCGACAACGCACATTCCTCGCGTCACGTGGTACACACAAGTCCTTTTCACGCGTCCCGCAATGGAAAAGTTGGCTGCGTATACGGTGTACCTATTATACGCAGAAGAATATGACGACTCTGTCACTCTATAGACCAAACAGAATTAGACAACATTCCCTCTAAGCGATAATGTCAACAAGCATAAGATTATACACACGTCTACACGCAGGTACACGCGTCTACACGCACTCGCAACAGGAGCGTGCAGACTCTAAACGCGAATTACTATGTCCGCCTTCGAACTGTCGCCAAATGTTATGATTAATTTGGAAAACTTACAATGACACGACGGAGGATATTTTTGAGAAGTGTGTTTTTATAGTTAGAAAACATATAAATAATATGTACTTTTAGTATATGCCTTTTAAAAGTATTGTTTATTAATGTTATCAAATATGTACCATAAAAGTAATGTTTATTAATCTTTAATAACACAATGTTAGCGTATGCTAATTTGCCTGGCTAAAGTCCAGTAACGTACTTTGTTAGGCTGGGCAGGGTCCCAACTATAGTGCAGACGGAATGGCATGATCGTTAGGAAGGCGTTGCCAGGTTTAGTTTTTGCTGTCGGTGAGAACGTAGAAAACACAACAAGAGGACTTTTTAGTCGAGGCCGGAGTGATGTTCTGGCACTCGCGACTTGACAAGAGTTAATTCTATCGACAATATCCGTAATGACTTCGCAGCGGTATGCGTGGATGTTGAGGTGTCGAGGTATCACCTTATGTTAAATGCACTTACTATGCCAAACCATCCGCGCGCCCCACTCCACTAGGCCGGCACATCTGCTGCGGTCAATCGCCAGACTGCGGCGGTTAAAGCGAGACTATATGTTCCTCATGTTTTAATACAATAACACTGGAATACTACTAACCGTAAAATTCCGAAAGCCCGAAAAAATATTTGCATTTTGAAAGTTTGTTGCGCCCGCGAAATGTTAAAATTCTAAACAAAACATTAAATTTGTAAACAAGCGGTATTTGCGCTTATTATTTAAGCACTCGTCTGTACCCGCAAATTCCTTTGAAGTTTGGCGGTTCCTACACCCCTGATCGTAAAACTGGACGTAGTTCAACTGATCTAGCGATCTTCCTCCATCATAATGACCATCAAAAGTTTATTTCCGGTAACGTTACAGACAGCCTCGCTTTAACATCGGTGCTGCCTCTACTGAGTGCATAGCTCAATCAACAGGCAGTATGTGTTTAACGAGTACTTTAAAACTGGTTGACGAGATTTAGCAATATTAAAAATGTCATCACAAGTTCCAGACAGCGAGTGGACTCGAAGGTCAGTAGCTTATCGCCGATAGTCCATCGTGTCAAATGCAAAGCTGTAGCTAAGGTTACATAGACAGATCCAGGAGACACGGGGGTACGTGGCCCCCAGGCCTTTGGAATGTGGCCGCTCTACGCCTGCACTAGAGTGACGTGCCCCTTAGATCTTCTGAAACAGGACCCCACGACAGCGGAGTCGTGCTGAAGCTCCGGCTCACCCCATCCAATATGAATTCTGTTCGACGGGGGTGCAATTGGAAGTCACCCTCTCTGGATCCACCCATGGGTTGAAATGCAGCTTCGCATCGACGTTGATACTTTAACAAGCAACTATTTTCTAATATGCTCCGTTTAAATTTGAATTACTTTGATATTCCTGTTTAGCGTTCCCCATATATGCGAGTCATTTTGTTTGTCTGTATTCTTAACAAACTGATCGCCCAGAACCAGATTTGCAGAGGCTGAACGTAGAGGTAGCCAAAAACAAGCTACCAGACAAAAAGTAAAACCAAGTAGACCCACGCCAGCGGAACTAGGGGGGGGGGGGCGGTAAGCCCTAAACATTTATTATTATAAAGATGCACAAACGATTACTTGTATAATGTTTTTATGGTTGAAAACAAATTACTCGGGAAAATATGGTGCGTGAGTGCGTGAGTGTGCGTGCGTGCGTTTCTCGTTCATGATTGTAGCACAAAATGTCGCATCCCAAACGTTATTTCAGTGTTGTTATTATATCCTCGGAACACATCGTATACTTTTGAGAGTTATTCTGCGATCGCCATAACATTCTGGTTAAAATACATTGCATACACAACGTTACTATACAATCACAATGGTACCAACTAACATGCCTACATGTTTAACTTTAAATGGAATCAAGTTCAAGCTCTTAAATGTTAAAGATGTTTTACGGTTTTATCTCGGTTTTTACTTAAAATGTCTTGGCGAGTAAATAATGTACCATTATGTCTCTAAGCACTACTGTGATGTAACTCCGATGTACTCGGTGGTCTGTGCTACATTCTTGGAAGCCGGTAATTACGTTTGATTTACGTAAGTCAAGATTCGGATGGTTCTTTTTTCCAGACGTGTGTCGGGCGTTTGTGTTTTGCTGCAAGAACTCGGCGAGAAGTGACGGTACCCCAACAAACAGAGAACAGACGAACATATATTTCAAGAGGCACGCTGCACTGATGTATTGCTACCAGAACATCCGAGGATAACACGTACAAAAACATCCCAGCCCGCATTTTTATGGTAATGTTTCAAGGATAGTCACATCTTTGGATAGACAGGCATGTTATTGCTATGTGTTAAACTACAGGGGTTCCCAAACGTTTTCTCCTTGAGGCCCACCCATGGGGGCTGCTAAGGCATATGAGGCCCACTATATAGACCGTCTATATAGATAACATCCCAAATCTTGTTTGACCAGTTTTTATTACGTTTACGGGGCAACGACACATTTTGCCCGTAACGCGTTGCTTTTACGTTATTCGATGCGCAGTTGTCACCTCGACAATTCTATAAACAACATGGCGAACCTCTCGCATTCTCCTCATTCGCCAGGAGGCGCTCTAACTTTATAGCATGCCAAATGGCGCGCACATACTCCCCCCATGGAGAGTCCAAAAACGAAACATTCAATCAAACTCTAAAGCGCCATAACAATTAGGAGCATTAATTAAATTAATCACTAGAAAGTCCACCTTTCTGTCCAAGAATGAATCCAAGGACGCAACGTTCAATAATCACACGACAATGAATGTCCAGGTTCATCAACAGATACAAATGAATTACACAGTAAACATTCCCACTTGAATGGAAACAAGCACCGCAGAACAGTTGCTGTTTTACAAATTGACTTAGATAATTCCAATAGTGCAATTATGAGTCCATTCACCGTGTTACTGACACTTGAACACACACACCCACAGCACACGTCGCTGTGCATACTCAATACATTGAGTCTTGATACACAATGTGCTAACCCTCCGAGTCATCTTCTGCAGAATATCCACCACTGCTTTCCTCAAGAAGACACAGCTTCTGAACTGGCCGCACGAAATGCGAGCTTCTGGTCTTCACCTCTACTGTTCGTAACCAACCATCACGACCGGGGAATGTCCTGGTGATTCTACCCAACGGCCAATTTCCTCTGGAGACGTCGTCATCCGCTACAAGAACGAGATCGCCAACAGCTGCGTTACGAGTTTTCTTATGCCACTTGCTCCTCTCTTGTAAAGCAGGAAGATAGTCCTTTAGCCATCGCTTCCAGAAGTGGTTCGCCAGAATTTGTACTTGTCTCCATCTCTTCCTGTGGTACTGGTCGGCGTCAAAGAAGACTCCAGGAGGCATCGACAACGCTCCCCGTTGGAGCAGGAAATGATTAGGGGTTAGCACTTCATCATTATTTGGGTCATCACTGCTCTTACACAGGGGACGACTGTTTAGGACTTTCTCTACCTCAACGAGTGAGGTGACTAGTACGTCTTCTCTGGCAAGGCATCCTCCGAGAACGGCCTTCAAGGCGAGTTTCACCGACTTTACAAGGCGTTCCCAAACACCCGACATATGGGGAGCACCTGGCGGCTGGAAGTGCCAGTGAATCCCCTTCTGGTGGAGTTATCGTTTGATGTGCTCTTGATTCCACTCAGAAATGGCTTGTTTTAATTCCCGCTCTCCTCCAACAAAGTTAGTGCCATTGTCGGACCAAATGTCCCGTGGATGTCCTCTGCGACCAATAAAGCGACGAAGGGCATTGATGAACGAGTTTGTGTCCAATGACTCGGCGACTTCGATGTGTATTGCCCTTACGTTCATGCAGGTAAACAAAGCGCCCCATCGTTTTACAATGGATCGTCCTCTTTTGATCAGCATAGGTCCGAAGTAGTCCATCCCGGTTCTTGTGAAGGGGGGCTCATAAGGAGTGACTCTCATCCCAGGTAGGTCAGCCATCCTCTGCGTCATTTTCATAGCGTGGCGCTTCCGACATCCAATGCAGGACCGGAGAGCACGACGAACTGTAGATCTCGCCTTCGGGATCCAGAACTGTTCTCGCAGTCTAGCAAGAACATGTTCCTGACCAGCGTGGGCTGACGCTTGGTGAAAGTGTGTTATCAGTAAGGTCGTCACGTGATGACTCTTGGGGATGATCATCGAGTACTTCGAATCCAAGGAGAGCTGTGCCGCTGAAATCCTTCCCCCAACGCGTAGAACGCCATCGACCAAGACTGGGTTCAGTTTCTTTAAGGAGCTCGACGTCTTGACCCTGTTCAACTTCTGACCCTGCTCAACTTCTCAATGTCGTCGACTTCATCTGCATATGACGACCTCTGGATGTACCTCACAATGGCCTGAGTTGCCCTTGTGAGATCTTCTGGACAGATCTCCCTTTCAAAACGGTCATGTTGCTGATCGGTGACTTTCTGTCCCTTTGCTTTGATGTAACAACAGAACTTGATCAGAATGGCGATTTTCCTCTGAGTGGCAGTCCAAGAAGAATATCTTTTCAGTAGCTGATCAAGTGAAGAAGGCGATGTCATCATCCCAACCAACTTTTCGTCCTTCAGTTCTGGGTCGCCATTCGACAAGGCTCCAATGTCAGCAGCAGGCCATGCATCTTCCGAACGCCAGATAAAGTCTGGCCCACGAAACCATCGCTTGTTCCGAAGGAAAGACCACGCAATCTGGCCCCTCGAAGCATCATCGGCAGGATTCTCCTTTCCTGGGACATGTCTCCACTGTTCTGGTTTTGAAGAATCCCTGATCTCCGTCACCCTGTTTGCCACATACGTTTTGAATCGTCGTGTCTCATTCCGTATGTACTGCAGAGTTATTCTAGAGTCTATTCAGAAGACAACCCTTGCAATACGTAAATCAATCTCCCTCCTGATGAGACCATCCATCCTCGCGGCTACGACTGCTGCTTGCAGTTCCAACCTCGGCACAGTAACAAACGGCGTGGTCGCCGTCCGACTCTTTGCCGCGACGAAGGAGCATTCAATTTGGCCATCTTCATCCACCTTCCGCAAATAGGACACCGTTCCATATCCTATTTCCGATGCGTCGGCAAAGTGATGAAGTTCAATGTGAGCGGACCCTTCTCCTCTGAAGTAGCATCTAGGAACCCGAATTCCTTCCAAATTACCTAGGTTTGTTTTCCACTGCTTCCATTCTTGAAGCAGTTCTCCAGCCAATTCGTCGTCCCAACCAAGTCTCAACTTGCAACTCATCTGCAGAACTCTCTTAGCCACGAGTGTTATCGGTCCCACCATTCCAATTGGGTCATAGAGAGAACTTACAGCTGAGAGACATCCTCTACGCGTGTTTGCATTGTCCATGCTAGTGACAGTAATCCCGAGGGAGTCGGTTTCGATGTCCCATCTCACTCCTAGGGCTCTTTCAGTGGGCAAATGTTCAAGGTCGAGGTCTTTGCAGTCGGCTGCCCGTTCAGGTTCAGGTAGTGCGGGCAACACCTTCTTCGAGTTTGACAGAAATTTTGTCAATCTAAGTCCTGCTCGGTCTAGCATCCTAACCAGCTGCCTAGACAAGTTGATGGCTGCCTCGGCCGTTGGAAACGACTTCAGCAAATCATCGACATAGAAGTTCCGTTGTACGGCTTCTGCTACTCGTGGGTCAGTCTTCCTTGTTGTCCATAGCACACCGTCTCAATCCAAACGTGCACGAACTTGGGCTGTCTGTAGCACCAAAGATATGACGGGTCATCTGATAGGTTGCGGGGACTTCTTCGAATCCATCTCTCCACCACAGGAATCTCAGAGCCTCACAGTCGTGTTTAGGCACCCTGAACTGATGAAACATCGCTTCGATGTCAGCAACTACTGCAACTTTATCCTGCCGGAATCTCAGGAGCACTCCTACGAGACTGTTATTCAGATCGGGACCCAGCATCAACTCCTGGTTCAGCGAAGTCCCTCCGTATAGTGATGCTGCGTCATAAACAACACGGACCTTTCCGGGCTTATTTGAATTTTCAACTCCATGATGTGGTAGATACCACGTCCTGGGGCTAGTTTGAGCAGCTTCTTCATCGGACAGTAATCTCGCGTTGCCCTTAGTGATGTTGTCAGACATTGCCTTGCAGTACTTTCTTGCAAACTCTGGCTTCTGCTTGAAGCGTTTGCCCAGAAGATCGAGTCTCTTCTTTGCCACAACCCTGTTGTTTGGCAATGCCGGGAGTTCATCTCTCCAAAGCAAACCAATCTCGTACTGTCCATTGCAAAATGTTCAACGCCCTTTTGTCCTCCACAGACATGGTCTTGCAGTCATCGCTCTCGAACCCATGTTTCTCCAACTGCCAGAGCCGCTCCACTGACCTTTCCAAGGTCATTTTGCTTGAACGGATAGCATCACCACCCTGAACATATGTTGGATCTATGCTGTCGTGGTCACAATTCGGTGAGAAGAAATCTGATCGCTTGGTCAAGAAGTTTATGCTAACATCAGATTCCGAGTCATAGTGTGTTGGTCCAGCAACGCACCAGGCAATCGGCATCCTTACGGCATACGGTTGAGTATTTGGGTCATCGCCATAGCAGCTTTCCAAAGCTGCGTGTGCCCACGGCACATCCTCGCCGATGAGTATAGACACCGAGTCCTCCTCAACGTCTATTTGCAAGTCTAGCCCCTCTAGGTGTGACCATTCTGAAAGGTCCAGTGCGTTCGGCCTATAGCGAGCATCAATATGCAGATCTGTCACTATGTGTGCTCGTCTCACGGGAATCTGTGGATCTGCCACGTCAACGGGCGACAGGCTACATCCGAAGACGGTTACTTTTTTGTCTTGGCCCTTTGCTAGGATCGTGTTGACGCTAATAGCTTCAGGTGTTCCCTGAACATATAATTTCTTTGCTATCGACTGTGTAACTAGAGTCGCACTAGCTCCCGAATCCAGCATACCAAGTGTCGTCACAGAGTTTCCCTTTTCTGCTGTTATACGAAGTGGAATCACCTTCAGGAGAACAAACTGCTTTGGCTTTGTTGCTACAACTGATCCGACCTGCATTTGTGGCAGCGCCTCCAACTTGGTTTTGTCAACCGATTTTTGTTGGTCCTGTTTCGGAATTGTCAGAGTAGGGTGGAGCAGCTGATGGTGCATCTTGTTGCATTCCTTCTCAGAGCAATTCTGCTTGTGTTCGCAGTCCCTACTGTAATGCCTTCCAAGGCAGCAGAAGCATAGGTTATGGTTCCGTACAAACTTCTTCCGGAATTCCAGTGTCCTAGTTTTAAATCCAGCACAGTCTCCGATGATATGCCTGCCTTCACAGTAACTGCAGTCCTTACTGTCTCTAGTACGTGACGCGTAATACCCGTCCCTCTGCTTCTCCTTGCCATTCATACCTTCCACACCTTTGGCAACTTGGGTAGAAAGTGTAGTTACCCTGTTGAAGGTAGTAGGGACATATCCACCTTTCTTGAAGTCACTACACTTCCTGCCAATAGGTTTACTGGCATTGCTGCTACCGGTCGACCGAATGGCGAAGACTGCGTGATTTAGCGCTCGGGCTAAATTATGAATGAATCGCACCATATCCTCAATCTTCGGGTTCTGCCCTGTGCTTTCAAGATTCATTACACGACGCACCCATCTATCTTGCCAACTGACAGGGAGTCGGTCAAATATAGCTCTCAAATATGTTTGTGTGTTTGCTTCTGGAAGCAACTCTTCGTCCTCCAACGTTTGGTATGTAAAATTGAGCTGATTTGAGAACTCCAGTAGACCTATCCTGTCATACAATGACAACTGTGGCCTCTCGATAAGTCGATCCATACATGACTTTACAATGTGGAATGGACGTCCAAATCGTTCTTGCAGGATTGCAATTGCCTGCCGATAGCCATGCTCCGTCCCTTCGAAGTGCTTGATTGCTTTGTTTGCGTCTCCTGTTGTACATGAAACCAATTGGGACAACTTGAAGCTATCTGAGAATGGCTTTGACGCAACCCGGTCTTCGAAGTTTCTCATAAACTTCGGAAATTCAGCGGAGGTGCCATCAAATGTCATGGGTGGAGGTGCAGGCAGTTCTGATTGCGATATGATCTTCTCGAGAGTGTGTACAATCGCCATATTGATGTTGCTATCAGTACCGCTGGTAGTCGGACTTCCATGCACTGATGGCGGATTCCAACTTGTTCTTCCTGGCATACCTCTCATACCACTGGAGGTGTTCTGCAAACCTGCCGGTGCCCCCTGAGACACGAACGTGGAGGCATTTGGATCAAGATAACTGTGCGATGCAGAAGCATACGCAAAAGGAGCTGCGACAGGACTGGTCACTGTACTTGTCGTGAATGCAACACCCAGTGGAACTGTTGTGCTTATTTCAGTAGCGGTGTGCGAAGCATGTTGCGCTTCTTTGTCTTTGCATTTACTTGAAAAACAGGGGGCAAAGTCATTTAAATCAACATCCTCCCACAGTTTTGCCAGAAGTTCCTTAAGTTCAACTTCCTCCTGAACCTTTTCAAGATCCCCAGCTGCTTCGTTCTCTGCTTGCATCTGTTTGAACTCTGCTTGCTTACATGTCTGTTTCCGCTTTCGTTGTAGGTCCCGTTTGATCCTTTTCTCAGCCAACTCCAATTTCCTCCTTGCATGTTCAGCTGCTACTTGGGCTTCTTTCGCCTTCAATGATACCACAGAGCTTGTTCTTGAGTTTGACGATGTTTTAGACCCACGGGAGATTTGACTCGCACTTCCCATAGTATCAAGTTGATCGTAGGCTGCATGCATTGCAGCCTTAGGTGACCTAGTCACACCAGTCCTGTCAGTCTCACCACGTGAGGCCATATCGATGCCTAGCTTGGTTCTAATACTCCTTCGTATCATTGAACAACGTCAGACAGAGAGGGCTCCGACCAAACTGACCACCACACTACAGGCTCAAACTGCGCGTTCTTACTACTCAACCGCCAAGCGGCGAGGCGGCGGCACTCGCGCCGAAACTTTCATGTTTTCACGTCGCGTTACAATATATAGACCGTCTATATAGATAACATCCCAAACCTTGTCTGACCAGTTTTTATTACGTTTACGGGGCAACGACAGATTTTGCCTGTAACGCGATGCTTTTACGTTATTCGATGCGCAGTTGTCACCTCGACAATTCTATAAACAACATGGCGAACCTCTCGCTTTCTCCTCATTCGCCAGGAGGAGCTCTAACTTTACAGTATGCCAAATGGCGCGCACACCCACTGTATTGCAACAAATGATCGATACAATTCAAGATGTACATTTTTATTAAATAACAATATTTTAATGATGGCACCCAAGTTTGTTTTACAAAAGATTCTAACCAGTTCAACAGCGTTAACGATCTGTGAATGAGAAATGGGGTTCAGTCAAATGTACAAACCAGCACCCAGCTTAATATCAATAATGTTCACGAAGACAACTTGCATATTGTTGGCTTCAATGGGATGGGTGCGGTTGCTTCTCTTTGCATAGTTTGTCCATCTGAGGTATTATCTCAACATGATGTCTTCATCAACGTTGAAATTTGCACGATAATTGGTTTTGATTGCTGCCAGTGCTGGAAACACAGCGATAGCCTCACAAAGATAACTCGTCACGAAGGGCAAGAAAACGTCCAGTGCTTCACCAGAAACAGTTGGGAATTCTGTCTGAACACTTCCCCAGATTTCAGTCAGAGTTTAAAAGAAACTGCTGGGTTTAGTCACAGGACAGTTCAACCAGTTCACCTTGCTGATGCACGCGGAGATGACTCTGTAGGCCGACTGTTACAGCAAGGGATTGCGAATCCAACCACATTCTGAGCTTGGCTCTGTCTGGAGGCTGGGAAAATATTGTGCTAATGTGTCCTGAAACTTATTCGGATGTTAGGCAACTGTTTTCTTCATTGCTGCTGCAGACTGACCAGGGCGGCTTTGCAAACTAAATGTACCTGCCAGGTAAGCCAGACGTGAGATGAACGGCGAATCTGTCAAATGCTCTGAGAGCGGAGAGCGTCGCTGTTGTAGGAATTTCAGTTAATCGCGAAGTTCGTACACCGTCATCGCCGCTGCTTCATCGGTACAAAAGCCGATATAATTTCGCCAAAGAGTCGGAAACGATTGAGTCGTTTAGTAATTTGAATATATCGGCAGCAATAGGCTTTCCCGGCATCTTTTGTTGAATAAGATGTCCTCTTTCGGTATTTTACACACAATTAACATGGATATTGCATTGACCCTTACGACCATCTCACATCATCTCACAGACCACCTGAGGGCCGTTTAGCAGTTTGGGAGTCTCTGTTATTAGAGCAGCCGCAACCTGTTGAACAGACGATGCAAAGACTGTTGTCCACGGACCATTTGTGGTCAATTTAACAAAAAGAAGTCTGCAAATACCGGCTGAAATGTTACGAATCGGAAATGCACGTGCCATTTATTATCAAAACGCTCCCGAGATTGACACTTTGAGCAAACACGATATACTGCAACACGAGTAGGCCATATAAACACAACGTGTCAGTTTCCGCAAGACACTTCTGAGTGCTCTCTGTTACAGTTGTTACGTGGGTTGCTGCGTGTCAGAACGTGGACAGACGCCGCAGGGTCGCTCTCGCTGTACCTTTAGGCCATATCTTGTTCCGAACCCCTAAACCGTGCCCCGTCGTGATCACTAGCCATTGGTTACCCCGAGGAGGTTACGGCGAGAGCCGTGTTTGGCAGAGGATGTGTACTGGCAGACAAGACATACGCCTCTACTTCCTGTCTCGCCGAAGCCAGCCAGCGATGAAAGCTGAAGGGCGAGACAGACGCAACATGCACAACTACCCGCTACCAATCAGGTGCATCACTAAACATGTGCCAAACCGAAACATATTAGGGATGCAATGCCATTCATGTCATATATTTTAATAAATAGCATAAACTACATATTGATTTTACACAAAATAATATAACCGTTTATGCTATCCCTGTATGGACCGCTGAATTCACGGTATATACGTATCACTGGCGTCGGAATGTGGCGAATATTGGAGGGGCGGAGGCTTCCAAAAATGTCCAATTGCACCCTCTTGAGAATAGCCACGAACCCCAACCTTGAGGCCCCCAAAAAACCTCAAATTGCACCCCCCATGCAATCTCCAGCCCACCATCTAAAGTACTGGGAGGCTCGGCTCCCCCAGGCCCTCTAAGCCCCTCGGTTCCGACGCCTATGCCTGCTATACTGCGTGAGCGGGCGTGTGTCGTAATAAAAGTTTTGGTTCCTGGCATCACCCACGGGAGTTGGAGCCGAGCCAGTGCTTCGGCAAGATTTAGAAGGACTTTAGTAAATGACTCAAACATGTTATACACTTCCCAGTACGCTTTCTTTCCTTGTTCCGCGAAATACGAAACAGTGTCAATCCCAGTGAAGCTATTTCTAACCTCAGCATTATTTCAAAAATACAAGAAAAGGTTGTAGCAAGTCGTCTAATGTCTCACATTAGAACAAATGTCTTAACTAATGTGTCACAATCGGCATATAGACAGTTTCGTTCAATAGAGACTGCCCTCTTAAAAGTTCATAATGACAATAACTTGAACATTAATAATGGTAAAGTGACTGCACTTTCCTTATTAGATCTCTCTGCCGTTTTTGACACGATAGATCACAACTTTCTCATTGAACATTTATTAAAGTGGTATAGCATATCTGGCACAGTTCTAAGCTGGTTTTCTTCATATCTAACTGATAGAAACCAAACTATAAAGATTGAGAACTGCTTTTCAGCTGCGCTGCCGGCTTTATTTGGTGTTCCCCAGGATTCTGTTCTTGGGCCATTGCTGTTTACTCTTTACACCACGCCACTAAGCTCTGTTATACAAAGACATAACTTGGATCATCATCTTTATGTTGATGATACTCAGATCTACATTTCGTTGGCTACCCCGGATAAAAAATCGCTCCCTTAACCAACTTAGTGATTGCCTTCAAGATATTTTCCACTGGGTGACTGACAGCAAGTTGATATTAAATGCAAATAAAACTGAATTTATCATTATTGGTACTCCAATGCAGCGTAGTACACTGGATGGTTTTTTCCCTACGCATATTTTGAATCAGTCTATCACGCCACCAACCAGAATCTAGGAATGATCTTTGATAGCAACTTCAATTTCCGACAACAGATATCTCAAACAGGTCGCTGCTATTTTTATCATCGTGATTTTCGCCGTATTTGCCGGTATATGTCATTTTCTGTTGCTAAAACAATTGCAACAGCGCTTGTAAGCAGCAGACTTGACTATTGCAATTCCCTCCTTTATAATATCGCTAGCATGGATATCACAACAAATTGTCTAGCAAGAGTAGTTACAAGATCTCGTTTCTCTCGCTCAGTACCACTTTTGAAGTTTTTGCATTGGCTTCCTGTACGATATCGTATAATATTTAAGATCTGTGCCATTACATACCAGGCTCTGTCCAGTAAGCAACCATCTTATTTGCATTCATTGCTTACTCCTGTGAAAAAAAACTATCCAGCTTCGATCATCTAATTCTGACCTACTTTTTGTTCCTAGAGTCAACACTAATATTGGAACTACTGCTTTTTCTGTTGCTGCATCAACTCTTTGGAATATGCTCCATATTAGTGTTAAATCAGTTGAAAATATTACAAAATTCCGTCGTCATTTAAAAACTTATCTTTACAACCTTGTTTATCCACCGTAGCTCCCTAGCGCCTTGACCCATCTGTTGACAACTGTAATACTACTTATGTATTTTGAGATTGACTATTCCTTTTGTTTTATGCGCCTCTGAGCTTGGTTTCGAAGGATTTAGGCGCAATAGAGGTTATCTTATTGGTAGCTGTTGCCTTGTAATGCCCAATAGGTTGTGCAATGTTGTGGGACTCTATATGCCGGAATATCTTCCCCGTACCAATGGCGCACCACAGCTCCAAAATATCCAATGGGGTGACCGCTAAAACCAACAGCTGAAGAAGAGCTACTGGATCTTCGATCAACACCACTTTCAGTTGTTCTATTTCATAACAGACATATAACAATGGGCATTGTTTTGTATATACTCATTTTAAGCCACTCAACACAGTGTTTCCACTGGGTGAAATGATGGGCATGGTGGTATGGGTGGGCTACCCGAGCACTGCAGGCGCGAAGCTTTGCTGGGGGGGTCCGGGGGCATGGTCCCCCAGAGATTTGTTTAAAACTAGCTTAGAAATGGTGCATTCTGAGGAATGGTTTAACCTTTACTCTTGAATATAGAGGGGAAATATAAAACAACAAGACACTACTTCTAAATGTAGTAATCGTGATTGTTTCATCGTGTTGAGGTATGGTTTCCACTTTACCACTGGTACCCAGTTGAGGTGTGGTTGCAATTTGACCACTGGTACTTGGTTGTGGGGATGTTTTTTTTGCCCTAACCCTAGGCCTTGTTATAACGCTTTCTGAGTCAATAAAAAAATAAAAGGTAAGTTGTTATATAGCGCAGGATCCAGTCCTTAGGACAGCTCAAAGCACTTTACACGTTACTCCCTGGCAGACCTGTACAGTCGAACATCATCTCGACTTCACTGGGAAGCATCCAGTGGTATCATCTGAAAACTCTTTCATCATCACCTTTAAATGATCATAAAATAATAATATTATGGTAAATTGGTGGTTTATGTTCCAAAGATTATATTTTATTTGTTGTTAGCATGCTATGCAATTAATTAAGCAGTCATTTCTGGAATGCCACAAAAGTATGTTTCTATTAATCGCAAGAACGTTTCTCAAATTGTGTCTTTTTATAAAAAAAAAAGTATAAGTTGTTTTGTATATCCAATTTCTATGTAAACATATCATTATGTAGCCCAAATTATCGATAATCCGTTAGTATACACGGTTTGGGGCAATATGTGTCTTTTATGAGATGTGAACTTCGGTGGTTTATATTCGTAAGTACTTCACTCACATTAATTTTCCGAAACGTTTGTTTGCACAACTTTGTCGGAATATGTCTTATATATTTAGCACAAAGATATTTCACGAATCATATTCCTGATTTTGCTTTAAAAAAATTGCGTAAAACATTAGTTTAATAGACTAAGTTGCGGGCATTTGTGTCGAATCCGGACCCACCTCGATTTCACCGTTATAACTTGAGTTTTAACTTTGATACCGCAATGAGATAATTCCATCGTTCAACATCGTCCTAGGCGTATTTACCTTTAAAAATATTGCGTCAAAAGCCCATTTGAGGCGTACATAGCGCCCCGGTTTGTAACAACATACACCTGTAAGCTGCTATATCGCTCGTTTTAAGGGCGCTCTGCGGTAACACTCGGACGCAGCGGCGAAGACTAGCGCAAACCGGGTCGCTATTTGGGCTTCAAAAGGGTCCGGATTCGATACTACTGCCGACTCAGCCTGCACGTTTCTACTGCCGCCACCGTCATAAACCAGAAATTCAACATCAGCTACACTAGCATTCTGATTTAATGTGGGCACACATTAAAATAGTAAAATTGAGCGCCAATGTTACCGGTAGGGTTTTTTACCCCAGATTCGGGTAGAGATCATGATCGGCTCTCAGGCCAACTATGAATTAACAAATTAACTAAGAATACACTTTTATCAGATAATACTATACTATAACAACTATTCAACATTAAACTTATATTGAAACATGTCACACAAAAATAAATCGACATTAAACTTTTTTCGTAATTTAGTGTCTTTTAATCACATGCATTTAATCACTAGGCGGCAGCTCTCATGGCTGTCAACAAGTGGGCATTCAAAACGAATCTGAGCCAGATTATAGTCCTGGCGAAGTCACGAGAGTCGGTTAAGCGAGACTACGTGTTTCCCTAACGCAGTTACTGTTTGGACGCCATGTTACATGAATGTATAGATTTCTGGTATGTCGAAAGTCCGCAAGGTGTCACCATTGGAGAGACCGGGGATCCCGCGGGAATATTCGGACAACTGATGTAATTAACGTTGTCCAATGGAATTAATTCCAAGAGGTAAATCCTAGACAACTAAACGATGTTGCTACAAATCTGCGATTTTGCGGGAATATAAGTGACGACGCTGAATATATCGCGAAAGAACTAAAAAAATGGGCGAACGAGATAGCTATGAGGCAGCAATTTCAGCATATTTTGGGCGAGGCGGCATAGAAGAACGGTGATGCGGCCCGCCTCGCTTGTCATATACCAGGGGAAACACTGCAACATGTTAATCAGAAGTAGAGAAATATATTTAGTAATTGCGTGGCGGTCATTTTGACAATATGTGTCACGCCCCCTTGAAATACAAATTTCGTTGGAATCCACCTTTCATTTTTCTTAGAACTTTTTCATAGAACATGTGTGCCAATCTTTGTATTTGCACCATAATCTGAACAATCTTAGACCACTATGTATATATATATATGTGGCATGTGCTAAGAAGCCTTACTATCTCGGCGAATTAATGAAGTCCAGCAAGTAAAGGAGACCATAATTATGAAACCAGGCGCAGATGGTTGATAAAGTGACAAACGTTGGCGTTACCCTGTGGTGTCTGGTTAATCAAGGTAACTTTGATAACCCAGCTGCGCATACCCGCTAGTACCACCTGGTGAACATCAGGTAAATAAGCGTAGTTCCACCCAGCCACGGAGCAAAAAACTCATTCACACTGGCGCCATCTGGTGAATTCATAACCACTCAATTGTCTCGGGTATAAAAAAATGCCCTCCAAAAACGCCATGCATACCAAAACCATGCAGAACCTAGTAAATAAATCTAAATAACTATTGTCGTGGTTGTTAAATACATCACCAATTGGTAGACCAAACGCCAACGGTCCAAGGCAGAGAATGAACATGGAAAGAGGCGGGTGGGCTTTGGCGCCTCAGAGAAGATACATATAAAATATGTTAACATATTAATATATAGATTCACAGGTAGCCAGTATGTGGATTCAATAATGAACAAACCAACTGCATGATGTGGTAATTTTAATTGAACACAACTAAAATAACAATGGTTTGACTTTTCGGATCTTAGAATATACAATTCTCTGACGGAAGTGGAACGAGAGAAAGAACAAGTCGACAATGAAGATGGCAAAACAGTTATTTCATTATCTGTCCTATGGTAAAGTCAAAGTGCTCTGACATTTTCTAACACATCAAAGACTTTTACCTATTTTTGTATCAAAAGCCTAAAAAGAAACTTAGGTATCTATGGCTATATTTTGTTTCAAATAATTTCTGGATGTGGATATAACACTGTTATTCTCCTAATTTTAACAATAGATTTAACAAGATCATCACCGTTCTTCTGCTAGCAAGTAGACAAGGAAGGCATATGCTTATCAATTGTCCAGACATTTTCCATTTAAATTAATTGTTTAACTCATCGATTAACTATCAGCTCTATGCTTAGTTATATTCACACTACTAGCATTTACACAGTTAACAATAAAACATTGGTTCACGGTAGGGCATTAACCAACACTGACTCAATAATTCAAATAAAATTGTTGTAAAATTATAAACTTTAGGCCTAGTTTAATTTCTAGATTATCAAATATCTGCATTTTTGTGTTTTTCATTAATTTCAATATTTATAGATACATGCCTCAATAATACGACCCTGGAACAAACAAATCCATTAAAATAGGTTGCTTGTATAAACATAACATGTACATCTACATATCAATAAACATATACTGTTACATAAATACTGTACAAATTCTGCATCCATATTGCAGGTTTATTTGAGCCATTTTTCTCTCCAATTTGTCGGGTGATTATGCACAACTAAAATTAATTATATTACGTGTTTACAGAAGAGGCAAGTCTAGAAACAGTGATCTGTGCCACTCCTGCTATTAGCTTTGATGAAAGGTCATAATGAGTGCAATTGTTGCTGATCACTTATTGGCTGATGCCGTAAAATTCAATTCCAACTGTCAACGAGACTGGGACTAATCCCAGTTATTCCTGACACAATCGTTCTTAGTATTTACACAACATATTCTTACAGAGTAATAATAATTATGTAACCAACAAATTGGAAAACACTGCTACTGTAAACCAGCCTTTAATTAACGCCTCAACAACACATCTGTAAATTACACATCAAAAATACTACGAATAACAGGCTTTAGGATTCTCTGTAAATGCAATACATAATATGTATACGTGCCTTTCTGTATATAAATATAGCAAGTACCGGAATGTTTTCTCTCCCCTGTAAAGAAAACATCAACAACTAAAGAAATTTTTTTTTACAAAACAATATCATAACAAATAATTCCTCCAACTTTGCTGAGTATTTACGGCTTGTTTCTTAAAGAATCAACCTTTGAAACCTCTAAGGTGTCCGCTAGTTAATGACCTCTAAATATAAAGTGTACGAGACAGTTGGTACACATGGTAAGTTCATGTACAGGGTTTCTACACTTCTCCCCTGCCTGATCTGTTTGCGTGAACACCAACATGACTTCTCCGGGAAGAATTCAGCCATGCTGCAATTACTACATCAAGACTACACAGTACATAGCCAGGAAAGCCTTCAGCTTGTGAGAGGGCCGATATTTACGACCTACGAATCTCCAGCTTGTGAGAAAGTTGATATTTATGACCTCCTAGCCTCCAGTGTCTGAGAGTAGTATTTGTGACCTCCGAGTCTCCAGCTTGTGAGAGAGTTAGTATTAATGAACTCCATGTCTCGAGCTTGTGGGAGGGTTGATATTTATGATATCCGAACCTCCGGCTGGTGAAAGAAGTGGTATTTCTGACCTCCAGCTTATGAGAGAGGTGGTATTTCTGACCTCCAATCCTCTAGCTTACGAGAGAGGTGGTATTTCTGACCTCCTAGCCTCCTGCTTGTTGGAGAATTGGTTTTATGATCTTTGAGCCTCCAGCTGGTGGGAGAGTTTGTATTTACGACCTGCGAGCCTCCAGCTTGTGGGAGAGTTTGTATTTATGACCTGCGAGCCTCCAGCTTGTGTGAGAGTTGAGTCAGTCGTCGTTGGTTGTCGATCACACGAAGGTTTCTGAAAAAAAATAACATGAACATTTGAAGATGCAATTATATGTAATTTTAATATTACAACAATTATAATAGTGGTGTAAACAATGTCATAATAGTGGTGTAAACAACATCATAATAGTGGTGTAAACAACATCATATTAGTTGTGTAAACAATGTCATAATGTATCTTTTGCTACGGACTCTTTCTCCCTATCTGCCATTCAACACTTTGTCTTTAGTTCATTACATTAGAACCAGGGTCAACATACACTGCAAGTATTATGGTGTCATTACATACTCTTGACAAATTTTGACAAATTACCAAACGAGAGAGTCACTCATCCAATGATTTTTATGGACAATCTGTTATTCATCTGTCATTTGACAAATGCAGACTTTATCCTGTAGTGCATAAACTGCTTCTTCAAAAATATGCTCAAAATCTTAAGGAATGTTTCCTAAGCACAATGGGAAGTACAAATGTTTATGATTGGTCAAACAGTGTCATGTGACTCCATTAGTGACCTACCTGACATAGTCTCTCGCGTCCTGTGACATCTTTGTTGACTGCGGCGAGTCTAAATCTACAAATAATCATCGCATGCTTAATCCTTTACATAGACAATGCGTAGAAATATAGTTCAACGTAACAATGACTAAGTAAGATGTAAGTCTTTAGTGTTGTGAGGAAGACTTTCAGTAGTGGTTAGTAAAGTGATATATCTTTGCTGAGTTACCCTCGGAAGAATGTGTTCTTATGTTAACTTTGTCATTTATGATATCTTTTATGTTCAATAATAATTTTTTATTATTTCAATTATACATTTTCATTAATACAGTTTTATGTGACACAAATAAAATGATCTAAAACTGTCTCATATTTTATGTACTTTCTGCCTTCGGAGCAGATGTTGAGCAGAACTATTAACGGACTCTTGTTGTTTGTGCTTGCTCTGAAATGAGCTGTTTATGTCCACATTATATCACTAGTGCAACCTTTTGCTAGTTACACAGCTATTCATACCTTTCACATTGTGCTGTTTGACATCAACAACACACCCAACTAAAGCAACAAGCTTCAGATCCATAAGGGGAAACATTGACTCATTGAGAAATTACAAAATGGCTGCTACAGACTACAAATCTAGAGATGGACTATGGCAGATATGTATCAACTCTGTCTTAAAACATACCCATCCTTCTTACATGTATACTTTGATGGTACATTGTTACAATCATTTATTTCCTATGCAAGAATTTGTGTTTTGTATTTGTATTAAAATCTACAACATAAAACTACAATGAACCAACTTGTGCTTTTACCATGTTTAAATGTGAAAAGTATTTTGTATTGTGCCTCATTATCACAACGGACTCATTAAATGCAACTGCCTATACATTTGTTATACAATCAATTATGATGTTAAACTATTTTACTGCTGTTGTGAAAATTACACTGAATATTTTTTATTAATTTTGGCAACCGTTTCACATATTACTGATGATTTCATTGTTGCATTTTCAATAGAACGAAGTGCATCCTGTGGGATCACCAGGGGGCACCACTGTACTAAACCTGACCAGAGTAGCATCTGGCTGTTAACTTGTTGAGACAGAATGAACAAGAAGGGGGCAACATACCGAGAGATCTACTTCGACAGTAACGAACTGTGCGCATCGTCTGGGCGATCATGTACTACAAAGTGAAAGTACCATCAGCATGTACTATAAGGAGAAAGTACCATCATCATGTACCTGTACTAAAAAAGTGAAAGTACCATCACCATGTACTATAAAGTGAAAGTACCATCATCATGTACTATAAAGTGAACAAACCATCATTGTGTACTAAGAGAAAGTACCATCACATGTACTATCAAGTGAAAGTACTATCATTATGTACTATAAAATGAATGTACCATCGTCATGTACTAAAAAAGTGAAAGTACCATCACCATGTACTATAAAGTGAAAGTACCATCATCATGTACTGTAAAGAGAAAGTACTATCATCAAGTACTATAAAGTGAAAGTACTATCATCATGTACTATAAAGTGAATGTACCATCATCATGTACTATTGTACTATAAAATTGAAAGTACCATCACCATGTATTATAAAGTGAAAGTACCATCATCATATACAATAAAGTGAAAGTACTGTCATCATATACTACAAAGTGAAATATCATCATCATGTACTACATAGTGAAAGTAACAGCACACAACAATTTTCATGTTGTAAGCTTAGGCCAAACAAAATAAATTAATAGTATTGAATGTCATTTAATCATTCATAACCTTAGAACAAACCAAAATAAATAACAAAATGGAATATAACGTAATCATTCATAGCCTCAGATAAAACCATAACAGCTTCTTCAACCATCCCCTGATGTACCCAATTAAACAACTACCTTCCAGAAAACAAAACGTTTCCCTACTATATCACTCTGCCTGCTCCAAAACCTACAACTCGACCTCCTATCCACCACCAGTTTTTGGTGCTAACCTCCCATTTCTCACAAACTGTGGAAGCTAACCTCCCACCTTTTTTGGGGCTAACCTCCCGCCTCCCACCAATTTTTAGACCCCACCCCACACCCTGCCCCTACCCTGTGATTCCTCTGCCCTAGTCCCATAGCATGTACCGGTACATACCATTTTCTCAAAGTTCACCAGTGAGCTGAAGTATGTCTTGTTGCCCTCATGTGTGAAGGTCATATCTGAAGCACACAAGGTCACCAGATTTTAAGGGGGAAGTAACTAGTATTGTATCATAGTAATCACTGCTGAGCAATAAATAAGCACAAATAATTATTAAACATTTTAAAGAAATATAAACCAGAGGCTGGCTCCCTCCCTCTCGCGCTGGCTCCATCCCTCTCGCTGGCTCCTTCCCTCTCGCTGGCTCCCTCCCTCTCGCTGGCTCGCTCCTTCTCGTTCTCTCGCTGGCTCCCTCCCTCTCGCTCTCTCACTGGCTCCCTCCCTCTCGCTCTCTCGTTGGCTCCCTCCCTCTCGCTCTCTCGCTGGCTCGCTCCCTCTCGCTGGCTCCCTCCCTCTCGCTCTCTCGCTGGCTCCCTCCCTCTTGTTCTCTCGTTGGCTCCCTCCCTCTCGCTGGCTCGCTCCCTCTCGCTCTCTCGCTGGCTCCCTCCCTCTTGCTCTCTCGTTGGCTCCCTCCCTCTCGCTGGCTCCTTCCCTCTCGCTCTCTCTCTCACTGGCTCCCTCCCTCTCGCTCTCTCTCTCACTGGCTCCCTCCCTCTCGCTGGCTCCCTCCCTCTTGCTCTCTCTCGCTGGCTCCCTCCCTCTCGCTGGCTTCCTCTCTCTTGCTCTTTCTCTCTCCCTCTATATTTTCCTCCCTCCCTCCTTCCTGCCTCCCTCCTTCTCCCTCTCCATCTGTCTGTGTGTCTGTCTGTCCCTCCAACTGACCGTGGGTGACCCTGTTGAAGACCAAGAGATGCAGCGAGGGACTAGAAGAGACAACAGTTGTTACCTTTCATGAGTAGAGGCATAAAGGGAATAATGGGTGGCTCCAACTTGGCAACAGAAAGACGGTACAGACGATGGTTACGAGATGGATCCATCGCCATCTCAAAGTCTGCAAACATCTTCTTCATCTTCCCTGGTAGTTTCTGTTGCAGAACAAAGGGATAAATGTATCAACAGGACATTGGAGTAGAAGGACAGAAAACAGTGATCGATCTAAGACAAGTCTACATTTTTATGAGTATTAATACAATGTTTTACGTCCTCGTTCACTACCGTTCTTATAATCCCGATTTGGCTATTTAAAATTGATTTTGCTCCGTAGCAGTGATCTGTTATCCTTAAAACACCAGGACATTCCACCAAGACACTTTCGCCGGTGTTTCGTGGAAATAATATCCCCGCTGATACAACGGCACATTTTGACATTTTCAAAATGTTCTTTAAATTTAACAGCGAATTCTGTTTAATGATGGAATTTCTTTACTGAAAAGGTTTCCTGATGTATTCCAGGATATTCTGTTTTCAGTAGATGCTTTTAATCCCATCGTAAAGTGCGACTTTTTGAAGACATCTTAATAAGAGAGATATCATTGAGAGCATATTTTTTACACATTACCCTTATCAATCAGAAGGGATGATATACGCAAGACCAAAAAGATGACCAGATGAGAATGATAGCTTTCAAACAGTGGCATTCAATTTCTACATAACTGCATAATATCACGGACTAGACTTCCCACACCACAGAGTATCCCTGGTGGAAGGGAAGAAGGGAAGGAACAGGGAACAAGTCAACAATGTGAATGAACCTACCTCCCAGGTCTGTGTGAGACGGGAAACTGCAATGTTGCTGAGTCCCATGACAATGGCGAAGAAACAATTGAGGTTATGATGGTCCCTACACCTGGCAACGAACAAACATAATCAGTTAACCTATCCGTCACGTCACCTGTTGCCTAGCAAGTTAAGCCGTCGCAAGAACACGTGGTGGGCTCGGACATTCTGTTATATATTTTGTTGAGGTTCTTGTCACAAAAATGTTTCTTTGTGACAAACACATAACACAAAGTTATTAAAGTGGCGACTGTATGCGGGAATGTTTGATTTATGAGATGTCGTGCAGCAATGGTAGTATTATTCACATATATAACTGTTATCAACATTGTTGGCGGAGGTCGCGCACAAAAAATTTATTGTGTTGTAGGAAAGCCATAACGAACTGGATACATCGATTATGTCAGTTTCGGTAATGTCTCTGTCTGTAGTGTAACGGGCAAACTATTACACATATCACACCAGTATGCACATGGCATAGACAAAGTAGTTTCACAAAATTAAGATTGTTTACAAAATAAGACTATTCCAAATTAAAAATTATCAGTCGAACAAACAAGAGTAACTATTTCTTATTAAAAACACCAATAAATACACACATATAATGATTTGTTTCATTAGAACAAAAGTGCTGATTGACATAAAACAGCCCGTGGTGTCAGAGAAGAGAAGAGAAGAGAAGAGAAGAGTGACTCACGCTGCAGCTATCTTTATGAACTTCTTCAGCAGAAGTAGGCGTTTGCTGATGTTACTCGTGAGGCACATTTCGGTGATCACCCAGAACTGAACCTCGTTGAATCGCCGGAGTAGAAGGTCAAGGTTGGCCGTGATCTTGCCAAAGTTACTCCGTCCAAAGACGAGGTAGATCAGTTCATACTGGAGACATCAACAAACACGAGGTAGATCAGTTCATACTGGAGACATCAACAAACACGAGGTAGATCAGTTCATACTGGAGACATCAACAAACACGAGGTAGATCAGTTCATACTGGAGACATCAACAAACACGAGTAGATCAGTTCATACTGGAGACATCAACAAACACGAGGTAGATCAGTTCATACTGGAGACATCAACAAACACGAGGTAGATCAGTTCATACTGGAGACATCAACAAACACGAGGTAGATCAGTTCATACTGGAGACATCAACAAACACGAGGTAGATCAGTTCATACTGGAGACATCAACAAAAACGAGGTAGATCAGTTCATACTGGAGACATCAACAAACACGAGTTAGATCAGTTCATACTGGAGACATCAACAAACACGAGGTAGATCAGTTCATACTGGAGACATCAACAAACACGAGGTAGATCAGTTCATACTGGAGACATCAACAGGCGATGTTTATAGCACATTGCACCACTGCAAATTTATCAAACAAAATGTTCAAATTATATACAAAACATTCAATCATTTCTGTAATCAGTGGAATAAAATACAACTGATTCAGGAAAAGTCATGCTAATAGAATTGACCTATCTATCAAGCCGAATAGGTGGTGTGTTTGTGCATTCTGTCATATATTTTGTTTAAATTCTGGCTTCACAAGTGTTTATTTATGACACAAACATAATGTTTTAAAGTGACAACTGTACGTGAGAATGTATGATTTATGAGATGTCATGCAGCAATAGTACTGTAATTCACGTATATAACCGTTATCAACACTTTAGGCAAAGGTAAAGCTCGACGGAGGTCATGTGCAAAATTTTGATTATGATCTAGGCAAACTGCTATGCTTAGGCTCGGGAACAGGGGGGCAGCTGCACCCCTGGGAATTTGGTTCTGCCCCCCCCCCCCATTAAATGTGAGTGTGAATGTTTATTTTTATGGTGAGCGTCAATGGCGGCTGGAAATGTAAATTTTATGAGACGATTAATGTGTATTTTTGTAGAATGTGAAAGGTGCGTGTAACTGGAGGGCAGACTGATGGTTTTCTGCCCCCCCCCTTCGGATGTCATCATTTCAGCCGAGACAACAGAGAGAAGCTGGAGAAGGTAAATTGACAGCAGCAGTGCAACGAAAAAAATTAATTTCCAACAACACCGTCTCTCCGTCTTCCGATGTCACAGTCGAGCCAACCAAGACAGCCACAATGTGAATGAAGATGTGAAGATATGCAGTGGCGAAAATTTTTTCAGTGGTGCTGAAGCTCCAGTAGCCCCCTCCAATATGAATTTAATTCCCGAGCCACTGCTGCTACGTACTGGATATATCAATTGTCATTTCTACCTTGAGAGGAGGATTCTTGGTAACGTCACAGAAAAGATAGCGTAAAGTGTTTACCTCATGGACACAGTTGAGTAGTTCCCAGTCATACAGAGTGAGTTCGTATGCTATGTCGCGGGAACTGAGCATCTCAATGACACCACTGGTGCTGATGGACGGACCTTCCTGCTCGGGAAGGGGGGTCTACAAGAGACACACGGGAGGGGTAAGGAAGACAGCAGGAACGGTGGATGGGAGGAGGGTAGCAGGAATAAGAAACGACAAAAAGTAAAAGATTTTGAATGGAAAAAACACAGGAAAAGAGGAAAGAAACACCTTTTGTTACAAAAAATTAAGAGATATAAAATACATTTTGGTAGGAATAAAATACAGTTTTATAAATTATGTGTCAAGAATTAATTTCAGCATCTTAAAAATATATTTTTTTTTCATTTACAACACTTCCATCAGGGTTCACAACAACATTAAAATAATTCTTTCTCAGCAGTGTTCCACTTTCATCATTCAATAATGTTGATTAATCCAAATGTTACCATTTGAATCAATCAGTGTATGCACTGAACCTTTCACAGACACAATATAATATTTTGACATAAATTAGCTTTCATAACACATATAAAAAGCAGTAATAATAAAAATAAAAAAAACCTATTACTTTTTGTCCATTATTTTTCATGTTAAGTACTTTCTTTCTTATAATTAGGCAGAACAAGCTGGCAGAGGTTGACATGTACATGGCTTTACCATAGGCTGCCCAATTATCAAACAAATTATGCATGCATGTTTATTCATATGTTATTATCAGTTATTTGTAATTATTATTACTACTGTGCAATAATACAAAATGTTAATTCCATGTTGTAATTTTTATTTTTCTAATTACAATGTTATATAAATATCCCAAAAGTCAATCTTTCAATCCTAAAAGCAAGTACCGGTAAATCACATAACAATGACAGCTGCCATATATTGCAAATGCAATAACACAATAATAAGACTCTCACCAGAGACTCGTGGTGTTCAGCAGTGGCAATGAACAGACGGCCATTGATGCTGAGTCCAGGAGTTATACAGAGGTCATTCTCCTTAAATATCACCCGCTCTATCAGAAACATCCGGAAACAGAACGCATAGAACATATTAACAAATGAAACATTGTTCTGCAGATAAATGTTGCCTGCTCTGTAATTATCACAAAATATAACTTGCAACAACAGTATAACAAAATATTGTATTCATCTGTTGAATAGGCTTTTAAAAATAATACTATAAAATAATGTATCTTAATGTTCTGTAAAATATCATTATATTTTTCATAACGTCACCTACATGCAACTCTTTTAATTCCAGGAAAACATGCCCTATATTTCAATTAATTTAAAATATCATCACACTTAACTACCATCATGAGAAATATCTTCATGTAGCATCTGTTCTAGAAGACATCTAAGATTATTACTCATATTGTACTATATCTGCAAAATGCATAATTTTCAATGATATTTTAACTTAATTAACTGAACAATTCTATACACGAAAGTTTCTGTTATCTTCTCAACAAGATTTAGTATTACCCCCTGTGGTAATTATGTGCCAGCCGAAATAGACTTTTCAATAAATGGACTGGATAGCAGCACATCATTTTGCAGATGGACTTCGTATAACATCACCGATATCTAGAAAATGCATACAATGAGACATCTGATCTATAATTTTATATTAATTAATTTCATATTTAAAACACATTTCTCAATTTGTATTTTCACTTGCATTGTTTCAGAACCATTTCACGAAAACATCAACCTATTAATGACCACAACACACACGGTTGCAAAAATTGAATATTTTGTTTTTATTAAGTGTATGTCAATAAGCAAATAAATTGTTCCTAGCCATGCCCGAGACCTACCTCCAGTAGACCTGACCTCACAGAGAATCAGGTCATTGCTGAGGTTGAGTTTGCGCTTGGCATGACTGATCACCAGATGGACACTACAATCCATTGGCAGCTTGACCGTAGTGTACACGTGGTCAGCTCCATGGACGCGGATCAGGTCTGAAACCATGGACAATCAAAGAATTCAATACAGTCTAATTATTCTGTCGTACTCGTTTTGGGACATGTTTTTTGCCCTTTTTCCTTTTATCTTTATAATGAGAAATGTCTGTGAATTTGTTAAGAATTTTTAATCTTTCTTAATAAATGTTTAATCTACAAATCGATGCAAATGTCTACTTATGCCTTTAAAAAGGTGTATAAACTGTATATTACTAATGCTATAAAGAAAACAACTTGGAATTTTCTGTTATTTAAGAATGTATTTTATGCTACCCTGGTAGTTTTGGAATCTTGCCACGTCTACTCCAAACAGACAAACATTTTAGAATTAACTTCTAACAATTGTTATTTATTTTTATTAAACTTATATTTCACAAAATAATATAATATTTTCAATTATTATATCAATTCAATAATTATTAATACCGTAATAGAGTAATTAACCCCTGAATGTCAAAAGTGGGCAGCTCACTCTGGTCAGTGGGCGTGATTGATCGCCGTGACAACTGGTGATCAGGGTCGGCATTCATGCCTCTTGTCTTTCGGGTGGACTGGTGACTGGTCAAGTTGCAATGGGCCAATCTGGATAGAGCCATGTCGCTGCTGTGACTGCAAGCACAATAAAAAATAGCATAAATTACTACGTAATAATTTATTACTTACATATTTTATTATTATTATATTGTATATAATTTATTACTTACATATTTTATTATTATTATATTGTACATAATTTATTACTTACATATTTTATTATTATTATATTGTATATAATTTATTACTTACATATTTTATTATTATTATATTGTACATAATTTATTACTTACATATTTTATTATTATTATATTGTATATAATTTATTACTTACATATTTTATTATATTGTACATAATTTATTACTTACATATTTTATTATTATTATATTGTATATAATGTATTACTTACATATTTTATTATTATTATATTGTACATAATTTATTACTTACATATTTTATTATTATTATATTGTATATAATTTATTACTTACATATTTTATTATTATTATATTGTACATAATTTATTACTTACATATTTTATTATTATTATATTGTATATAATTTATTACTTACATATTTTATTATATTGTACATAATTTATTACTTACATATTTTATTATTATTATATTGTATATAATTTATTACTTACATATTTTATTATTATTATATTGTACATAATTTATTACTTACATATTTTATTATTATTATATTGTGCCAATATGTTAGTCACCTTGTTCCTATTTTATGTTGTGCTGCAAACATAAATATTTTGCATGGAGATTTTATCAGCAGACAGCACTGTTGTTTGTGGTTTGAACACCAGATGGTGTTACTAGTGGTAGTGGATCACCAGGTGGCACTAGTAGTCATATTGAGTAATTAATTTTGCCATAAACATTTGGTATATTGATTATTGTCACCTAGTCACCTTGTCAGAGACAAGGGAGGAGGTAATATCAATTTTAGCAGAGTATTTTTTACAAATATTTATGTTATCTATTTTGTAGGTTTTAAGTTATATGTGCATTTAGAACAGAATAAATATATGTTATTATTGTGATAGACTGATATACATGCCATATACCATTGTTGTATGGCAGGCTACTACCTTTGCAAATAAACACTCACCGAATTAACTTGTTTTCATCTGATAATCAAAAATGAACATCTTGCAAGAATCCTAATTAACTGCACACAAACACTGCAATTTTATTAATTAAGCGAACAATAAACTTGGAAAAATGTTTTGTCTTCTGACAATAAACAAGAATTTGTTTGTCTTATGATAATCATGTTCATTGTGAATAGTGCCTTCTGTAACACAGTTATCTTTGCAGGTGAACCATTAATTGTGCAGTCATTGAGAAGGTGCAGTGAAGCAGAGAGAACCAGCCTTCCAGCAGGCTTGATACAGGCACAGCCACTAGACAAACTGGTTTATTTATTCAGTCTCACTCAAAGCTTTCATAAACTACCTGGCTGAGATGAGCACTGGCAGTGGAACCACTGGTTGGTTTGTGGATGGGAAATATACATGGTCCAATAAGTTATGTTGAAATGTCATTCCCTTTTGTTAAAATGTGTTGGAAGTAGTGACGTATGGAGTACTTAGATGTGGTTTTATGTATTCTACTAGAATTGGTACTGTTCGTTAAGTCTTAATTAATTTTTTTCTGGTTAGCATTTGTAAAATGTTATTAAGCATCACATTGGAATTCTGAATGTCTAAAGCAACTATCTCTATGACACCAAGGTATACACCAATGTACATTTATTTATCTGAGCAAATCTAATTGTTAGTGTTACTATTGTTATTATTATGCAATAGATAAGAGTTGTGTAATAATTACTATCCTTCCTATTCAATCATGGATTATACACACTCTCATAATCTACATAAATCTTTTCTCTAGTTTGCTCTAAGCCTCATCTTAAGAGTAAATAGCTGTTTTCGCACATCCACACAACACACCAAGCACCAATGAAGGCCAAAGCACAAAAATTACCTAACCAGACTTGAAATAATTATGCCAAAGTATTCCCACCCCCACCCCTAGCCAAGCCATTATTCAAACAAGTGGCTTCCACCAGGTCAGTTCCACCTGTGTGCTTGTGCATAGATTTCACCTGCACACTGCATTGTGGGATAGCGTCTGCTGCACAGTATAAACAAGGTCATTCTCCCACGATTCAAAACTAGCTCAGCGAGTGTGACCGGGGATACAGGGCGGACCAGTAACACACTAATCAATTAACACAACTAACGACTCGCTAACTGTACCGCTAACACCTCAACTGGAATGGCCGAAACAATGGACTAATTAAGCAAGGTAAATGGCATTTGTTGAACAGCTCTACCTGTATTACAGGTGGGTTTAATGTGGCAAAGCAGCTGGTCATTTAAGGGTGGCATGCTGTTGTGATAACATTGCGAGTTGCCACAGCTTACATATGTAATGTCACTCAATGACATGTGGTTTACGTCAGCCGGATTCTGTTGCAGAACAAAGCTTAACAATGAAGTAGTAGATACCTTTGTTGTATCAGGACCCTTGCAATGGTTGGATGTGTTTTGAACATTGCCACGAGAAACTACCAACATAACATACACTGTTAATGTGACTAACACACACCATTACTCCAATCTTGTCAAATCCAAAAAAACACAACAAATCGAATATAAAGCACTCATTTGTCACAGGAGTTTCCTCTTTTGCAAAACCAGGCAGTTGTGAAATTAACTAGAAAAATACCTTGTTTTCTTGTTGTTTGATCCTGTCACTAAAGACGCTGGTGTGGAGTGTTCAGGTAATATAAACTTGACGCGGGACTCGTGATATGAAAGCTACTGAAGTGCGTTACAACAAGCATGGCAAATAAACAGTTCCTGGTGATCGATTGACAAATATAACAGAGGTTAATGAACGCCAACGTCCAGGACCAGTTTAAGCTTGTTTTTGTCGGTGACCTTATTTTCACGGTTCACTGACTTCTTCTTCAAAATACTGTACAACGTGGCTTATTGTTGGAATGATTTTTCTGTTCATCAATTATTATTAAAGGAACACTGTTGGGTTAATTGATGTTCTGACAGATTTCTACAATTTACTGATTCCATCACTTTGGTATTCTGTTATAGTATTTAAACAATAATTATTGATTTGTGCTTGCTTGAAGTTAAACACGCATATTAGATAGGGTCAACTTAGGATAAAATCTTCCGTCTTTCCACAACAGAAAACTGAAACTTGGATAGTAATTAGTCTCGATTTGCAAATCCGAGTATTTTAATTGATGTTTGCGGATGTGTCACTGGTGTCACTCATAGTCAGAAAGTGTTAGTGATACATATCGTCATGTGGCCATCGACAAATACACCAAAGATGATTCATATATGCTACACATATGTCACACCTCAACAGTCAACACACAATCCCCATAAACAGTAGTCACGCATTCTCTTCATTTCTCTCACTCAGTGCCGCTTCTAAAATCACTGCATTGGCCCCCTGTACGATATCGGATTATTTTTAAGATATGTACAATTGCCTATCAAGTCGTTTCATCCAAACAACCTGCATATCTACATTCGATGCTCACTCCAGCAAGAAATCCCAGACAGCTACGGTCGACCGGTTGTAATCTTTTTTCATTCCCCGAGTGAAGACGAATGCTGGAACTCGAGCCTTCTCGGTTGCCGCATCAACTCCGTGGAATTCACTTCCTGTCAGCATTAAATTAGAAGGAAATATAGTTTCATTTCGCCGTCGTGTAAAAACCTATCTTTTTAATATTGCCTATCCTCCTTAGCTTCCTAGCACTTTCATCCATCTGTTGATGACTCATTGTATATGATAACGAGATTGCTTACTCCTGTGGTTTTGTTCTGCCACTGAGTTTGATTTTTGAGGATATTCGACGCATAAGAAGTCACTATTATTACAATTATTATAATTTTAACAAACATCTATGATATTTCTGTAGTCCACACTCAATGGTGGTATTTCTACTTGGCTATCACACTTAACTGTCATTAGAGTTTTATAAGATTAACTAACTGACATCATGGCTTTTTGTTAACCATATTGTGATTTATATGATCTAACAAGATTGCTATCCTAAACAACAAGCCCCAGAAAGTGAAACCGAAACTACTAACAAGGCATATCAGATAATCATCATTCAGTGATTGGACCACCACATCCTACCATTATTAGGACCAAGACTCACTCTCACCACACTCTCATCACACTCTCTCAACAACATCAGATGACGCATATTCCAATACCATGTCTCTAATAGCAACCATATATTTTATATCTCCTTGTATAACTAGCTCTGTTAATATCACAGGTGTGCAGACTGGGTTCATGAGAACAAAATAGCTTAAAGGACAACAGTCTATCGCAACACCTCAGAATATCATTTATTGCTGATGCAGACTGTGATTTTGAAAGCAAGATCCACTGTAGATGGCTCCAGCTGATGCCGATGGAAACAAGACCATTTGACAATGGTCTCAGATATGGGTAACTACTCCTTGCTAGCCATTTCAGTGCCTGGCCTACTACTTCTTCTTTCTGACCCTCCCTGTGTACCTCTCCCTCTCCTCATGTTTAATCTCTTTAGTACTCAGCAAAGACCATTATGTGGCAGTGGGCACTTGAATGAAACCAGAGGCAATGTCCACACTTACACAGGTTATGTTGATCTAAGTGTCACATACATGGTCACAATCTACTCTGAATACACAGACTCTGACAAGTCTGTCAATTAGGTAGTATCAACTGAAGCCATTCACAAACACATGGTACAGAGGTGTGAAAATGAGAGACTCTTGATCATATTCTGGTGTCGAATTGTGTTGTTGATAAAAGTTTCCATTGCTACAGCTGTTGTATGGTAAATTTGTTTAAGAGAAAGACATAACAATGTAATGACTGCAAATGTATTGTAATCAGGTGTAAGTGTATTATAAAAGTACCTCTGAACAGACAGTTTTGTTGTCAGATGGTAAAGATTTGAAAAAATTCTGATCAAATCATTATTATTAAAACTTGCATAAATGCCCATCCTTCAGACGTTGCTATACTGATGACAGTTTTCTCAGAATAAAAACAAACTTATCAAAGGAATTAAACAAAATTTAAGGCTTAACTATTCTTCCGATAGGTCACTGGCCTGTGGTGCAAACCATCTAGGAAGTAGATATTAACATACCCCCTACACACATACGCTAGCTCAATTATATTTAAAGAGAGAGAACAGTATTGGAGAAAAGCTTAAATGAAGCACATGGAAAATAACATAAAATACAACAAGTCTGTGACAATTTGACATAATTAATAAAGATATATTAATTACTATAGTATTGTAATGTCACAGATACATTACATGTTCCCAGCAAGTGTTCAGTGGGACATCGTTACGTAGGGACGAAAACACACTGTTTATTGAGCCCACGGTTGTCAGTCAAATTCACTGAGTCATGACACTTAAAAAAACGCTTAAAATGTCACTTAAAATACTTAAGTGGGTGGAGGGGGGCTACGACGGTGTGAAAGCTCTGTAGCGTTTATTGCGAGTAATAACAATAATAAAGACATCTTGTACAGCGCTGGTAGTGAACAACACAAACCTTTGGGTGATTTGGGTCATGACGATACTCCTTACTTCTCCTACAAGGACACCTGTGTGACATGAAGATGGTGGATGTCGACATGAACAGTTGGGAAACAGGCACTACAATCAAGACCAATGAAGCTTGACTGTTCAGAAGGACCTCAGAAAAGAAGAGAACCAAGCAATGCACCTGGCTTAGTTGAGGGAATACGTAAGAATACATGCCTGCCAATCCTGCACCTCTTCTTCTTCTTAATATTACCTAATCATTCTAGGTTAGACATATGTATTTCATAGTACATGTGTATGTGGCTAGAGTATTGTTGAGATTGGCTTTCAGAGTTGTCCTTCTCTAAGGTTAGACATTCCAGGGTGCACATTTACCCTCTGCATGGGGTCTTTTAATTCCCCTGGCATAGTCACCAGGTAGAAGGCACTGTCGGCTTATAGAGCTTCTTCCGGAAGACACAGGCAATGTGAAGTGAACAAAATTCCCCAAGTTTCAAGCAGTCGGTACCAGGATTTGATCCCCGGTTCCTTTGATCGACAGTTTTGATCACCTTCTCAGCCCACTGCCTTCATCTGCTGCAAGAGGATCACACACAGCCAGAGTGGACCTCATGAGCTATGCCAATGGTCTCAGTCTGGTCTTATAATACAGTACATCATATCATGACACTCACATAAGTTGTTCTTGTCAGCTGAGGTCCAAAACTAAAAAACTGTCAAGCCACTGTTCAGACATTTAAATCTTCTACAAGTCTCTCAATGTCCAGTTCAAGGCCTAGTGCCCACAATCTAAGTATGATACAGAGTTCTCACTCACGTCAATCTATTAGGGATTTCCCTCTGGGGGAACCTGTCACATTGCTCAATCATGAAAATCAATGAAGCATGACTATCTGACAAATTTGCAAATTCAATGCCCACTTCCAAAGCCCAGTAATCATGATTAAACCATTAACCATCCTTTCCTCTCATGTTACAATTTAAGATTTCCAATAATGTCCAGCACTGCCTGCAGTTAGTGAAGCATGACCGCCTGACCTCTCAATGTCAATCAACATCACTCTCCCATAAAGCCAGTGAGAGGAATCGGTGAACTGTGACCAACATGTGACAAGTTTAATTGTATAGTGGTAATAATGGAACTTCCATAAACACAACAAAATTAATGTCAAACTGTATCCAGAGGCACTCTGTGGTGTGATTCAAGCTGGTCTGCTTCTTTCATTAAACTGTCACGCACGGCCGACTATGAATAAGGTGGCTGTAAAAGATTAATTGTGTGTAGGTACTGTGTAAATGGCAAGGTTGAGTTATTATGCAGGTGCAAATTACCAGGTTGTTCATGAGTGAAAAATTAGGGTGTGAATTTCTGCATCCAGGGTAGTAATGTGTTTACCAGTGCAATCAACAAGTGTGTATCTATCTGTGTAACTCATGAAGTCTTGATAGAGCTGAAGTTTCTAACTTTTCAAATATTTATCATATATTTCCAACAAACGATTTGTACCATTTTTGCCAGAATAGTTATACGTTCAGGAAAGTTTTTATTTTTATTATTCTAATTAGATAACATATGCTATGTTAAATTTAATGTTATTGTTTAATGTGTGTGTGTGCGTGTGTGCGTGTGTGTGTTTGCATGATTGCAAGCATATGTGCATGCGTGCATGCATTTGTGTCTGTGTAACATGTATACATCAAATTTTTGTAAACACATGGTAAGTATCCCTGTAAATACAGTCAGTATTTGTGTAAATACTCCAAAGTATTTATGCATACTAATGTTGTTTTAAGATGTTATTAATTACTAATTCCATTCTTTCTTCTCTCCATCACAGCTTAACAACTCTACAGTGATGTCAAACAACAGACAGCGATATTTTAAATATGACATTTGAAATTCTTGGAACTACATCATCAGCATGTAGTCATTGTGACTGTCCAGAGTGACCATCAGCATTGACAGATTAAGAAGAAGGAAGGTTATAGCAGACAAAAGTTGATATCACATTGCACTGGTAAGTTCAACTATACTGGTCAGTGATATTGTTATGTCAATACAACAACATGCAACCTTATTTTGTTCGTGGTGAGACCATAACAATAATTATGTGGCAAACATGTCAAACGTTGACTTGCAGTGTCTAAAAAACATGTCAAACTTTGACTTGCAGTGTGTGTGTGTGTGTGTGTGTGTGTGTGTGTGTGTGTGTGTGTGTGTGTGTGTGTGTGAGAAATTGATACATTTTCATAGAAATATTTCTGTGTTCTAATTTCAAATCTTACACGAGTTGACAAATTATTGTTACATTATTCTGTAACTAGCTAACAAATTGTATCTATTATAATTTGAAAGCTCTGCTGCTACAGTACTGAAAAACATCAACTTCACCAAGCCAAGGAGTAGTACACGAAATGAATTTTTGGCCTTCAGGATGAAAATAATTTTTGTGTAACAACAGAGCGAGCGCCTAGCGATTAAGCTAGGTGATTATACAACCTGTTCCGCCTCCTAGTTTACACACCCCTTTGAATCACCTCAACGCTTTATAAGCTGGCCCGAAACACCCATTCAGCCAGTGTCAGTTATGCGGCATCCTATTGGCCAGCAGAATGCGCGGGAAAAATTTGTGGGTAGGAGACGATGCAGAGTTTCTCGTTCACTTTGATTCGCCTCGCCATCGTGACAAGTTCTGATTTTACTCCGAAATTTTGACAGTCAGTATTCTGTAATTTAATATAACAGCAATCAAAGGTTTTTTGATAAATGACTAGCAACATTGAAGAATTATGATTATTATATATATACAAAAAATGTTTGTACATAACATGTGTAGTCCATCAATCTGTAATCTGGATGTACCTGGCTGTGCACAAGATGTGACTATTGTATATACTATATGTGCACAGTGGCAATCCCTGTGTTAATAAATTGGATTGCCCATTACCAACCTACCCAATAGTTGGTGTAAATTCAGTACAAACAGAGAAAGGGCTGCATGAACATATCCATAACACAGATACACCGGGAATAGGGGGGAACCGAGTGGAGTAGTACACAAAATTAATATACACAAAATGTGACTAACTGTATTTAACACAATTCATATTTTGTTATATACTTTTAGGGAGTAATGGAACATTTGAACAATTGATTACCAGTTTCTTTAACGTAACTGTTTGAAATGGTTGTGTCCTTTTTACTCTTTAGTGATAGTTAAACAAAACTAACACCCTGGTATTGTATATACTGCTACATTGATAACACAAGCATGCAGATAAACAGTGGAACGTATTCTGTATCTACTCCAATAACAAGGTAAACCTATCCTGTAGAGTGTATAACAATCTGGAGGCAGATCAAGGATAGGGCATTGGAGAGATGCCCCTCCTCAAAGCCCAGCGGTTGCCGGAACTGAGAGTAGGTCTATTAAAAAAGTAATTTTTTATAGGCAAGGTGTGAAGGACTAAAATATATTGTCCAATATACCTTCACCTCCTACTGTCACCTGCCTAAATCCACACCCACATCCACCCCTAACCCGCGCCATAACCCACACGGGCGTCTGTCGCACATGAGAATAACAACGGCGAGACACTAAATCTTCGCCTGAGCTATTGAAAAGAAACATCATCTGTAATAGGCCTCTTCCTAAACATGCCTACTTGAAAAACACCCTCTCACTTACTGAGTAAAGGCGACTTGTTTGCCGTCAAACTACGGCACAAACATCTCTGTATGAAGCAATGCGTGAGCTCTTAAGAAGGTGCCTGCTGAGGTCACATTGACTGTCATTCGTCACCATGCAGGGACAACTTGACACTGGGGATGCTGCATGCTATTGTTAACATGCGACTGACTTGGTCTTTGACGCAGTAAATAAACATGCTAGATCATGGTGTCTTTATATAAAATGTGTCTGCACATGTCGGCATGCATGCACGCATGGTTTATGATCATTCCTGCATGGCATTACAGGCTTATCCAGGATCAAATCTGCTTGAATACGGAAGCTATAAAATCACAAAAATGTATTGTCATTTACCCGGTATAGTATGCCTCATTCTTGAAGAAGTTGTCAACAGCATATTATGCACTAAATATTTATAACTGAGCAGCTTAAAATGTCACATAGTTCCATCCTAATTAAAATAACAGCATGCCACTAGAAAAATACACAATCCTTAATTGTGAATCAGTTGTGATTCTGTCTTAAAGCAGCTTGCAAAATACTGCATTTCACATAAACTGAAAAAAAAATTTAATGAGCAAATAACTAGTTCATAAGCATTTGGAGTTTGTTGATTCAGATATTTGTTGTTAAGTATTATAAATCACTGTAAGGGTGGGATAAATTGATGTTGATATTAACGAGCTCGGGAATGGGCATGTCACCCAATGAACTGAGTTATCATAAATGTAATTATTTCAACAACAACTTCTACTGACTCTTGACAGGGTTGGGTCAAGCATTTGTACTTTTTAGTACTTTGGTTTTTTAAGAGTAGTACTGGTTGATTAATTACCAATTATAGTACAATCTTTGTAACAGGTAGATTAGTCCAGAACAAATGCAGTGACATCTACACAATATAGCATCCATTATTTAAAAGTTCTACCATAAATAAATCATTTAGTTATCCAGTGAAGATGCTACAGAACAGTTTTTTATTTATACAAAACTATCAACTATTTTGTATTGGTCGAGTGAAGGCAACTTGACAGACAATGAAATTTAAGATACACTTAGATTCATTGGTGTGACATAATCAAACAGATGGTGAATACATTAATTTACTCCTTATGAGGACTCTAATCAAAGCCTTAAACACATGACCATCATCATTAGAGGAACTAACAATGGGTTTACCATGTATTCTAATAATCACACTAAGCACACCTATTCCCTCACTAATCCCACTGTAATCTGATATTCATCTGTTTAACAATGCAACAAACTCAACAAAACATTCAATATAATCTTTCCAACAAAGTCTTACGAAAGCCAAGGGAGCATATGCAATGATTAAATAATTGATGCTGTGTGCTCTGATAATCACACACCTTTCTCCACCCTGACACCCCTACCTGGCATAAATGGACTACTCCAACGAATCATTATGTTCCAGCATCTGGCTTCCTGGCATTGACTTCCTGGTAGTGAGTGACCAGACGGTGTTATGAAATATGTTTAATTACTGGACAATGCTTTATTGATATCATCTCTTGCATCATGAGCAAGAACCAGGCTTCGTGGACAGATATTGCTGGAACGGAACCATTTCTGACAGAAGACGAACATCTGGATATGCTAATCATGCCAGTCAATACTGGCCAGGACTGAGATTGGTGATTGTTGTTAACTCGCAGGTGTAACTGGTTGACCACTGCGTGTGTGTGCATCTTTATTTCTTACGGCTATCATGAAAGCATTTTGCTGGAAGAACAGGTAGGCATAAGTATTCTTACTGCTGATTAGACAATATGCTCAGTACTAGCCTCGATTATCCAGCCGCCATGAGGTGGCAGCATTGGCCTGTCACAACGGCCTAGATCAGTAAGCTCCAGCCATTGTTACCGGTAGGGGGCTTTACCCCAGATTTGGGTAGAGACGATGATTGGCTCTCAGGCCAACTATGAAATAACAAATTCAATAAGGATACACTTTTATCAGATAACACTATACTATAACAACTATTCGACATTAAACTTATATTGAAACATGTCACACACAAAATAAACCGACATTAAACTTTTTCGTAGTTTAATGCCTTTTAAACACATGCATATTCACTAGGTGACAGCTGTCATGGCATAACATTCAAAAGGGCCATTCAGAACCAGACTATCGTTCTGGCGAAGTTACGCAGCCAGGCGAGAGTCGGTTAAGCGAGACTAGCTCAGTACATACTACATGCTGTACAACTCAGTGCATTCATAACACTATCATTATATATCATATCTATTGATATCATAATTCATATAATTTTATTAGGTGCATTAGTGACCTTAGGGAAGTAGGAAAGGTACTGTGATGAAAGACCACCCTGTTCAAGGGAGTCAGACACTCCAAGGAGAAGATTGTTAAAGAAGGAGTCTAATTGCAGCTGTAGAATGTTGTTTGGTGAGCACTGTCGAGCAGTAGAGTGCCAGACTTTTGGTCAACGGGACCCAGATTCAAATCCTATTACCGACCAGCATTTGAAAATGGTGTTTATTCCATGTTGGCTGTGCTTTGGAAGAGACATAAGAACCTGTCAGTTCCTTCTACCTGGTATATATCTATACCAGGGTAAACAATTCTACACAGATGGTGAATGTGTGCAGTGGATAGTGGACTCACTAACTTTGGAGGAGGAAAACTCTGAAAATAAACCACTCCAATATTAGCCCTAAGTAGGGCTGTTTGGAGTTAAATATCATAAGACAGTCTGCCCTTTTAGGTTCCAATTTGACAGTTTTTACTTGTACAATCACAACTTAATGACATACAAATCATGAATTCACCCCTGAATCAATCTGACATGTCATCAGGCATAGAAAACTCCAATGATTTGGACACGTCTGTCATATGCCAAATGAAAACCTTATAAAAATAACCTTAAACGACACAGAAAACGAGGAAGGCCGCGGAAGAGGTGAAGTGAACAAGTTAGACAGGACACTGGACTCCAGCTTTTATCATCAGAGCGGTGTGCTCTAGACAGGACTAAATGGAGGGGTGTGACATCCAGGAAGAGAGCGAGGAGTTAAATTGGCCTGGGCATTTAAGTGAAGTAAGTCAAGATATATAAATGTACAAGTACTAAAAAAAAACAGACACAAAACTAGGATTATAAATACATGTATGACTAAAATTGATGGTGGGCATGACAGTTTGATGTAACTCAGTGTCTCAGTCTGAGTGTAATACAGGTGAGCGTATCTGAGAGCTAGCCACCTATAACCAGTCGAGACCGGATGGCTGGGTTAACAATATATGCAGCAACCGCATCAGTAACACTTCACATTATGCATAACCACCTTCCATGTGACTCAGAACACATATCTCACACAGGAACACATGTTGTGCATACAGATTGTTGATGTTGTATGTCAAACGAGCACCCAACAAACTTCAGATTTTGCTTTATTTGACGGCTCGAATAGTGAACGCATAATTTTGCCAGCTTGACAATGGTTTTATGGGCACAAAAGTAATGCTTTCTTCATAAAAAAATACTAGTGTTTGTTGTATGTTGTAAAAACATTGTCACCAAGGGCTATTACAGTGACATTTAGAAAAGAATATTTACAAGAAAAACTTGCTAATTCCACCTGAGATTTTCCAGATGTGACTTTTATATGACTAGATGGGTAAAGCTATATATTTGTATTACATGCGGTGACTTAAATTACATGAAATGGTTCCACAAATACTTGTACAAAATTTAACTGGCAAAGCCTGAGAAATTTTAGTCACATCTGTTCCAGTTCTGTCAGCTGTTTAGATGAACAGCTAGCCATATACAGTAGTGGAATTACATTAAGAAAAATAACAGTTTTTATGCAGTAAATAGAGTGTAGCTGAATGCAACCCAGAAACGTACATTTGCTGTTTGACTTCAACATCTTCAAACTTTTTGCCTAATCCTTGTATCTAGAGACAACCCATTTCTGGCAAACTTTGTGTTAACCCACAATGTTGTGTGACCTGGTCATTATTACGAGTTAATGTTACATTACGCCTCATTATTCATGAGAAATATATGATGCCTGGCAGCGATTTAACGACTTGCACTGAGTCACATAAATAACTTTACAATTTGATGTTTGGAGTCCCATAAAACTGGCCGATTTGTTATCATAGGACAGCTCCATGTCAACATGTTGTAATAATACGCCAGAGGACATCATAAAATGGCAAGATTACGCACATAATAGTTTGTCCTAAAATAACACCGACAGAAAGCTATATAGCTTGTTTACCTGAGCTTACTGTGAAGAGACCGACCCAGCTCTTTGAGGTTGTGTTTACCAGACACACCCCGAGAAAGAATATGTAACAGAGGACAATAGGCGGACTGTGAGTCACACAATGTTTATTCAGAGAAATAAATATCTAGTGACCTTATCATGATTAAATATGCAGGAGAGTTGACGCCGATGTAGGGTGTTTTGTATGTCAGGGCTGTCAGATATGTCAGTAGCACTAAGAGAAATGGTAGAATTGGGGCACTGCATTAGTTTGTGAATACATTTGGTCTGATGGTCTTATTTGAGGATGTCACTCTTATACTTACAACAATAGTGCATGTATGCAAGTACACACACATAGCACGTATGACATTGCACACAAATGTACACGCACGCACACACATGCACACACATGCACACACATGCACACACATGCACACACATGCTTACACACATACACATGTACACGCACGCACACACACACACACACACACATGCATACACACAAACACACATGTACACGCACGCACACACACACAAACATGCATACACACACACATAAATGTACAAGCATGCACACACATGCATACATGCATACACACACACAAATGTACATGCATACATGCTCGCACGCACGCACACACACAAACACACATACAAACGTGCACTGTGCGTGTGTGTGTGTGTGTGTGTGTGCCACACACATGTGCACTGTGTGTGTGCCAGACACATGTGCACTGTGTGTGTGCCACACACGTGTGCACTGTGTGTGTGTGCATGTGTGCGTGTGTGAAAGATAGCATATAAATACTTGCAGTAATTAAATAACAGTCAAAAACACTAAGTAATAACAATAATAATTATTAGTACACAAATCACACTGGTACAGACCTGGTCAGTCCTGGTAGAAAGTGTTCTTGCCTCTTCTTGTCTAAACGGGCCATTTACAACAAATGCCTAACATAATAATGTAAAAAATATTGAATTATTTAGAGATCAGTAAAACAATATTTCAGTATAGGTATATTATCTATCAACCGTCACTGTGCAAGTAGGTAGTAATAAAATAATAAGTAGTAATAATAATTAATAATAAAAACAATATCCACTGCCACAATGTCCTGCTGTTGTGTGGCTCATATAGCACACATAAAGACAAATCTAAAATACATATCAAATTAAGTTATAATTCAAATCAATACAATTTAAATAAAACATTCCGTCTACCAGAAAACTAGTCATTGTATAAACAGATAGCAAACTAAAGAAAAACTAGTCTTATAATATTAATATTCCACTAAAGCAGACCATTCCAATTAGAATGATGGCTTCTTCTTCTTCTTCTTATGTACAGCTCAGAACTCTGTATCAGCCACATGTATGTGGCTAGAGTATTGTCGAGCTTGGGTGGGCCGTCGCAAGTAGCGGGTGGTGTAGCGTTGGTTTGGGTCTATTGCTTATTTTGTGACGTTTAGACAGATCAGAAGACTCTATAGTCGGGGTGCCTATAGCTTTGCCTTTGTGGCTTATAACACAGAATACCTATTGTGAAATTGGAATTACTGACATTTAATTGTGAGCTAACGACTGACCAGAGATTAAATAGGACAAAGCAACCCAGTAGAGAGCCTCACTGAATGGTGACAGATACACAACAATATCGACCAATGACTGCCATGGTTACAAGCCGCCATCCATGCATGGTGACAGCAGGCTTGGCATACCTGGGTGAATGGAATGCATTTACCTGTATGACTGCAGCCTGACCCATATTGACACCTGCGGACAGCTGGGGCTGTGGTATATAGGCCATGACCACATGCACATAAACAGTGGACACACGCTGCCCACATTCCCATCATACTCCTAGGTTGAAGACAGAGGGACACTGTCCTTGGTTTGTCACCAGCATGACAGTAGTTGCTATGCACCGGCAGTGCTCAAACTGTGCTCATATGGTGCTCCTACACTGACGGACAGGACAAATATGAAAACAGCCCCGTGTGGTGGTGACAGGATTGTTGGTGACACAGAGAACACAGCTGACGCGGCACTGCGTCAGTGTCATCGACTGTACCAGCGATCGCGTCGATGCAAGCACTACCAACCAAAGACACAGTTCCCATTTCCCGTGTACAGTAAAGTACACATCCGCGTGTGCAGGTAGGACTTGTTGACAGCTCGTTAATTACACTCACACTAACAAACATGCAGTTGTTATACTTGTGTACGACTATGATTAATACTACTATTAACAACAATAAAGTTTATTAAGACTACAAGACTATCTACTAAAGTGACAGGCTACAGACAGCAACTGGTCAACAAAGCCTTTGGCTTATCAAGAGTCCAATTTTTCAGTACATTTCTAGAACTCGCATAAGTAGAGTATAACTTTATAGAGGGTGTGGCTTCTTATCAGTGGATATACTTTCATCACTGCAAATAAATAACACATTTATATTCACTGCAGTAGTCAACAGTTGACAGTCAGTCTTAGGTCAGAGACGACTTAACATTTGGATAACCTTTATTTGCCGACACAAACGGCCAACTATTTGAGTTTATGTCTGTTTTATCAGATTGACACAAGACTCAAATGTCAGCGATATACCATGCTCTTTCAAATCAAAGATTGCCCTTTGACAGCACATAAAACTGGTTTAAGCACTGATGTGTAAAACTGCAAATAGATTTCAATAGAAGGTACCGCCAACAAAGCCACGCCTGACCTAACCCTAGGTCATTGATCATGTTGCACAATCATGTTCACAATCATGTTGCGCAATAAAAAGCCCGTTCAGAAAGAGATAATCATGTATGCTAAGGGGAGGGTTGGAATAGATTAATTTTACGAAATTAAACCAACATTTTTGTAGAGGAGCATGTAAGTTGTGGGGCTGAAATGTGCAGGTATGACAGCTCTCATGGTGGTCCACACTTCAGGTGTAATTATAGCCTGGTGGTGTCAGCTGTGGAAACAAAGGCCAAGTGGCTGTGGCTGTCTCAGGTGACATAATGCAATCAACTGCAGCCTCACATTGTTACATCTCCTATGAACTATACACAACCATATGTCAATAATATGCACACAGAGGAACAGTCATGGATTGTGCTACCGCATTGGCCAAACACTAAATGTGTCTCCATAATATGCCATGTGAACATCATGACTATATATAAATGGTTTCATTTTTCCAGAAATATAATGTTTAAGTTACTGATGTGAGCTGAATTAACTTGAAACACATTTAAAAGTGCACTGGGATGAAACGTGTGCGTGCATGCGTGTGTGTGTGAATGCGTGTGTGTGCGTATGTTTACATGTGTGGTTGTGTTCATGCATGTGTGTGTGTGCATGTGAGAATCTGCATGCATGCATGTCAGTGTGTTACATTGTATCTGTATTTGTATCTGTATTTTGACTGGCAAAATGTCCTATGGACACATCACGCCAGTGTGCATGGTGGCTCTTATGGATTAATTGTTTACATGTTGGGCTAGACTAATCTGGAATGAGTTCAGTGATGTACTTGATACAATGCTTGGAGGAAGAGAATTCCACTAGTTTATTGTGACTGGGAAAAAGCTGTTTCCAAATATGTTTGTCAAGTGCCTGATTTGTACTAACTGTTTATTATGTTTACGTGAGCATCTTGTGTTGCGTTTGATGTATTGATCTAGTGGGATATCTATGAGGTTATGTTCCATTTTATATAATATGCTAAGTCTTTGGGTTTTTCTTCTTGATTGGAGGGTGTCCCACTGGAGATCTTTAAGGAGTTGTTACCGTTCCTGGCTCTCTAGAATAAATCTGGCGGCTTGTCTCTGGGTTCTTTCTACGAGTTTGATATTTCTTAGGCAATGTGGATCCCATGATGCTGACACATATTCAAGTATAGGGCGGATAAGGGTTGTGTAGGCTATGGACTTGATTTGACTTGGTGTCGGTTTTCTTGAGGCTATTGTCATTGTATAACATTTAGTGGGGTTGAATTTCATAAGCCACGTGTGTTGCCATTTCTCAAGTTTGAGCAGATCGTTTTGGAGAACAGATGTGTCTTGGTCAGTTTTAATTGGTGAATATAACAGGCAGTCGTCTCCAAAAAGGCGAACAGTTGAGGAAAGATTGTCTGGCAGGTCATTTACGTAAAGTAGGAAAAGTAGGGGCCCCAGTACTTTGCCCTGTGGTACCCCAGAAATGACTTGAGTTGATGTTGACTTGGATCCATTTATAACAACCTGTTGAGTTCTTCCTGTAAGGAAGCTATTTATCCATGCTGATATTGGGCCTGTGATGCCATAGTGTTTGAGTTTGTGGATTAGTCTTTAATGTGGAACTTTATCGAATGCTTTGGTGAAGTCAAGGATGGCCATGTCTACAGATTTCTTCTCATCAAGTGATTTGCTTATGTCATGGATTGTTTGAATTAATTGTGTTTCAGTTGATCTTTTGGCACAGAAGCCATGTTGGTGGTCAGTTAGAATGTGGTGCTGTTTCATAATGTGACTATGTATGATGTTCAAGAAGTTTAGAAACCACAGGTGTTAAGGATATTGGTCTGTAGTTAGATGTTTCTGCTCTACATCCTTTCTTAAAAATTGCTGTTACATTGGCTTCTTTCCAGGTATTGGCGACTTGTCCAGAGTCAACAGATGATTGGAAAATGTCATGTATTACTGGTGCTAGATGAGAGGCATATCTGTTTAAGAACCATGGTGGAATGCCGTCTGGTCCTTGCGATTTAGAAATGTTAATTTTGGAAAGTTGATCAAGTACTCCTTTAAGTGAAATTGATAGTTTGGGGATTTCTCCATGTGGACTTCTGGCCATATCTGGTAAGGTGGAATTTCCTTCGTGTGTAAAGACACTTTGGAACTGATTGTCTAAGGCTTCTGCTTTATGTTTGTCGTCGCTAATGATGTTACCCACAATGTTAAGGTCCCCAATACCCTGGTTATCCTGTCTAAGTTTAGAAATGAAGCTCCAAAATGAGTTAGGTTTCCCTGTTATTGTTGTTGTCAGGAATTGACTTATGCAGGATAGTCTAGCAGAACGAAGGTGTTTATGCATGTTTCTCCTGATGTCACAGCATTCTTTCCAGTCTTCTGGATTTCTAGTTCTTTTTGCTTTGTTATATAGCTGTTTCTTTCTTTTGCACATTTTCTTTAAATCTTTATTGAACCAGGGAAGATTGTGTCTTGAAGTAGTAAGACGGTGCGGTACATATTGGTTCATAATGTTGATGATTTTCGTGGAAACAAGATTCAACTTGTCGTTGACTGTCATGTTTTGGTTTTGAGGGAAGTATTCATGTGTAAAGTTTTCAAGAGATTTCTGGATGTTAATGTTGTCGGCTTTATTTCTAATGAAGACTTTATGTTTCGGACGATGTTTGCGTTTGGGCGAGATGTTTACATCAATGATGACTGTGCTATGGTCTGCTATTCCGTCTACTACATTTATCTTCTTTATTAACCCAGGTCTATTGGTGAAGACAAGATCTAAAATATTGTTGGCATTTCCCTGTCTGTGCGTGGGTTCCTTGACATGTTGGATCAGTCCATGTTCCTCTGTAAGAGAGAGTAATTTATTGGCAGCAGTTGTACTGTATCCATTGTTAGGTGTGACTTGGTGAATTTCCCAATTGATGTTAGGGAGGTTGAAATCGCCAGTAATGATGACATTATGTGTGTTGATCTTGTTACCTAATTTAGAAAGGGCTAGGTCTAGTTCTTCGATTTGAGTTCCATGAGAGTCATTTGGGGCACGATAGAGGGTACACATGATTATTGGTTTCATTCCTGTTATCTGGGTTTCAGTCCAAATGCTCTCACTGTTAGTGTCTAGGTCTGGTAGGTGGCTTGTGATGAGGTCATCTTTTGATATTTGAAATACCCCCCTCCAGTAGTGTCTGTTTCTCTGTCCTTTCTAAAGACGTTAAAGTTGCTTGGGAATATTTCTCTATTTTTTATTGAGGGATCTAACCATGATTCAGTGCCACAGATGATGTCTGGGTTGTGTAGATTGTTTAGTGCTTCGATGTCTGAGGCTTTCTTTTTAACGCTTTGGCAGTTTATGAGGATGCATCTGATGTTTGGTCTCTTTTTCGGTCTATATGCTTTCTTGCTATTAGTTGTATTGTTGTTGGTGGTTTCGTTTAGGTTATGACTGTTACTGTCCAGAGGATAAAAGGGATTTGCCGTTGGGATTTCTGTATCTCTGAAGAAAGAATTTGTGAAGTTGAAGTTGTTGCATTCGGGGCAGGCCCACAAACATGAATGTATTAATCGTTTGTATTCATTGTCATCTATTGCACAGCATTGTGTGTGGATCCAGTTTAGGCAGTGGTCGCACTGAATTGCTTTATGGTCATTTAGGACATCCTCATGGCAAATGCCACAGGGTGCTGAGCAATTTGAACAGTGCCATGGTACATTTAGGTTTCTGTAAGTGTTGTTAAATTCTTGTCTGGATATCCTGGCGCATTTGATGTGTGTGGATTTATTACAATCATTACAAGTTAGGATGAGTGCATTAGACCTTAGTGATTTCTTACATGAGTGACATTTAGAGGGGCCTGGATTTAGTTGAACATCTCCTGATAACATGATGCATAGAAGTATGGAGAATTTTGTTGTTGTCCTGGGTATGTGTATGTGTGTGCATGCATGCGCGCGCGTGTGTGTGTGTGTGCATGTATGCATGCGTGTGTGACCAGTATTCATGCATAGACATGTGCATGAAATAAAAAAAACAAAAGCTCTAACCATGTTGATTCTGAGGCCAGACTAATCATACTACAAACTTATCATGTTTGTGAAAAGAAGGCTGGAATATTAAGCCGAATCCTGTGGTAAGGTCCTGGGTCCAGTTTCATGAAGCAGCTAAGAGCGTTCTTAACGCTAAGATAATTGTCTTAGTAAATGACATGATTTTTTTACTATAAGCAAACACAAACACGTGACGCTAAGTAGTTACATAACTTTAAGTATGCCTCATGAAACCTTCCCCTGTCGTGTAAGGAATATGAAAGAGGTGATGTACCTTGGTACAGGCCACAAGGGGCTGGGTCAAGGGCGTTATGTCAAATACAAGTCTAAGTACATTTAAGTTGTATAATAATGATCAGCAATTATATTATTATTCAGATGCCATTTCTTAACTTTTCTTAATATATAATATTGATTATAGGTATAATCAGCATGTGCAGTCTGTGTTACACAGGCAAAACAGTAGAAACGTATTATTTTGTATTCTATATTTCTAAGCAAATACTCAAGTTACAGACTTGAAACGTACTTAATATTTTGGTAATTATAGCCATTAATCAACCAATACTACTCTTCAAAAACCCAAGTACAAAAAAGTACAAATGCTTGACTCAACCCTGTCAAGAGTCAGCAGAAGTCAATTATGACTCAATGGAATATGATACATAATACGTTTAAGTAAATTCTTACATAGCGCAGTATCCGGTCCTCGGGACTGCTCAAAGCACTTTACACTTTACTCCCTGGCTGACCTGTTCAGTTGAACACCATCTCGACTTCTCCGGGAAGCATCCAGCCACACTGCAATTAATGGGCAAAGACTATTCGTACACAAATATCTACCACTGTCTATAGCCAGGTACTCATTCATACAGCTGAACTGCAGCAACGTAGAGTGAACGAACTTGCCCAAGATTTGAAATGGCAGAACAGGATTTGAACCCGGGTTCTCTCGATTGAGAGTCCGATGCTCTAGCCACTGCATTCCACAACAATATTGCCAGCTTGGCTGGACTAAAACCTGATGCCTCCCAGTTTTAGGCCATGTGCCAGAGCTCACTCTATCAGTTGTCATACTTTGTAACACTGCTATGTACCTATGCCAAGCCACAAGTAGTGGAGAGCTCAATCCACAGTTTCAAGTGACGGATTACAATCATATGAATGTCAACTTGTGGTATCAAACACTGAGGGGGAACCTAACACTTCCGAAAACAGGTTTTTATTAATACACGCACTATGTATACTAATTGGTGTCCGCTCGGTGACACATTTAAATGTGGGTGTGTTAGGGTTGGGTTACTTCTCGAATGGATGGATGAAACTGTTTATTTCACAGCACGTAATACACAAAAATATTGTTAGAATTTGAACAAATATACATAGGACACGTGACACACAGGATATGTGACACACAGGACACATGACAAAGTATGAACAAATGGTGGCTTGTCACCCCCCCCCCACCCCAAATCTGTCCCCATGTATTTAAGATGTTTTGTGTGTATGGTGACTTTAAATAACAAATGCTCATCTAAATGATATTATTTGACAGTATCTAACTGAATTACAAAACATATGCTGTACCAGTTACCATGTAATACATTAACAGGAGTTTCAGCATTGCTAGATAAGCAAACGTAGATTTCTCAGAAGTAATTCATGCTTTGAGCACGCAAGACCTTAGAGAACAAAGGGTTAATCAGACTGAGTCAGATTGAGACAGTGCAGTCATAACTGAAGATAAGGTTAGTATTGTCCTGTTAGCCAGACTGGACCCTTGAAACTGACCCACACGACTATAAAGTTGACTGATAATATTAGTTTAACAGCCCCATAAAGGTGTGTGATATTGCCATGAATGCCTTGTCAGTAAGTGCATATTGGTCACTGGTCAAAAGTTATCAACCACGCTAAGTCTTGTCAGAAAGTTGAAGCACAACATATCTCTTCTGACACAAGTATGAACATAATTATGCGTGTGCGCGTGCATGCATGCAAGCATGTGTTGGTGTGTCGGTCGGTGTATTTCCTGTTACTGTTGGCAATAAATGTTGTGATAACTGCTCACAGAACGTCCTTTCATTTAATAACCTCAACGACGCAAACAAAATTAATTAACGTGGCAGAAATCATGGCTTAAAATGCAACTATTAATATGTTCTCCTCTGTATATGAATCTGAATAATTAATCTCGCCAGGTCAGGCGTATTGTTACACAGCATACCGCAGAAGCATCAGATATCCGAGGCGGCCATTTTATATATCAATCACCTTGTGTATACCTGTTATAAAGCCCTAGATTTATGCTAAACATCCTGATTAAATCAGCAAAACAAAGTTAATTAATGTCATCTTAAAGATAGGCCAAATTGTATTGACAGCACTTCAGTGAGTAATATTACTCAATATCACTGTTAAAGCAATTGAATGCAATAAAACAGGTAGTTTGCACACGCAAGTTATTTATAGTGCGTCAATCGTTGAGCACTCCATTCAGTCAACAGAAAAGGCAATTTTTAACCCCACCAAAACTGCCTACCTACTGTGATTTAGAAAATAAGAAGGCATGTTTCAATAGATGAGAGGAGGAGAAATGCTACATAAACGGAACAGCCTTTTGTCATTAAAAACATACATATAACTTTGATGTATTAGATAGTCAAACACAATGCTTTTTCTGTTTGAATGCAAATTGTTTTTTCAACACCAACTACAGAGAATGTGTTTTAGCAACTGTTGACTGGGCGCACTCGACTGAAAGAACACTGTGTATGAGACGGCTGGCACTCGGACGAATTGGGCTTGTAGACAAATGAGAAGCTACTTTTTGTTGACTTTGTGGCTGGCACAAAGTTAGCACAGCTTCGTTGACTTGTTATTTAATGTATATGATACCATTGCTCAGTGTGTGAACTTAACTGTGAAGTTTTCTACAGGTGAATGTAATTAAAATGTAACAATGTTGTAGAATAACTCCATTAGTCTCAATGATCATGTGATCGGGGGGTGTCACACCCAGGTCTTGTCATACATTGTTTTATATGCAAATAAGCTATTTTCTAGATACACACATGCACAAACACACACACACACACACACACACATCTATGCACTCACAGGCACGTATGCACATCGCACCCAAGTGTACACACACGCGTGCACGCACACACATGCCCAGGTTTATGCATGCACATATATGTATATCTATATATATATCTATATATATACATATAATATATATATATGTATACAAGCACACACCACCACACTTGCACACATTTAAATACATGCCCAGACACACACATGCAAAAAAGCATGCACACACTGTGACACACATGCACACCACACACAGCACACACACATACGCGCACACACATACACACACACACGTACGCACGCACATACATATGCACACACACGTACGCACACACAATCTAAAATATCCAGTGATAACCCCTCATTGAATATACAATACCAAATAATAATAACAAGTTGCTTCTTTTGTGCCTAAATCCTGAGAAACCAAGGTGCATTAAAACAAAAGGGCTAGTCAATCTCAATAAACCGTATTCAAGTTGTCAACTGATGGATGTTCTTGTTGACATCTTGCATTGACTGCTCATGTAAATCTACGCAGAGAAAGAAACTCCTGGCTGCTACGCATTAACCACACTGGTCTTATTCATCACCCAATGGGACCACACCCCTCGAACCACCATGCATGTCTACTGACCAAGTGAGCCACACACAGGAAGTAGTTCTGATTCACAAACAAACCTCATCCAAGCAAGTGACATTAACAACCGACACTGTCTCTGTGCACATTTCCTGCACGCAATCATCTGGTCAATGCCACAGAAACAATGTCTGTATAAACATTGGTAAAAACCCTCAGGTCAGTATATTGTGCAGGAACCGATGCGATTTCTAGACATCTACATGCAACACGTAATAGTATTTAAAAGAATTTAAAAAGGATTGTAGATGTATTTGAAATACTTTTTATTCAAATGCAAATATATTCAACTAAAAATCTTTAAATGGAAATATTTCAAACAATTTATTTAAATGTTTCACGCTTTGTATGGCCCTAAAATAGCAGCTAAAAATCTTTAAATGGAAGTATTTCAAACAATTTATTTAAATGTTTCATGCTATGTATGGCCCTAACATAGCCTTGGTTCATGTCTCGGTGGTTGTTGATGTAACCTAAGCAAATGCTCATCTAGTTGTTTGAATACGGCTTGTGAACAAAAAAATCCTTACGTCCTTTCTATCTCACATCCTATCCAGATCGCATGTAGAGTGTATCAGGCTAAACGTTTAGTCACCATCTTATCGACCAGGAGCTGTCAGTTTGTGCCTGGAACTGGTTGAGTAGGATTGCCCTCCTTTGTATGTATTGCTATTTATACAACATCTTTTGTGGAACCCATACAATAATGTACTATGCAATATCAACAACATCAAAAGACGAATGAGCAGAGCAGCCTAAAACCATTCCTGTCACGACGCTGATAATTTTATGGTATTAAATGGTGACAAGAACATCTTACTAGGTCGGTAATTACCCAGAAAAGATCTTGTAAAATGTTCAAAAAACCTCTTCAACATCATCAACAAAATATAATGTTAACCGGTGCAGAACAGACATGTCTTAGAATTATAATTCCATCAATCGGATGATGTTTCAACATTATTATCATTGATGTTATAATTGTGTCTGTTGGTTTGCGATCTCATCAACTCATGAACATGATATTCTACATTTTCCCGAAACTTTAGTCTGATCCCTGTATGTTTACGATACATATGTGTGAACAACATCAAACATGGTTTGTTTATCTCATACAAACATACCACATTGATGTCCCTTTCCACAAAGGCAGCCATGCGTTTAAAGAGGCATACCATACACAGCTTATTTACTAATTTATATTACTATAATATGTAAACGGTATTACTCCAGACTGGTGCAAGTGTTCTGGCAGTACGACATTAACATGGCTACTACTGCCTTTTACTTTCCTTTGGTTTAGTATGATTTCTGAACCTTTGTATTTAGTTTCTGTCATGTGCATTAGCAAGTGTAAACAGTGGTCTATCTCATTCCGCAATTTGCACTGGACAAGCAGAAGTTGTTAATCTATCTGTAGATCAATGACAGGAACCTTCAGGCTAGTGCACTATCATTGGCCTATCAAGTTCCCTTTCTGCCCTCTCTACACAAATAGCAGCCTGGCAACTATTGTTATACAAAATGAGATTATATAGCAAAATGGCTCAGCTTATCTATTATTTTGATAAAGAAAGTTCATGTCACAACATTTGTTCTATGAAACACATAACACATGAACTACAAGCAATACATGCTTGTAGTAACTCATCTGTGTGGAACTTTGTGTGGAACTTGATATAAGCAACTTGTTTACATAGAACTTTTAACAACACGTGACAAGATTGATTTCTTGCTGTCTAATATGACTTGTTTAAACTGCAATCACAATTTGACAAAAGGGTAACTATACTAAGATATATCCTGTACATTTTCAACAATATTGAATACAGACTGAAATGATACACTTGAACTACTCTACCAAACCTGGGACTTACAAACCAATTTTACAAAATAATTTTTTTACAATTCGGCTAAACTATGAAGATATGATTTTGCAAACAGTTTATTTTTATGTATTTATTAAATCATACCTTCATAATATTCATGATGTGATTTAGCAGAATTGTTTGCGCCACATCAGCGAAAATTTCTGTAGTTGTTTGGCCAGCTAGAAAAAGATACTACTAGCAGTTAACACATTCATACCCATACAGGGTCTTCAACTTCAGCAGCATTTCATATTCTGATTTCGTCTTTTCAGAGTACCAGGATTCGGCTACCCGGAGCTGTACAGCCGAGGCAAGATGGGCATCTCGACAGTGATCAAGGACTACGGCACAGAAATACTTAACTGTATTCGTGAGAACAATCTGCAACGTCTCAAGGTGATCCTTGAGAAACATCTCAAGTCTGACCAAAAGATCGCCAAGCTATGCACGACGGACATCAAACACCGCCCGACGAAGAAATTCGCCTGCCCCCTGATCCTAGCTGCGCGACAGGAGGATCCGCGTATCATCAAATACATGATGGACAAAGGCGCAGATCCTAACTTTGTGCACCACACGGTGTTCAGTAGTAAGCGGCGCGAGATCGTCACCGCGTTGCACATCGCGGTGGATCTAGCATTCTATGACACCGTCGCGGTGTTGCTGAATGCGAACGCTGACTCGAACATCATAGACCACAACATGGAGACTCCCTTACACATCGCCATCAAGAAGGCAGACAGGGTGATGTCACGCATGTTGCTGTCAAAGGGCGCTGACCCATCGCTGCCTGATCGCCGTGGCAACGCTGCCCTCCATACGGTCACTCTGTACGGACATCTACAGTTGGCGAGGCTGCTGCTCAAGTATGATGCAGACGTCTACCTGAAGGGGCAGTGGGGAGCCATCCCACCCCACATCGCTGCCAAGGAGGGACACATTCATCTCATCCAGCTCTTCTGCAGGTAAGTCAGCCTCTTCTTCCCTCTTTCTCTACAGGGTCTCCGACGACAACTGTGGATTTGTTTCCCCACAACCCTCTGTGCTGTGACTCTAGAATTTGGATTTTACCTTGTGACATTGGGATCAAATCCCGGTCGACAGGAACATTTTAAATCTTTACGCGTATTAAGTTGTTACTTCAATTTTGTAATTTAGTTACGTTCTATTAATTTTTGAAATTTTTGATATTTATTTATGTTGTTGCTTTCCTCATTGTTACTGAAATCTTACGTGAGGCAGGCCTCGGTACTGGTCCTCAATTTATACATCCATTTATAATTACTTTTAATTTATTTATACATGTTATTTACTACCTGGACAAATACTAATTTTTCTACTGACCCACCTTCATTATCTTAGTAAACAATTATCTTATAAAATTTCCAATTTACGTTTTAATGATAAGCACATTTACTATTTAACTTTCACAAAATATATGTTCTATTACATATACAGATCACATTGTTATGCTGAAAATGCACATAGGTATATGGTATTTGATAGAAAAAAAATATATGTCTTGAAATAAATCTATTTAATTTATCTGCATGTAGTACATTTTGTTCATTTTGGTAGTTAACATTTATACGTCTGTTTATATTTTTTCTGTATTATTATAAATGCATTAACTTTACCTTCTGACCCACCTTCATTGACTTTTCATGCTGACTTTATTCATATTTTGCAAGTAGTTATTGTCATATATCCAGTTTAATGACAAATAGTTATTTTATTACTGTCATACCTCCACCTTAATGTAAGACATTGACCAAGTTCTGAATACAGTGTATACTGGCATGCTGAAGATTTATGCAGGACTATTGTATTTTCAGCCACGACATCGGTAACATCAACATAAAGATCCCGTGCTACATTGACAAGCACGAGAAGGCTCCGATCCACCTAGCAGCAGAGAACGGCCATGTAGAGACAGTTCTCGCCCTTCTGGACCAGTTCTCGGCCGAGGTGAACTTGAAGGACAGCGAGGGTAACACCCCTCTGCACTGCTGCGTTCTCAACCCCTATGATCCCCATCGCATGAGGGACAAGGACCACTTCAATGAGACGGCGCGCGTCCTCATCAAGTTCTGTGTCGCAATCAACGAGAAGAATCTCTACGGGGACACAGCACTCCATCTGGCGGCAATGAATCACTTTCAACGCATCGTCGAGCTTCTTCTCGAAGTGGGGGCGAACCCGTTTGTTGAGAATGATGAACATCTGAAGCCACTGGATGTTGTCCCTGATTCCGATCCTGTTACGAAGCAAGTCCTCAAGATGGCGATGCTGCAGCCACGTCCAACTGGAGACAGCATCTCAATGGCGTCAGACACAATGAGGAAGGAGCTCGGGGACTTCACGCCGAACCAAACCCCCATGGTCATCAAGAAGCCACAGATAGAGGGCGCTGTGAACTGGTCGAATGACAGCAGTACAACGGAAAGTGGTGGCACAGCAACAAAACCTGTTGAACGCAACAGTGCTATATCAACAAACTCTGTCGGTTCGTCAGTTTTCGAGGATATGAAACCGCCTAATATACCTTTACCACCAGCACCCCCTACACCGACAGAGCTGGGACTGAATGAAAGTGGGCCAAAGACAATGACATCAACACCAGCGACACCTGGTGGCAAACACAAAGCGGAGGGTGGCATGGAAACGGTGTACACAAAGGTTGACAAGAAGGCAAAGCGAGCCGCAAAACAGAAGAAAGCCCTAGAGAGGATGCTCGGGGGAAAGTCAAAATCGACAAAACAAGGCCAGTTCCAGTTCGATGGTGATGACACACTGAGCACGCTCGGTGACACAAGCATCAGCTCGATAGCCACCGAGGACGCAGTTGCCATGACGATGAACAACGAGCTGGAGAATGTGTTCCACAGACGCCAGCAGCAGCAGCAGCAGCAACAGACTGAAGGCATGCCACCAACAGGAGGCGCCACTGGGCCAGCCTTTGCCACCGAGGAGCAGTACATGGACATGGCATCATCGCCACCTCCACAGTCTTCAGACAAGAGCAAGAAACAAAAGAAGAAGAAGAAGAAATCGGTGGGTGACCAACTGCCAGTGGTGGAGACAGCAAGTGGGGACAAACAGGCGATATACGCCAACTTTGAGCAAATCGAGGCTCTGAGGAGGGAGAGACTGGCAGTCGCTGAGAAGGCCGCCTCGGACGAAGCACTACCGGGACAGATCATCCAGGTGAAGAGTGTCGAGGACTTGGGCAAAGATGGGGATGTCCAGGTTCACACGATCCCTGGCAATCCCGGGCTCATAGAGGTGCAGTACATGGGTGGCCCAATCACCATCTCTGTGAACACGCAGGACCAGCTGGAAGAACCGGGAACCACGGGGGAGAAGGAAGGGGAGAGTGGGCCAGTCTCCAAGGAACAGCAGACAGAGCCCACTGGTCAGGAACCTGGCACTAGACAGCATCCGGTCACCATGCAGAATGGTCAGATGATTGGGCAGGCCACCGGGCAACCAGGACAACTTGTGCTTGGGCCTCTTGGGCAGCATAGACCGATAGTGGGAATGACGACTCATGGTGACCCCATCCATCTCCTGCCTGGGCAGATGGTCGCCGGTCAGGCGTCCTACATTGTGCAGGGACAGGTTGGGCACATTGTCCAGGGACAGTTCATACCGTACCCAATGGATGTACAGGCTTACCTGTTGCAGCAGCACCAACTGATGGCCACCTTGCCTGCGGGGGTGAACCAAGAGGGTGTACTAGTGGGGCAGAACACTGGCCTCATCCAGCTTTCTAATGGGTCGCTGTCAGAAATATCAGACACTCAAGTATCTCCTTCAAACAAACAGGACACTCACGGTCAAGGTGCATCCACCATTCAAGGTCAACAGAGACAGCCAGAAGATGAGGACATGGAAACAGGAGGAGATACAAAGTTGTCTGAACAGCTCAAGCAGCAGCAGATGTTGTATGAGCAGCGGCTGCAAGAACAGCAAAGACAGATAGAACAGCAGCAGCTGCTGTTGCTGCAGCAAAAAGAGAACCAGGAACTGCTTCAGCAGCAGCAGAAACAGCAGGAGGAATATGTGCAGCTGATTGAAAAGCAGCAGATGCTGCTACAGCAACAGCAAAAGCAAGAGTTGCTGCAGCAGAAGATGCAAGTAAATGAGGGGCAGCAGAAGAGGCAGACGCAAGAGCAGAAGACAAACGAAGAGGAAGAGCAGCAGAAGCAAGGGTCTCCACAGCAGAAACTGAAAGTGCAAGGGATACAAGAGAAGAAGCAGAAGCAAGGGTCTCCACAGCAGAAACTGAAAGTGCAAGGGATACAAGAGAAGAAGCAGAAGCAAGAGCTGCTTCAGCAGGAGATGCAGGTGCATGACCAGCAGCAGAACCAGCAGCCACCCAACGCGATGTACTACCTGCGGTCTGACGGCAGTCTGAATGAGGATGAGGAGTATGAAGTCTCCCCAGACGTCTCTCCCAATTCCTCACCTCACTACAAGAACTTCCAGCAGGCGATGGCCTGGGCCAAGTCACTTGAGAATAAGACAGTCTCGCCCGGTCGAGTGACTGAGCTCATTGATAGACCACCACAGTCGGAAGGAAAATCCACCCAATTTCAAACTCCTGGAAAGCATGGAGGGATACTCGCTACCCCGGAAAAGGGACACTGGAAAGTCTCTCCCGGAAGTGCAATGACAGTAGTTGAAGCAATGGGGGAAGATGATGACGTTGGAGAGATGAAAGACACAGACTTCAAGAAAGCCTTACAACACCCGCAGAATAAACACGCTGACTTCTACTCAATCACACCACAGGTTCAACATGGTGATGAAAGCAGCAGGCGGGAACCAATTCGCAGTACTGGCATCCAGGACGTCGTCACTGAATATGACCAGGGGCCAGGAGTACTACAAAAATGCACACTGTCAGCACCAGCGACTGACTCTGACTTTTCGCCAACCTCGCCAACGAACTTCTCCGAGCGAAGCACTTCTCCCCAGAGCGTCTACAGTGAAGGAGGCACACGGTACTCTGGTCTCAACATGCACGTAACCGGAGAAGCCCCAAAGGCATACAGCCGAGCCGCTACAGCATCAGCTCGCAAGGCATTCATGCTTGCCAAGCCAATCGGCATCGAGAGTGGAAGTGAAGCTTCAGACACAGAACTTGGCGGCTCCCGATCGAGTTTGTCAACTGGACGACAGTGGGCTGAACCTACGAAGCCAGTATATGGGAAAAGTGGCCCCGAAGGACTCATACCAAGGAAGAGCGGAAAGGAACCTGGATTGGGCGAAATGGAAGCAGTGAAACCAGAAGCAGGTGACAAGAAGTCAAAGGGAGGTTATAAGATGATTGGGTCATATGCAAAACCTTATAAATCATTTGGACCGATTGAGATAAAGACTGATGTGATAGACAAAGTGTTGGCGGAACAGATGGAGAGTGACGAGACTCTGGATGAAGTGTTTCAGGCAAACCTCAGACACAGTCAGGAGTTTGACCGGGAGATGGTCCTAGCTGCCATCGCTGGAACTACTGATGCGGAGAAGAAAGCAATGTCAGCGCAACAGGCAAGGGAGACAGGAGACCAGGAGGAGCCCAAGTTCTACATGATCCCTGAGGAGGAGATGAATCTGCCACATGGTGAAGATACGGAGGCTGGTGGAAGAAAGTCTCCGTCACAAGCGGCCACGGTTGCAGCACCAATATCTCCAAAAACTGTGATGTTCGTAGATCGACCGCAGGATGATGTCACGACAGTTACCACGACAACGGTCGTGACGACGGTTACAACAGCTGGGCTTCCAATGCAGATGACAACGGCAGACATTGTGGTAACTGGAGAAAACGACGATGACGAAGACGAAAGCCTTGAAACGTATGAGGAAGAACCACACATGATCAAACCAAGGAAGGTGGTTGGTATGCCAACGGCACTAGCTGCTGTCACTAAGCAGGCATTGGAGAGGAGGGGAACAGAGTCTCCCTCCAGTGGCCAACATGGTTCCCCTGCACTGGGACGCATCAAAGCTTCCCAGCAACCCACAGGAGGTGAGACAGTGGCGCTGTCTCATTTGGGGCAGGAACGACAGCTGAATGAGGCTGGACTTCCGGCCACACAGCAGAGTGATATCCCAGCACAGCAGCAGGCTGCTGTTGTACAACAACCTGCACAACAGTATGCTGACCAGCAGCTAACAGCGCAGCAGCAACAACAACATTGGCAACAGCAGCAGCAACAGCAGCAAGAGCAGTGGAGCCAGTATGCTGGTACTGAGGATCCAATGTTTGCCATGCAACAGCAGCTGATAAATCAACAGCAACAACACAGCGAACAGCAACTGCAGCAAATACCACAGCAGCAACAACAACAGCCACAACAGCAGCAAATAACACTGCAGCAGTTGCCACAGCAGCAACAAGAGCCACAGCAGCCTGTAGCTGTAGAGGATGCAGAGGTGGCCGAGATCAGTGCAGCAGCGGCTAAAAAGAAGAAAGGAAAGTCAAAGAAGAAAAAGTCAGGAAAGAAGAAGAAGGCTGATAAAGCTGTAGCCATAGAGCCAGTCATACCACCTCAGGATGCAATAGGACAACAACCACAGGACGCACTAGGACAACAACACCAGGGAGCCCTGGAACAACCACCTCAGGGAGGAGGGCCCCAGTATCAGCCAGGAATGGAACCTCAACATCTGCAGCAGGGAAGTCAACAATATCAACAGGAACCATATCAGCAAGGACAGGAACCACAATATCAGCAAGGACAGGAACCACAATATCAGCAAGGACAGGAACCACAATATCAGCATGGACAACACCAGCAAGGACAAGAACCTCAATATCAGCAAGGACAGTATCAGCAAGGACAGGAACCACAATATCAGCAAGGACAATATCAACAAGGACAGGAACCTCAATATCAGCAAGGACAAGAGCCCCAATATCAGCAAGGACAAGAACCACAATATCAGCAAGGACAGGAACCACATTATCAGCAAGGACGAGAACCCCACTATCAGCAAAGACAGGAACCCAAATATCAGCAAGGACAATGTAATCAAGGACAAGAACCCCAATATCAGCTAGGACAATACCAGCAAGGAGAGGGACCCCAATATCAGCAAAGACAATATCAGCAAGGACAGGAACCACAATATCAACAAGGACATTATCAGCAAGGACAGGAACCTCAATATCAGCAAGGACAGGAACCCCAATATCAGCAAGGACATAAACCCCAATTTCAGCAAGGACAATATCAGCAAGGACAAGAACCCCAATATCAGCAAGGACAGGAACCACAATATCAGCAAGGACAGGAACCCCAATATCAACAAGGACAATATCAGCAAGGACAGGAACCCCAATATCAACAAGGGCCTGATGCACAACTCCCTTCTGCTGGGCCAGCCAGTCAACAGTACCAGCAGGCGAGAGAAGGACAGTATCCAGAGGATGTAGACAGGCAACAACAAAACCCTCAGGATGGACAACAATACCAACAGGGAGAGCCACAGTACACCCAAGACGTGATGTCACAGCCGAATGATGACCCTCGAGCTCAGGACCAGGACGCGTCCTTGGACACTCAGAATCCTGTCACTACAGGGCATGACCAGTCTTTCGATTCGCAGAACATGGCAAAGAAGAAAGGAGGTTTCTGGTCCTTCCCAAGTGGCCGGCAGAAAAAAGGGAAAGGATCCACCTCAGAGCTTCCCAAGTCCCAGTCACATAACGAAAGCTTTGGAGAGGCTTCCCAGCCAAACCAGGGTGAAGGGGAGGGGGAGAGAGGGGAGGGTCAAGAGGAGGTCAAACGGAAGGGCAGCTTCTTCAACCTGTCATCCATGAGGTCAAAGAAGAAAGGTAAGAAGTCGAAGCATGGGGAGACATATGGCGCCACGCCCTACATGGAGGGCGAAGGTCAAGTTCAGCTGACTCCTGAACTGCAGCACGCGGAGTGGTCACCCTCGATGCACGGCAGTGGACAGGAGTTTGCCAGAGAGACGGACATTGACGCAGACCTGGACGTACAACCACACCAACCATATCAGCAACAACAACAGCCATATCAGCAGCAGCAAGAACAACCATATCAGCAGCAACAACCATATCAGCAGCAACAACAACCATATCAGCAACAACCATACGAACAGCAGCAGCAGCAACAACCATATGAACAGCAACAGCCACACCAACAGCAACAACCCTACGAACAACAACAACCGCACCAACCAGTGGGTCACCAACGAGGCCAGTCCCCAGCGGGTCCACTTGGGATCCTGTACCCAGATGACGCCCAGGAAGTCACCCACCAGTACCTGCAGCGCTCCCCCGGGGGTCGCAAGGTGAAGAAACCAAAACCAGGTGGCGCTGCTATCGCAATCGAGCCAGTCGTCGTCCCGGCATCCTTCGAGGATGCTGCCAAGGCAGGCATAACGGCCAACCTACAGAACCGGCAGACAGATGGCGCCACTAGCGAGGAGCCGATCCCGCAGGAACCGATGAGTCGGATGTGGAAGGGACAGGGTGAGAGGGAGGCAGAGATGCAGAGGGTGCTGGAGTCAACCCAGGGGGACGACCACACGACCTACGACCTCAACCAGGAGCCTCTGCCCCCAGACAGTGATCCGCGGTTCAGTCAGGGACAAGACGTGCGACTACGGCGGCCAGCGGGAGGCAAGCCAGCATGGGAGAGGAGAGCGGATAGCAAGCGGCGGTCATACAGGGAGAGCGAAACAGGTAGGGTGCTTCTCTCGTCATCTATTCCTCAAGTTTTAGTTGTGGTTTGCAGTTTTTAATATATAAATATTGGTTATATAAAATCTGTAAAACATGATCTCTCAAACATTTAGTATGTGTCGATATCTATCTAGAGACCTCCCCCCCACTCTCCTTTTCCCTTCCCTCTTCTCCTTACCCCTCTCTCCCAATCTCTCTCCCTATCTCTGTCTCTCCCTCCCTCTCCCTCTATCTCTCCTTCACTCCCCCCACCCTCCCTCTCTCCCCCTCTCCCTACATCAATCCTTCACTCCCCCTACCTCTCTACCTCCCTCCCTACCTCTCCCCTTCTCCCTCTCCCTCCATCCCTCCTCCATTCCCCCTCCCTCTCTAATTCCCTCTCTCTTCCTCTCTCTCTCTCCCTCTCCCTCCTTCACTCCCCCTCCCTCTCTACCTCCCTCCCTCCCTCCCTCTCTCTCTCACACTCCCTTACTCAGTCCCCACCACTCTTCTTCCACTGTCTTACTGCATGCTACCAATTAATCATTCATAATTGCAGAGTTTTATCATATAAATCACAAGTCTGTGTATATCACTGTCTCTCCATGTCCAGTTCCTTGCCATGCCTAACTCTGCATAATACACATCAACCACCTACATGCTCAAGTCCTTGTGTTGCGCCAGATCCTAAGTCTGACACGGAGCTGATGTGGCGGCCCCACGACCCGGCGCTGTCTGACCAGGCAGAGGACATGCACAGTGAGGCAGACATGCAAGAGAGTGACCAGCCCTCGGCCCCCCACGACCCCGCCAAACCCCTCACGCAGGTTGCCATCGAGGCCCTGGAATCTGGACAGCATGACAACCGTGTCACGTCAAAACCGCCCCGCCCTGTGACGAGTTCTGCCCTTGGCGTCTACCGCCCGAAACCGCAGTATTGGAAACGTGGCACCAGCGGGGGTGGTAGCTATGACGACAGCCAGTTGTCATCGATGTCATGGTCGGGTCGACGAAGCATGACGACGGAATCAGAGGGTGAGGCGGACACAGAGGAGATGGTGTTTTATGACGACATCACCCAAACCCCAAAGCACGGGGCACCATCTGGTGCCCTCACGTCGACACCCGAAGATGGCGAGAACAAAGAGACGGCGGTGAGTGCATTCGTGCCAGTGTCACCAGGGTCACAGAAGAGGGTTACCATCATTGACCAGCGAGGGCGCAGGAGGAAGAGACGGAGAGACATCGCCCCGAGGGTGACGGAACCAGGACCCATCGACTTCAGTCAGTACGGGGTGACGGCACGACTCTGGATGGAACAGGTGAGACTGGGGCAAATAGATACCAATATGGATTACTAGTTTAATTAATTTTGCCTAATGATAACGATGCGCCTCTCAGCTCAGTACCTGAGAATATTGACGCATTAGGAGTTTATTATTATTAATTATTTTTCTATATTTAAGTATATCATTATACATATATAAACATGTGTTAACTAATTTATTATCTTTGACTTAAGGAATTAATACTAACACCTATGTATACTAACTAAATGTCTCTGCATGGACTTTGACAAGCTTTATTGTGCTATATAAATGTACTTATTATTATTAATTATTAACTGACATAATTATATTGCTTTTAATAATAATAAAAAATGAATTAAAATTGTATTATATTCTTTATAAATCTGTGTTAATTTTTTTTATACTCAGTACAACAAGAAATTTATCAACACATTATACATCAGTTACAAATTATGTTATTAACAAAGTTAATTTCCAATAAGCCCACTAGTTCCTTTTCAAATTTGAATAGTTTCCATTTTTACAACTCGACGATCCCCTTCTCCGCAGGTCGATATGAAGACGGTGCAGAAGTCAAAGACGATGTATCTGTCCGTGATGCCAGAGAACCACGACCCCCCTCCTGCTCTCGCTCACTCCATTTCGTATGAGTCGACCAATGATGACGTCTTCCTCCCGCCCCAATGGGTCATCGCCAGGGGGCGCTCAATACGACACAAGAAACGGAAATACGACGAACAACAAAAGCGAATTTCGGCAGCGGGAGCAACCAGCGGGGAAAGCGACGGAGAGATGTCGTCGGGGCTACCAGATCGCCCCGTATCACCCGGTCGACAGGTGTTGTTATTCTTCCGAGTGGGGAGCAACTGGAAGGACTTGGCGTGGGTTCTCTTCGACAAAGTGCAGAGTGATGCCGAGACGATACACATGATCAAGGATATACAACTCAAACAGCCCGGCAAACTGACGGAACAGGTGGGGGGGCTCGCTCGTCTAGGGAGCAGGCATTATTTGTTAGAATGTTGTCTACAGAATATCAGGTTGCCTGTTTGTAATACGTTGCAAATTGTACATTTACAATGACAAGAAGTGCTACCAAATTGTTATAAAACACTGGGTTTGCACTTTCATTGTTTCTGTTGAAAGGGTTAGTTTTTTTACATTTGTGTAGTTATTGAAGATGGCAATGATTGCAGCAGCATGAGTTGAATAGTTAGCATATTTCTAGGAGTGACCTTTGATTGCGACTTCAATTTCAGACAACACATATCCCAAACGTGCCGTTGCTGTTTTTATCATATCCGTGATCTTCGCCGCATTCGCCGACATATGTCGCTTTCTGTCGCTAAGACTATCGCAACAGCTCTTGTTAGCAGCAGATTAGATTATTGCAATTCCCTCCTTCATAATATTGCTATCAAGGATATTGCAAAACTACAATGCGTCCAAAATTGTTTAGCAAGGGTAGTCACACAATCTCCTCGATTCTCCCGCTCAGTGCCACTTCTAAAATCACTGCATTGGCTCTCCGTGCGATATCGCATTATGTTTAAGATCTGCACAATCACCTACCAAGCCCTTTCATCCAAACAACCTAGTTATTTACACTCAATGCTCACACCAGCCAGACAAGCCAGGCAACTTCGGTCGTCTAGTTCGAAGTTGCTATCTGTTCCTAGAGTTAAGATAAAGGCTGGAACTCGAGCTTTTTTAGTTGCTGCGCCAACTATATGGAATTCGCTTCCCGTTAATGTTAAATTAGCAGAAAATATTGTTACATTTCGTCGTCACCTCAAAACCTATCTTTTTAATATCGCCTATCCTCCCTAGCTTCCTAGCACATCCATCCATTTGTTGACGAATTTCACCTAGCACACGAGTACGAGAATGCTTAATCCTTTGGTTTTGGTGCGCCACTGAGCTCGGATTGTCTGAGGATACTGGCGCTTAAGAAGTTATTTATTATTATTATTAAATATAACAACATATATATATATATATACTCTGTTTGTACTTAAATACACTGACAAAAAGGTTAACTCAATTAGAATGTGACTGGAAAAATCAAGTTCCTGATGGCAACCAGACAGGAAGCCTTTGGCTTATTGAGAGTCCAACAATATGTATAGCCCACATTTCTCAGATATCAGTCCATTTTATTTTTAGGTAAATCTTTATACAGCGCAGTATTAAGTCCTCAGGACTGCTCAAAACGCTTTACACTTTACTCCCTGGAAGTCCTTTTCAAACGAACACTATGTCGACTTCCCTGTAATTTTTTTTAACACATTCCCACTGCTGGCTGACAGTATTCACACAATCATTAAATAAGTAAAAGTGGACAATACATAAGATTTAAGAGTGGTTGTGTTGTCACACAAAGGTACATGACCTGATGCATCGCTGGTGGACAAAGAAAGGAACAACTGCGACAGTCGAGGAACTCAAGAAGGCATTAGACTTCATCAACATGGCCTACATCCATGAGGAATACTTTGACAATATGCGCAAAAACCTCACCTCATACACAGGTAACCACATATGGAAACAGGGCAACATAAATTATGATTTTCATCCATAGATGAAGGTAATGGTTTCATTTTTTTCAAAATCAAGTATTACAAAAACTGAATGGTGCACGATAACATAACAATCCATATGTTTGTTAAGACATTCCGTGTAAATATTATGCAAGTGAATACTGGATTCATTGTACAATGTATTTTCTAAATTTGAAAGAACATTTGCCTAAAGCATATGTACACTTTATAAAATCTAGTTACCCTTTTAATATAAAAGTAATAGCAAAATGGTTCTGTTGTCAGAAACAAATATAACACTAGTTATGTTCGGCAGGTTCAGAGGGTGACCTTGACATCAGTGAAATATCTGATGATGATCCTGATGTCAGTCGTCTGATTGGAGAGTACAATGTACGCTCCCTCAACACAAGCTACGATTACGATTCGGCAGCCGAGGCCAGTCGGTACAGGTATGGAATGCATATGACAAATAAACTATCACAAACTAATTTGGTAATAATTAATTCATTACCAAGTACGTGCAGTTGCTTTAAAATGCACAATGCATTGAATGCAATGTACACCACCTATATAAAAATGAAAGAGTAGAATATGTTTTAGAAAACTAGTAAATTATTTTATGTATGATATATTTTGTATATTACAAATTAAAGAAACTGTTATTAATATGTTAAATAAAAAATAATGTTGACAATACTAAAATCTTAATTATTATATACACTATATATATGTACATATATATATATATATATATATATACATACATATAATAAAGAAAAACATATTTACATATTGTACTCAAATAAAAGTAAAACATTCTCATTTCTAATAATAATGAGACATTATTATCATATTGTGCATAATAAACAATTATTATTCTAATTTTGTATTGACTTACAATATAATAATGACATTTACTATTACAATAAGGCTTAATTAGTTTTTATTCTTAAAACATATGTTACATAAAATTTAGAATAAAAAATATAAATTCTTTCTGCCGTAGCATGAGCACGGAGAGTATCATGAGGAAACTGAACAAGCGGGGTCTGATTACGAGGCGAGGAAAGTACGACTCAAGTCGAGACAGTGCGGGACACACACGCAGCAACAGCAGCAGACTCAACTCTAGTCGCGAGAGCATCGACTACACGAGTGACACGGGCGACGGACACAGACGCTCCTTTGTCATCGTACAGCCGCAACTCAAGTCTGGAGATGTGAGTAACTCTGAATGTTGTGTGCCGTACATCGGTGGACTGGTTTTTCGATACAATTTTGAAACTGTTTTTTTCATTCGCCCAAACTTGTAAACTATACTATATGTGTATGTCATCAACTAATAATGCCTAAATGTTCCTAAACCACAAAAAAGTCACCAAGTATGAACCAAAATCCTAGACAATCCGTGCACCGAGCATGTCGCTGTATCTGGTAGACCACCAAACAACGAACTGGCTTTGAACTGTTTGGAACGATGATATATGCCTATAATTCATCCTTCATTTTGTTTGAATGTCTTCTATGCAAAATATTAATTAAAATAAAACAGCAGATATACCAAAATATCCTTTTATGCAAATTAATTAAAATGTTCTACCTACAAAATCACCATTCTGTTCACGTTTACAGTATCGACATGAGACAAATCTGTGAGAACTGCCAACTACATCACCTGCGATGATCACATGACAGTCATGCCATGTGATATGAGATGCTGGAAACATGTCATATGAGTGATATGACTTCACCCAGAAATGGCTGCCATTCTTAATGGATAATGGCATGGTGAATTTGTGGACAATTTTAGAACAAGCATTTTCTGACTAACCATGGTGGTGTTTTAGTTTCTTGGCAGAACATAAATCACGAAGGGACTGACCAAGAAATATTAGTATGTGTGTGTATGTTACAAGGGCAGCATTTTAGCTTAGTCATACATTTTAAAAGAGGAACTAGTGCTCGTGTATATGAAATTGACAGTGCTCATATGTACATACATGTCACATTTTATTCTATCGACTGCGGGAAGCCAATGATGGCAGACAAGCTAATGTCTTCTGATGAGTCCGGCACACGGCAGACAATTTAATGTTTTTATAACTGCAACTTGTGTAAATAATATATACTTTGTGACATTCCACTGTTTTTAAGCGATTCGCATGTGTGATTATTCTTTAGGGGAAATCAGTTCACGTGACACACGAACTACATAAACAAAGACACAAACAACTGCACTTGTACATGAGATCCACACTTGTAAACATATTACTTAATGTAAAAACAATGAAGGCATCTCCCTGCAACTGAATACCATGTGTCATTAGATGACATCTTCCCTGGGACTTGTGACAGAGACCACATATGGATAGACCGAGGGAACCAGAGTGCCTATGGTATGCAAGGCTTTACTATTCTGATAAATATGTATCAATAAAATTGTACAATTTCATTCTGTTGTCATCAGAATGTAGTCTTGCTGTGATTTTTATTCGTTGCTTGGGTTCACGTTTTTATTTCACAACTGTGAAGTGCATAGACATTATTCAGATTCACAACTTTGATGATCATGAACATTATTTACGTTCATAAAGTTAATGAATACAAACTGGGTTCACAATACCGATTGATGTATAAAACAAAGTAATTTCCTCACCACTTTTAGCAGTTTTTCTTGCAAACAATTAACCAAACAGAGGGAATGTCTGGAATGAGAACAAGACACAGTTCCTGCTTCGATGTCATAGCCCTTTACCTTATCATTCCAACTACTAGAGGGTGACATCGAGTGAGGATTTTATTATTTTACTTTGTAGCGTACAGAGGCACTTGTGTATATCTTAATACAAAACTTGTACAATGCACTGTCTAAATAGATTCTGTAAGGTGGATATAGAACTGCTGGGGTTTCACTTGTGTCTGGGACAGAATTATATCTTGGTCTACTGCAGTTGTGTCTTTGTTGAAAGCAGATGAACTAATTACGATGTATCTCCACCATGTGTGTGAAGGGTTGACTCGGGTCGTTGACTCTTATAGTTCAACTGCTCATGCTGATATTGACCCTTGTGCAACAAAGGACCAGAGGGAATTTTGAAATAAATTATATTTGTATCATACAGTTGTGTTGTCTATGTACAGTAGCAAACTTGTATAACTTGTAAATGTACAGTAGCAAACTTGTTAAGTTGCAAAATTGTGAAATGGTGATTTGTACCTTTTTTGAATTCCAGATTCATTTGTTGAAATATCTTCAGCAATGTTTTATTTATTGCTCAAATTTAAGCAAACTTTTAAAAGCAACCTTTTGAGAAACAAGATAATTTAGACTCGGGGACTAACAGAAGAACAACGATCATACATTATATCAATCATAAATTATACATATACTTGAGTCCCACATTTTCTAACATAAACAAACATGAGACTTACACCTATCTTTTTCAATAGCAGTCAGGTGATTTTGTTTACACTATTCATTTTGTCCAGAAACATGAATATGAAGAAAGCTATAGATATGTTTTCTTATTTATGAACACAACACCTCATTGGAACCTGTAGCAGTGCTATATAGCCACATGCTAATAAGCACGGTGTCAATTATCACACCCAGCCAAACATGGTGGAAACAACTTTGCATGCAAATTGCTCAGAATACCTTGAATTTTATGAAAATTAATTGATTAACACAATGTGTGACATAACTAGCTTAGAATCTGGTAACTTTGAGTGTTGTAAAATTATATTTGCATTTGAGCATAACAATAGCTTCCAGATTTTGATATTTGTATTGTAAGTATTTTTCTGAGAAAAATAACATCAAGGGCATCCTGCAAAAAATGGAAGTGTCACAATCTATTATGCTCGTGGGTATGTGCCCTGAGAACAAATAATGTCACGCCTAGGAGTGCCAACAGTAGTGCCACCTGGTGTTGACAGCTAGAAGTCACCAGTGCCATCTAGTGAATACACCATAAAAAAGTTGTAGTTCAGATCTGGGTGACATATCTAGGCGGCAGTCTGTTTAAACAGGACTAGTAATAACTGTTTATTAAAAAACTAGCTGAGTTACCCAGCATTGCTCGGGGTAAAGAGGCAGACATATATGTTTTCTATTTTAATCCACATAAGGGCTACAATAAAAACAGTAGGCCTTTGAAGTCATACATTTGATTGTACTGGTAACTGTCTGTCACTGACAGCATGAAGAAAGACTTTGCGTTAGTCACTGATATATTGCTGACAGCGGGTATAAATTATGATTGCTGTAGTAAATGATATATGTACCGCTGACATGGAAGGCGGACGCTCTATCACTAAATCTAACCTGTCTGGCTGGTTGCATTGTGTTCGTTTATGTAACATGTAAATGGCATTTATTTTCTTGTAATTCTACACTTGATTACTTAAAATATCACAATGAATAATGAGTAATGGTCACTACATAAACATCTATCACGATCACCTACATTTTTTTGAAATAAGGTTACTTTCCCTTGTTAAAATGTGATTATTGAAATTGTCATTATAATATGGCTATGCCCATGAGTACGGCTAAACTACTGCCAGCCACCACCGCCTGAATACTGATCGCATGGAGAGCGCATAGTTTGAACACAGAAGTATAACTGTTAAAACTAACTTTTCATAGAATTTTTGTTAGCTGCAGAAGTGAAGAAATATTGTATTAATCAGTGACTTGATTGAAGAACACCAAAATTATACGTAGCTCCATCTGGAGAAAAGATGTGAAATGTGAAAGAGGGCGCCAGTCCAGAAGTAGCACGCACTGACGCAACGAAATGCTGGTGCCTGTGTGAAGCGCTCAGGATTTGAAACGTCAATAACTTAAAAACTATTCAAAATTTCTGGATACATCCAGCGACATATTTATAGATGGCATAATTATCTTTACAATGATACAAAAAAACATGAAAATCCACGGCTGGAACTCCATATACAGCCCTTTGAAATATTGAGACACCCCAAGTTCTCCACACCCTGGATGAATTTCGAACACGTCTAAATCTATGAACCATCTCAATGGGCCTGCTAGAAATTTCAGCCAGATACATGCAAAACTGACGGAGATGTGGGGGCACAAACAAACAGAGAACGAACTGTTTTATAATATAGATACAGTACAGACAATGCTTCTGTTCATGTCTAAAAAAAAGTCAACACAAACAAAATGAAAACTTAAAACTACTCGTAGAAATTAAACTACAAGAATTCCACAACACATCTACTAACATTATATATGTCTACATAGCATATGCCACATCCACAGACAGTGCTTGTACATCAACGCAACACTTGTCAGATTTTATTTAGTAAATACTTAACCTGTCCCACATTCAGCTGAATCAATAAAGGTAATATTTCTATTGTCTTTCTTAGCATTTGACAGGTCTCTATGGGTGATGACCTGTCTGATGGTGTTCATCCTACCTGTCTCTGCAGGTGATGACCTGTCTGATGCAGGGCTGCCTACCTGACAAAAACAATTTCCGTAATGACCCCCCCCCCCCCCTATTGTGCAACATCCAATACGTTCCATTGTGTTAATTACAGCTGTCAAAGTGCATGCATGGCCAGACATGTCCAAGTGTTTACATCTGTAGAGCATCAAGGTGGGAAAGACACTGCCAGTGAATAGGCAATAATCATCCAACGAGCTTCTAAATTTACAACACACAGCAGGAAACATTATAATTATTACTAACAGTCAATAATAATGTAAAATTATTGTATTTAAATTTAAAAAGCCCTGAATAAAATATGATAGTTTTCTATGACAATTACAACAGTTGTAATACTCATTTTATATTCTTCTAAGACATTTTGTAATTATATTCATAACTTTCACAAAACCATAACTATTTAATGTAATTTAATGGCTCTACTTAACGTCATCTTAATTTATTCTCTTCATTACATAATTCTATACCTATAAATTTTATTAATGTCTAGACGCGCATTAATGAAACTTATATTTTTGCCCGCTGTAAATGTTGTTAACTGACAGATGCAGACATAATAATATGCCCACGGGCCATGTGCCACGGCAGTCATCAGCAGGCTGCTGGCAGTCAAAGTTGTAAAATTGGACACAGGCAAAGCATTGGATGACATCACCTTACTGACTTTGTAGAACTTGTAGTGGACTAAAATTAATATTTGTTGATCAATTGTAACAAGTGAATGATGACAGTGTCTTCAGGGCGTCTCGAGCAGCATTATTTATAGATTTAGCAATTTTTTAATGTGTATAATTTTCTGTAGTCGGATATTTTTATTTCAGTAATACGGCAGCAGTTTCCGTAATGGCGTAATCCGGGGTGAATTTCCGTAACGATTACGGAAAATCCGTAATGGTAGGCAGCCCTGCTGAGGGTGTTCATCCTCTGTGGGTGATGACCTGTTTGATAGTAAAAAATATATAGGTAAGTTCTTATATAGCGCAGCATCCAGTCCTCAGGACTGCTCAGAGCACTTTACACTTTACTCCCTGGCAGACCTGTTCAATCGATCACCATCTCGACTTCTCTGGAAAGCATCCAGCCACGCTGCAATTAATGCGCGAAGACTCTTTGTATGCAAATACCCACCACTGTCTCCTTCTTACAGCTGAGTGAACTGGAGCAACGTATAGTGAATGAACTTGCCCAAAGTTTGACATCGCCGCACAGGATTCGAACCCGGGTTCTCTCAGTCGATAGTTTGAAAGATCTAGCCACTGCATCACAGCGCTCTCCCTACCTGTCTCTGTGGGTGATGACCTGTCTGACGGTGTTCATCACACCTGCCTCTGGGGGTGATGACCTGTCTGATGGTGTTCATCCTACCTGTCTCTGTGGGTAATGACCTGTCTGACGGTATTCATCATACCTGTCTCTGCGAGAGATGACCTGTCTGATGGTGTTCACCTCTGCCTCCAGTCCCTTGTAGGCCTTGCTGTTGCTGTGGAGGGCTCTCAGCAGGTCCTGGCAGGAGAGACAGGAAACACCATTTGCTGTCGGGAAACTAGCTGGCATTGACCTGTTCGGAGATCGCTTATTGCCGCAACCGCACATGTGCGAACATGGAATTGTGAGGACAATTTCACTCAAAATGTAAACAGAGCAATGTATAGCAAAAATTGTTTGTTTGCATTGTGACTGGGCTGTTCATTTATGCATGGTAGTTGTGTGCTGCCTGTGTTGTAACAAACTCACTTTGATTGTAGTCGCCACAGTTGGTCTTGTTATTGTTGGGGTAAATAGAATTTAGCTCTGTGCAGATGAACGCATTTTAACCAAGGATACTTTGCAAAGAGCCAAAATCAACAGATCTCCAAACAGGTTAATAATAAGGTCAATAATAAGGTAAATAATAAGCAGGTTTTTAGGCCACATAAACATTGTGATATGACTTCTTTATACTGATGTTTAAAGCATTCAACATCTTCCCAAGAAAACACACAGTAAATAGAGAATTATACATGGACAATGATGGAGACACCAAAGAATGTTGAGAATGTCAGATGAAGGTATTTGTAGATTTTGTAGATCTCTGTTCGAGAAGAAAAGAAGTGGCGAGAGAGCTGGTTACTTGGCAACCAAGGGATGGACATAGAAGACCAGGAAGGTCATGTCTAAATCTACTCGCATATGAATTTAGGATAACAGATTCCGAATATTGGTATTATGTATACATATATATATGTATATTCTAAACTTGAAGAGCTACTCGAGTGTTGCGTTCAACTACAATGACTTCTATGTGCCACCAGTCAGCTTAGTCAGTTTTTTTATTATTTATTATCTTGTACATGATTTGAAACTAGTTTTACACAATCATTGCTGATTTATTATCAATATAACCTTTAATTTTAACGATCATCTTTAGCTGTAACTTATTTATTAAATTTTTGTATATATTGTAACTAATTTAATATAATTAATTTTATGTAACTTATTAATGTTCTGCATATATAAATATATATACAATTACATATAATTATGTATTCAAAGTGCCTCCAAATGGATTTATCTAGATTTATGGTGCTATGTAAGTGTTATTATTACTATAAGTTAAGCACAACAGACACAAATGAAGAAGTAGCATGACCAACTTTTATGGGACCCATCCTCTGGAATACTAGGTGATACCCACAAATGGGTCCCGCAATAGTTGTTCATAATGCTTCTCCGTTGCTATTTATCCAGCTGTTTCTTACGTAAATGCAGTGTCCGTTCTTTAGGACTGCGTAAAGCATTTTAAATCTTCATACCAGCAGACATTCCAACACCACCTGAACTTCTCTGGCTGCCATGACGCAGCAGCTGTACAAGAAATATTCCTCCACACAATTCCCTCTTTGTCCATAGCCAAAGGTAATAAAAATGGCACTTTACCTCCAGAAATACGTGGATGTTATCATCTTCCCAGAATGCATCGCCAGTGGTGCGGCACCATTCCTGCACAAACAGCACGACTTGTCTTTTATTGGCCAATGAGTGGTCACCAGATTCGTTGCCCTGGCTGACCCCAGCATGATAGGTGGCGCTGTTAAGGATTTGTAGACATCTGTTCATTTTTTCTAATGATTTACTTAACCAAACATTTCTGTAGTGTTAGTTAATTTCTATTTTTTTGTAATTTCCCTTTGTATATCAGACACACTGTACCACAATTACTTCAAGAAAACGTTCTTCCACAAATTGCCATGGAGAAAATTAACTCCCACTCATATCAAGGCTTTGTAAATTACTCCAGAAAATATATAATATGTAAATATGACAGAGAATGTAATATTAGTAACTGTTACATCTGCAAACAGAATATGACAGCTGAAGCGGAAATGTATCGTTTGCCTTCGTTATCATGATTTTCTTTTTCTCTGACTTTTCCCGTCATCTGGGGTCGTCGGTATGGCTGGTAATTTTCTTTCTTCATGTAGCCCTGCCCATCACCACATCTGCACTCGGACCCACGATTTCCAAGTCTCTTCTGCATGTGTCTTTCCATCTGGTCTTCGGTCGTCCTCTCCTTCTCCCTGGTATCTCTGCATTTAGCACTCTTCTCTCTATGTGCTCCTCTTCCCTTCTCATCACATGCCCATACCATTTCAGTCGTTTCTCTCTTATCTTTTTGGATGCTTGTGTCACTCTCGTTGCTCCTCTAATATATTCCTTTCGGATCTTATCTTTCTTTGTTACTCCACACATCCACCTCAGCATCCACATCTCATTCGTCTCTATCCTTGCTTCTTGTCCTTTCGTTGTTGCCCAGGTCTCAGCCCCATACAACATTGCTGGCCTGACTACTGTTTTATAGATCTTCCCCTTCAACTTCACTGGCATCCTCCTGTCGTACAACACTTCACTGCATTTCCACCACTGTAATACCACCAATATGCATATATATGTATGTCAATGTGCGTATACATATATATATATGTCTATAATCATAACCAACTAACATATTCTCAAGACAGTTAGTATTGGAGCAATACAGTCTGTAAATGATAAATCTGGAACTAATGTATTATTTTTCCTATCTAGATTTTAATTGTATGTTTACTATTATTTATGTTTTTTCGATGTTATTTACTATTCTGTAATTATTATATCATAATATTGATAATTATTTTGCTTTACATTTTATTAACACTTATTCACATGTAAAATAAATAAAATAATAAAATAATAATAATATTACATGAATGGATCCAGTGAAGAGCAGCAGATATATATATATATCACAAACACAAAAAATAAGATAGTAAAAGAAGATGTAAACATGGGGATTAAACATAACTAAAATAAAGAGAAAGTTTTTTTCAAAGAGAAGGGTCAGTTCCCTTCTGAAATCCATAGAATGCCACGGCACTGCAGCTCAGGTGGACGAGCATTTTACAGAACCATTCAATGGTGACACAAGGAACAGTGACATCAGACAGGTGAGTCCAACACAGATTGACTGGGGTTGTAAGCCAATATGTGGCCCGCCGCAGCGAACCAGGTGTTAATTCACCCAGGAGTATTCAGCACACAAAACAAACGTAGCCGAACCATAGATTAACAAGCAATAGACAATGCGAGTCAAAATTGTCTTGCTTCTCACAATGTTGTTTTGTTAAAGTTTGCGTCCAATTTAGTAATAAATCAAACAAACTACTGGATATATTTCAACAAATCAGGTATCATTATAAAGCTCAGGATCTGTGGAATCAAAAACTGTACAAAACTGTATTTCACAATCTTGCGTCTTAACACCCACAGGTCACACATACGATCGGCAAGGTAGCGAGGAAGCTAACAAGCATGTCAAAGTGAATAATTTAATTTGCTACAATGAATTTGCCGATAGAAAGGATATTGCACCATGAGAGCTGGACACAGATGGCTGCTGGGCATGAAGATGACATGAGTCAACAGAAAGTCTTCAATGAAAGTATCTGGAAAGAAACCATCAACAAGTCGACATTACTCAATGCCCAGACAACGTATACATATGGCAAAGCAATCGAAATAGCTTTCATACAAAATTTACTTGGATGAAGGAAATTTAATGGTAGAAAATTTAATATCAGATCATTTCTATCATGAATTCATGTCATACTACACAGTGTAAACTTGTCTACTGTGTTCTTGGGAGCTCTAATGCGTCTTAAACAACCGGGTTTACAAAACACGTTTTCACAACTATGTGTTTAATTTCAACATCTTGGTGGTTAGTGACCCGACTTAGGACATGACTCCAAACAGTCCTGTCTTGGATTAACATGGCAAGGGAAATGTTCTGTTATTGCTAGTGTTACCTAGGTTTTCATCAGTCTTGCCAATCTTTGTCTCGAGGAGATGTTCCAGCATCTTCTCTGGTGTGCCCGCCATCACGGAGTACCTGGGACACCCACACGCATCAGTGACCAACCAACAGACAGACGGACGGACCAACCAACAGAGACATCCTTTATTTAAGAAACACTTAAGACTGTAACAAGCAAAACAGTGTAATTATGAAAAAAATTTCACCAAAAGGGATCAAACGTATGTACTCAAAATAAACAAACCTCTACAAAACAACATCACCCCCATCCAAAGGAAGTTGTATGTAATTTTTATTTATAATTACAGAACTACTATGACACTAAACATGCCATTACTGTGGATATGACTCCAGTGCCCCAGCAGTGCTCTACTTGTAGTGTAGTGTAATGTGACCTCAGTGACCCAGAAATGACCTACTTGTAGTGTATGTGACCCCAGTGACCCAGAAGTGACCTACGTGTAGTACATTTGTGATCCCAGTGACCTGGAAGTGACCTACTTGTAGCATGTATGTGATCCCAGTGACCTATAAGTGACCTACTTGTAGTGTGTCTGTGACCCCAGTGACACGGAAGTGACCTACATGTAGTATATCTGTGATCCCAGTGACCCGGAAGTGACCTACTTGTAGTGTGTCTGAAGGGTTCCGTCTGCAGCAGGAACATTGGAGATGATCTTCTCCAGGACCAAGACATCCTGTCCATGTTCCTTCAACCTCACTGTGTTGGCCTCCACATCCTTCAAGCACACAGCTTCAAATACAGCAGCCGAATAATAATAACATCATAATGACTGTACGTGTATGTTTACGGACACCCAAACAATTTATAAAATTAATTATTTTGTGTTCCTCAAGTTTTCGGACAGTTCTGTAAAATAATTACCTTTTTGTTCCTAATGAAATAACAAAGCCCTGTTAAACGGGGCTGACCTGATGTCAGGACACGTTCGTGTTTGTAAGTATTCGGATGTGTATCTGAGAATTATTTCTGTGCACTGTATGTTTTTTGTCTAGCTGATAATTTAGTTATTTTTATGTGTTCGAACACATATAGGCATTAATGTTACATTAATTTATATTCTAGTTTTTCATTAATAGCATCTAAATATATTTTATAATAGAAAACAACTGTTGATGGTTTCTACATGTTAATCTACAAACCCCTGCGCATCACTCACCCTGAGAATTCTATTGAAGTCGTCCTTGTCAACTCTAAGAAAGTGACAGTTGTCCTCCCTAAGAACAATGGTGGCTGCCCTGAAACAATCACAGTGTCACAAATTAAACAACTGATTTTCAACAACAGGGGTTATGCCATAATTATTCTGCACTTCTTCCAAAAAAGCATGAAGTTAATCCACTTGTCAAACATAATTTTTGTACATGTATTCTAAAATCTGATATGGTCTATATATGCACTATGCAATGTAAAAAATACACTCACTATTGGTAGAAGCAGTATGAGCAGCCATTACTGCATTTAAGGAAATTACTTTAAAAATTTATGAATTAAACAAATTTGTAGAAAACGCCTTCACCTTGGAGCGTCATTCACTAGGGCCAGTTTCCCGAAGTCGTCACCCTCGTGCAATGTGCAGACGACTCCCTGGTGAGAGAAACAACAACAAGCCATGGTGAGAGAAACAGGAACGTACACCCCTGGAGAGAGAAATAAGCAACAATAAGTCGCAATGCTTCAGTTCCATGCTCGGACAAAATGTCACTTGGGAATGCAGTCCATTAAATCATCATCATCATCAAAACTGTCATCAATTCTGTCATTACATTCATCACAATAAAAATCATAACTATAATCACAAACGACTAATAATAATCACTGTCATTGTCAGTGTCCTGGTTTTATGACAAGACATTATTATTATATTCAATTTTGAATCAATGGAGACCACACATTCTTTAATGATGCAAGGCTGCATGTTCTTTCTTTAACATACCATAATATATGTTGTTGTTCACTGTTATTTATCGCAGTGGTGGAGCTGATACGCGGAAAGACTGGTACGAGAGATATCCTCCGGAAGCTACAGTATGCAGACGACCTGGCACTGGTAGCGGACGGGGAAACAAACAACAGCTGACATAGTGGAAGGATATGTTCAGCAGACATGGACTGAAAGTTAGTTTGGGCGGGGCAGCAAAACAAAGAGCTGGAAATACACCTGGAGGGGAGCAAACTAAACCAAAGAGACAGTTTTGTATACCTGCGTGGAGCGATATGCGGGACCGTAACTCAGACACCGAAATTTGCAGGAGGATAAAAGCAGGGACAAACACTTGGAGGAAAGTTGAAAGTGTGATGGGAGACAGGCGCATATCGCGTAAACTCAAAGGAAAGGTGCTCTGTTTATGTGTTACCCCAGCATACCTGTATGGCCTAGAGAAGATGGCACTGACAGAGAAACAACAAGAGAGGTGAAGGTTTGTGAAAACAATTGGGTAAGAAGAATTGCGGGAGTGAGGAGAACTGATAAGCGAAGAATGGAGGAATTGAGGATGGAGGTTGGAGTAAAAGAAAGCCTTATGAAGAAGCTAGTGAGAAGTGGACTGAAGTGGGTTGGGCATGAGGAGATAATTTTTTTTCTTCAATATTAATTTATTATCTTATTATATTATTAATTATTGACTTATCCTATTTTATTATTAATTTATTAGTTTACTTTACTATTAATTTATTATGGATAAGTTAGGCTTATACATTACGAGTTTTAGAAGCCTTACATTTTTTACATATTATTTTACGTATCTTATGTAATATATTTACCATATAAGCTCAAACAATTGTATTTTAACAATGTTGTATTTTTATGCGCCTCTGAGCAGAATTATATTCCGGATATATGGCACTTTATAAATAAAATTATTATTATATATAATGGGAGGAAACGGTTGGCAAAGAAAGCAGATGCCCAGAGAGTGGAGGGGAAAAGGAGGCGAGGAAGACTTAGACTGTGATGGGAGGACTGTGTAAAGAGAGACTTGGAAGGATTGGGAGAGGAGTGGAGAACGAGAGCAACAGATAGAGGGGAATGGAGAGAGTTGGTAGAGAAAGTTGGGCAAGATAAGTGAGGAAAAAGAAAAGGAAGAAAAAGAAAACTGGAACGGAACCAATGCCAGCCTCACCCTGGCGACAGGGAATCAAAAGGAGAACAAGAATATTTTTTAAAAACAGAATAATACCTTTACATGTTCACAAACATCCAACATTGAGAGGTACTCATTTGGGCAACAGAAACAGTTGGAAGTATTCATCATTTCAAACTGAAGACCGATACTGAACATCTGCCATCTTGGTTGAGTTTGATACTCTCCCATTGGACTACCAAGCCCCACTTTAACCTTGACCTGTGTTACACAATAACCAAACCCCACTTTAACCTTAACTTGTGTTATACAGTAACCAAACCCCACTTTAACCTTGACCTGCGTTACACAGTAACCAAACCCCACTTTAACCTTGACCTGCATTACACAGTAACTAAACCCCACTTTAACCCTGACCTGCGTTACACAGTAACCAAACCCCACTTTAACCTTGACTTGCGTTACACAGTAACCAAACCCCACTTTAACCTTGACATGCATTACACAGTAACCAAACCCCACTTTAACCTTGACCTGCATTACACAGTAACCAAACCCCACTTTAACCTTGACCTGCATTATACAGTAACCAAACCCCACTTTAACCTTGACCTGCGTTACACAGTAACCAAACCCCAATTTAACCTTGACCTGCATTACACAGTAACCAAACCCCACTTTAACCTTGACCTGCATTACACAGTAACCAAACCCCACTTTAACCTTGATCTATGTTACACAGTAACCAAACTCCACTTTAACCTTGACCTGCATTACACAGTAACCAAACCCCACTTTAACCTTGACCTGCGTTACACAGTAACCAAACCCCACTTTAACCTTGACCTAAGTTACGTAGTAACCAAACCCCACTTTAACCTTGACCTGCATTACACAGTAACCAAACCCCATTTTAACCTTGACCTGCGTTACACAGTAACCAAACCCCACTTTAACCTTGACCTGCATTACACAGTAACCAAACCCCACTTTAACCTTGACCTGCGTTACACAGTAACCAAACCCCACTTTAACCTTGACCTGCGTTACACAGTAACCAAACCCCACTTTAACCTTGACCTGCGTTACACAGTAACCAAACCCCACTTTAACCTTGACCTGCATTACACAGTAACCAAACCCCACTTTAACCTTGACCTATGTTACAGTAACCAAACCCTACTTTAACCTTGACCTATGTTATACAATAACCAAGCGACACTCTACCTTGCTATTGATGACGACATTGACCGAGCCCTTAAGGATGATGTACCAAGACTTCCCCTCGTCACCCTGGTTAAACACTGCAACAGAAAGATTCACCAACCAACACTTGGGTGACTGGCTTTATTACAGAGGAACCTCACTATTAAAGTCACCCTTGTGTTGTATTACAGTGGGACCTCACTATTACGGTCACCCTTGTGTTTGTTAGTGGAACATCACTATTAAGGTCACCCTTACGCTTTATTAGAGGAACCTCACTATTAAGGTCACCATTGTGCTGTATTACAGTCGAACCTCACTATTACGGTCACCATTGTGTTGTATTACAGTGGAACCTCACTATTAAGGCCACCACTGTGCCTTAATACAGTGGAAACTCATTATTAAGGTCAACATTGTGCTGTATTACACTGGAACCTCACTATTAAGGTCACCATTGTGCCTTAATACAGTGGAAACTCATTATTAAGGTCAACATTGTGCTGTATTACAGTGGAACCTCACTATTAAGGTCACCATTGTGTTGTATGACAGTGGAACCTCACTATTAAGGTCACCATTGTGCTGTATTACAGTGGAACCTCATTATTAAGGTCACCATTGTGCTGTATTACAGTGGAACCTCACTATTAAGGTCACCATTGTGCTGTATAACAGTGGAACCTCACTATTAAGGTCAGCCTTGTGCTGTATTACAGTGGAACCTCACTATTAAGGTCACCATTGTGCTGTATTACAGTGGAACCTCACTATTAAGGTCAACATTGTGCTGTATAACAGTGGAACCTCACTATTAAGGTCAACATTGTGCTGTATTACAGTGGAACCTCACTATTAAGATCACCCTTGTGTTGTATTACAGTGGAACCTCACTATTAAGGTCACCATTGTGTTGTATAACAGTGGAACCTCACTATTAAGGTCACCCTTGGGACTGGGCTAAAGTGGCCTCAATGGTGATGTGACCATATTATCGATACAAATTTCTTAAAATCATTGAAATAACTGACTTTGGTCATAAAGGACCTGGACTACTAGAAATGATAAACCATTCAGATACAATCAATATTTAAATTATAACCATTAAAAAATACTGTAAACTAAATAATTTAAAAGCATTATTAGTTTAACACAGTTTTATGTTATATTTAAAAATATTCGTAAAAAATTAATAAATAATGATAATTATTACAATGAAATGTTGACGAAGGTTGTTATTTAAAGTGCGTTGACTCACATATTGTGCCCGCTTTGTTGTGTGATTCAAACATGAGAACCGTGGCGAGTTCTCGCTTCAACATAGTCGACAGATGTGACAAGGCCTTGATGTGTAGCAGCTCTTCATAAATGGTCTCCAGGTCCATGACGGTCCTCTCGTGTGGTCTGTAACCATGACAACCGCATGACATGGCCATAAGGTCAAGATGACTCCCTTATTCTTTTTAATGGCAACGTCATGTAGATGACAGATTTAACCAAAATTGCCACCCAGAGCATAGGCTATAGATGAAGAAGGCATGTTCACAAGCGAGCGTTTGGTTAATCAAGCTTCTAAAAATGGTCATCTATATTCCCATCTGAGATATTTGTCAATTTTTGTAATACTTACACCGCGAGCATTTACACGATTAATAGATAATCTGTTCCATTCATTTATAATCTCTGTAAGAATGAATACTTTCTGATATATAATCTCCCCTGTTCCTTCACTAATGTTACATGATGTACTCTAGTTAATACATCTTTCTTAACTGAGAATAAAATACTTATATCATTATTTTCATAACCATTCAATACCAGTGTTTCTCCTGGTATATGACAAGCGAGGCGGGTCGCCTCGCTGTTTTTCTATGCCAAAATATGCCGAAATTGCTGCCACATAGCTATTTCGTGCGGCCATTTTTTTCGTTATTTCGCGATATATTCAGTGTTGGTGAGTGGCACGAAATGACACCACAAAGTCATTTATATTCCTGCAAAATCGAAGATTTGCAACAATATCTTTTAGTCGTCTTAACGTTGCTTGGAGCCCGTTAGGATTTACCCAATGGAATTAACTCCATTGGACAACGTGAATAATATCACTTGTTAGTTGTCCAATCACTGAATATTCCCGCGGGATAACTGGTGTCTCTAATGGTGACACTTTGGGAGACATACATGTGAAACCGGAGAAAAACAAAAATAAAACGGTACCTGAACTAAGATGTCTTTTATGCTCAATTTATATATTATTGTATGTGCTTACAATAAATCAGAATGCTGGCGTGGTTGATGTGGAATTCCTGGTTTATGATGGTGGTGGGAGTAAAAACGTGTATCCTAATGACACTACGTCACCAGTCGGCACTTGTGTCGAATCCGGGTCCTTTTGAAGCCCAAATAGCGACATGGTTTGTGCTAGTCTGTGCCACAGCAGGCATGTGTTGTCACATCGCAGGCGTCAAATGAGTGACACAAACCATGGCGCTATTTATGCCTCAAAAGTGAAAGCTAGTACGCAATATTTTTAATCGCAGATATGCCTATGATAATGTTCAATGATGGAACTAACTCACCGAGGTATCATAGTTAGGCAAAACTCAAGTTATAACGATGAAATCGAGGTGGATCCGGATTCGACACAAGTGCCCACTAGTTCATTCAACTGTTGTTCTAAGACTACGTCATTTTTAACAAAATAAGGAATATGCAGACCTGTGCACCTCATCTCACAGCTTTCAGAATCCTCAAAGCTATTTTCAGTATTTCTGACTAACTTTTACTAACATTTTTACAGTGATAACACTGTCATAATATTCACACGCAAACTTTTCATGCATCCCTCAACAAAAATAACACAACATACGATGCAAGAAATACTATATTATTAAAAATGCACACATATACAATACATAACATAACATTATTATAGATACCATGATGTAGAATTGTTGACATGTATGAATTGGTAAAAAACGCCAGCAGTCACCAGACCAGCATAGAATAAAAAGCAAGGCTGACTGAATAAGAACACAATCAATGTAAATCACAAAAAATACGAAAACATAAAATTAATGCGATACATAATATAAATAAAATCTAAGTAATAATAACTCTGAGTTCCCGTCATGGTTCACCCTGTTGCCATTGGCGAATTTCACAGAGAATTGGCTACACAAAAATCTAAAATTTTGGCCCATTTTCACCAATTCTGTATCCATTCATATGAAAATCTGGTCGCCCTGGGCAATTTGGTTAACTGTTTTTTACCCTATAGGAAACCCAGTTAAACTATGATACATACAATTGTACAAGTTTACTGGCATACATTATTTTATACATATTCAACCAGAAACTGAAAACACATCATATATATCAGATCAGCTTGGAATAAAAATAATGCAAAGTTGCAGATACAAATAAAACACGATTTGAACAGCCACAGCCCAGCCATTCCATGTAATGACAAAGCTAATCTACTGATAGCTTATTGGCCAGGTAATATGCTCCTTTTAAAGCCCCAAGCCTGGCCTCAGAGTGCTGGTGTGCACAGTCGATAGGATGGCCCGACTGAGACTTTAACACCAACAAAGCTTCCAGCGTGTTATCTGACAAAGAGGCTCGCTGGTTCATTCGGTTCTTGCGGACAGTTGAGAAAACTCTCACAATGCGAGCTGCTGTGAGGATGGCAAGAATGCCCAGCATCACCAATGCCAGGTGTTGCAGAGGTCTGCTGCCATCTTCGTCTCTCATCCCACCGATCGTGAACCACGTGTCGTCCATGCAAGCCTTCACGCAAGTCATGATATCAGTAGCCTGGTAGAGCGAGAACTGCTCTGTCACATTATCTATCGAAACACCGGGGAGCAGAGCAGCACACTTCATCTGTGAGAAAGTCAAGTCCAGTAGTCTTGAACTTGGCCCGATAATACGGGTATTCAATGCGTAGCATGTGCATCAAATTGTTTTTAGCTGTTAATGGACAAGTGCAAACTTATCCAAAAGATGGCGCCACATTTTACATGAGAAAAAATACCGTATTTTGGGACCGGCGATTGCATAAAAAAACTAACAAGTCCATATTTCCGTATTCAGCGTTCGATTCCGTAACAAATACGGAAGAATACGGAGGGTGCACAGGTCTGAATATGATTCGAAAGATATCTTTGTGCTAAATATATAATACATATTTTGACAAAGTTGTCCAAACAAACTTATGGGAAAGTTGATTTGAGTGGAGTACTTACGAATATAAACCACCGAAGTTCATATCTCGTAAAAGACGCCTATTACACAAAACTGCACATATACTTACGGATGAATACCTAGGGCTAGGCAATGATTGTTTGCACAGAATACACTAAACAACTTGCACTGTTTTATAAAAAGACACAATTTGAGAAACGTTCTTGCGATTAGTAGAAACATATTTTATGCCATTCCAGACATGACTAATTAATTGCATGGCATGCTAGCAACACATATAGTATAATCTTTGGAATAGAAGCCACCAAGGTAACATCATAATATTATGATAGGATAATCATTTAAAGGTGATGATGGGGGGAAAGAGTTCAGATGATACCTCTGTCATTGACTCTATCAGCCTGGTAACAACGCCTAGTGTTAGGGCAAGAAAAACATCACCTCAACCAAATACCAGTAGACAAGCGGAAATCACACTTCAACTGAGTACCAGTTGTCAAGTGGAAACCACACCTCAACACGATGAAGCAATCATGATTACCGACGTTTACTAATCATGATTACTACATTACTACATTTACAATGTTTATATGCTATCTTGCTTTATATCTTCCCTTCTATATTAAAGAGTAAAGGTTAAAACATACCTCAGAATAGACCATTTTATACTAATTTAAAAAAACTGGGACCACCCAGCAATGTTTCTCACCAGCACTACTGGCATAGCACCCCCCTACCTCCTTGTCCATCATTTTACCCAGGAGAAACACTAAATACAGTTAACATTTCTATGTGATATCCTCTTAATCTACTGGTTTCTAGGGTTGTTAAACAACATTCTTTTACAGAAACCTTTCTTAACTAAGGTCTCTCAGTTGTGGAATTGTTTTAGTGTTAGTGTATCATCAAAACTGTAATAAAGTTATTGAACTGTGTTTATTTCTACAATCGGACACGCAACTGAAGAACGTTTGAATGGACATTTAATCAGGCAGTTGACTGGACAATGATGTCAATGGAAATAAATGATTATGTTAAACATCACAGTAAGTTTATTACTACATACTATTGAGGATTAGGTGGCACATATGGTTTTTAAATAAAATATATAAATCTTACAGTTTCCACAGAATCATTCTCATCATGGCGTCCGGGCCAATCTGACTGAGCATGCTCAGTGTGTCTGACAGCTCCTCCTTGCAGTTCTTCTTTTGTACATGTGTTGGCACCGTGCCAACTCCCTGGTCATCGTCATGGAAACGGTAGAAGAGATATTTGTCCATGAACTGATGTTCATGACATACTGTAACAGAAGTAACAGATGTGTACGAGAAGTGTAACAAAAGTGTAACAGAATTGTAACAGAAAGGTAACTTAAGGGTAGCCATTACTCGAAAACGGCCATAGGCCATATCTCTGTTAGAACTGAACATATCTTAGGCAAATTTGGAGTACTAATTAGTTAAATGAATAGTACATGATATGTGGAATGTGGGCTCATTTGCTTGTGCAGTGCCATGACAATCAACATTTCTAGTGTGATACAGGGGCATGCATCCTTGAAAATTATTCTGAGCTAACAACTGTATGTGTGATCATGCAGTTGTCAAGAATCATTAGCTAGAATACTCCTTTGTGCGATAAGGTGGTCTTGGGCAAGGAAGTTTGACTGCAATGACTGTTGTGAGATGGGACTTTAGGTTTGAGCTTTTTTCATGATGTCTTGAAAAATGCTCAAATCTGAACAACTGAAGTCGGATATCCTTGCCCAAAACCACTTTATTGCACAAAGGAGTATTTTAGCTAATGATTCTTGACAGTTGCATGATCACACATACAGTTGTTAGCTCAGAATAATTTTCAAGGATGTGAAAATCCATCTCACTTGAAACGTTCATTGCCATGGTAATACATAACCAAACGTGCCCATATTTCACACATCATATATCATTCATTTTTCTAATCAGTGCTCCAAATCGGGTTATGATAATGTTCAATATTAACAGAGATATGGCATATTGGTTATATGTGCGTTTTCGAGTAATGGCTACCCATAAGTGTAAGCATTCACTCATATAGAGAAGCGACAACAGCTTGAAATCATATTTTATTTGATCGTTCAGTTTTATTTGATCGTTCCGGTACTCTTAACTTTGTGACTGCATGCATAAATTACATAACAGCAATACTGATATTTCTAGAAATATTCTAAATTTCACCCCAAAACATCTGCACAATTTCAAACCTAGCAGCTCTACTTCCTAACTGACCATCACATCCTTTTGATTGTATAGGTGGTCTTAAAAAGGGGTTTCACTGCATAACAGAATTAAATCTAAACAAATCACCCACCATGCATTAGGACGCCATCTTCGAGCAGTGCCTGCCACATGCCGACCGCCTGGTGGCGGGAACGCACAACATTCTGCATCATCATCCAGTCGACCATCTCGGTGCCGACCATACAGCGTCGGTATGTGCGTATATGGAACTTGCGGTCACGGATCACTGGCGGCGACCGCGCCAACAGCACCGTACGAATCACATAGCCAACATGTGTCAGCTTCTCAGAGGGAGCCTATGGTGGGAGCAGGCATTATTAAGATATTATAATAATAAGTACATTAATGGTTGACGCTAATAATAACATTAACGGGAGACGCTAATTTTGAGGAAATGGAAAGGGAGACTAGATTTTTCTTAAATGAATTGTAGAGGCAAACTATTTCTTAACTAAAGAGGGTTTACCATTTTATTTGTTTACACCAGGGTATGTCTTAAATTAAACAAGCTATATATTCGGACCTTAAATCAACCAAGAATGGAATACATTAATTGCAATGCTGACTAAAACATGAAATGTGTATTCTGAAAATAACTGATTCTCCCTTCATTCTTTTATAATTACAAATCAAAAGGTTAAATAAAATATCATAACCCAAACTATAAGTCAAATGAATAAATAAAATATTATAAACTCAACGATATACAAAAACAGGAAAGTGTTATGAGTGGTCTTGAAGACTATTCAATGTCACTCACGGAAGTGATCGGCATTGTAGGGTTCATGAGGTCGTCCCGATCAACAACCGACGACTTGACTGGCCTGACACCTGGTGGTCCGCTTGCTTCACAGATGTGTCTCATATCGGAGTCAGCTGAAAGGCATAACATGAAAAGAATGCACAAAGAGAGCTCTGTGATTACTGCTGAAAGACACGTTGTAAACAGCACGGTCAAATGTGTTCTATTTGCAACTAACATTGTTGTGTTTTGCTGCCACCTGGTGTTGGATTGTATCATGCTGCCACCTGGTGGTGGATTGTGTTCTGCTGCCACCTGGTGGTGGACTGTGTCATGCTGCCACCTGGTGGTGGATTGTGTGCTGCTGGCACCTGGTGGTGGATTGTGTTCACCTGCCACCTGGTGGTGGATTGTATCATGCTGCCACCTGGTGGTGGATTGTATCATGCTACCACCTGGTGGTGGATTGTTTCCTGCTGCCACCTGGTGGTGGATTGTGTTCTGCTGCCACCTGGTGGTGGATTGTGTCCTGCTGTCCTGTTGGTAGATTGCCTGCACTATTCTACTACTACAGGTGTGTCAGATGTGTGAGGTATTTGTTGCAGACCGACAGAGAGGACCAGCGAGGAACTTGACATCATCTACCCGCGCCTCAAGGGTCTTCAAACGCTTCCACCCACAGCTGCTGCAGCAGATCTGCTGCTACAGCTACCATGAGGACCTTGAAGAGGGCATCATGTGTAAGTGGACCAGGTCTGTGTGGACGGTCTGTCGAACGTAAATGCATGTATTTATGACTGTCTGTAGTGCTACTCCTCTGAAATGCTCCGAATATTTTCTATGATTGCTCCAAGTTATGTAAATCATTCCCAACTGATGGTTCACTTTGCTTGAAACAATCGTAGAAAAGACACATAGCATGGTGAGTAACTGTTTCAAGTTATGTAATCTTTGTTAGTCAGCCAGTACAAATACTTTATGAAACCATACTTTTGTTTTTGCGTGTATGTAGCGCCCTCTGGCACATAATATCAAACTAAGAAATTGGTTGTTTGGTTTCTGACGTAACCAAGAAGAGGATCACATGATTACGACCATCCAAGATAGTCACAGTGTTAGTTCTACTACTATAGAACTGCTACTCCATTGAATTCATACCTGTGATGCCAGGAAATGGTGTAAAGAGACCTTCTATCATCAGCTTGTTTTGCTGCAATCAGAAACCAAACTGAGTCAAACTAAGACATAATAAGGGATATTTACAGCAAGTTTTCAAATGTTTGTGTAAATATAAAAAAAATGTATCTCCCATGATTAGATATTGAACAACTGTCACTGGATCATGCATCATTTTGAATCATTAAACAGTACATACATTTTGTATGTTAGGGAATGGCTGCCTTTGAAACTACTGACCTACTTCTTAACCAATCGGTGCACTCCTGGGTCTGTTCACCTCTGTTCAACAAATTAATGTATTTTAACAATTACCTATTTACTAGCAAATTAATTATATGCAAATACTGCATTTATTATTGGGTTAAACGAAAAGTGTAATAACGTTGTTGCAATATGTATAAAATGCACAAACAAATGAAACACCAATTAAAGTTATTTAATTCAAATTTTGTAATAGAATCCCAAAAGCATATATATATATATATATATATATATATATGATCACAACTTGTGTTTTATGCTTAAGTGGCTTTTCTGGCCAATTGTAGAAACATTAATTTTGGTTAACCAACAAAAGCTCTACATTTGTATTATTAGTTTTATGCCTAATAAACTCAATTTCAATCAAATTATTAAAAAAAAACAGCAACTTCAATACACACAAAATCAAGTGACACACTTTAAAGAGCATCTTGAAGTCCTCCTTTTCAACTCGAATCAGCTCGCAGAATTCACTGGTTATCATGGTAGCCCGTCTAGGCGCATCAACCAAGATTGACTCGCCGAAAGCACACCCAGTTCCCAGAGTGCACAGGGTGACTGCATCCTGTCAACGCAGAAACAGACTCACGGATGAGACATACTGATACGTTGTTCTTCAAGTATAATTGAGTTGTTACAGTACTGCATAAATTGCCATTATAGCTGACCACTGTAGTTGAGCTCTTGAGATATGAATTCACGAATTCACCTAAAACGTTATCAGAAATTAACAGTACCAGGTACTGATAAGTTTCCTTTTGTAAAACTATGATGTTGTACACAGCCTATGAAACATTCCAACTGAACCTTTATGAAGCATGTCTATTGCTTTATCTTAACTGCTGCAATCATAGTTGATTTTATTTTAAGTATTGTCATTCATTTCTAGATTGTTACTGTAACTGAGCTGTTACGAGGTGTAACAGTAACTGACAATTGTCACAGAACACAAGTTACACGATATGACAGACTCGGAACTAGAAGACAATCATCAAGAGAAAACAGTCGGATGTTTACCGAGTGATTCCAGGAAGACCAAGTCACAGGTATGAGTGAACAAATATCGGACAGAGAAAAAGACGCAACGCTGACATTCACAAAATGTCTCGGCAACACCAAACTGAAAATGTGTCACTAATGCCACAAGGCAGACGTGAGCTTTGGCTCTGGTGACACGAAATAATGACGGATGGCTTTATTAGACGGACAGCTGAGTGCTTGCGGGACACAGATAAGACCCAATCAACCAGTGTCATCCGACCTCATATCCAGGTGAAGATTGAATGCGGTCATAACAGGAACTGACCGGTGGGCTGAGCACTAAGCCAGGTAGGGTCACGATCACCTTGACAATCATGACCAATTTCACAAATCATCTCTGAACATTTTTAGACACAAGCAAAATGTGGACCCTGGGAAAATAGGATCATTTGATAGGTTCTGTTTTAAAGCTTGATGCATAAGTGATTTTGTTGCATATATTGGCATGATTTAGTAGTATGCTGGTAGTTATACATGTGAAATGTTATTGGAATTGATATTAATAAAATTACTACAGCTAATAGTATTTCTGGTGTGTGTGTGTGTGTGTGTGTGTGTGTGCGTGTGCATGTGTGTGCATGTGTGCGTGTGTGCATGTGTGAGTGCGTGCATGTGTGTTCATGCATGTGTGCGTGAGTGTGCGTGCATGTGTGTGCATTGAGGTGTGCATGTGTGTGCGTGCATCACTAATGTGTGCGTGCATGTGTATGCATTGTGGTGTGCATGTGTGTGCGTGTGTCACTAGTGTGTGCGTGCGTGTGTGTGCATTGTGGTGTGCATGTGTGTGCGTGCATCACTACATGCATGTGTGTGTACGTGGTGGGCGTGCCTGTACACATGTGCATGCGTTGGTGTGTGCAGCATGTGTGTTGCGTGCAAGCATGCGCTAGTGGAGTCGTACATTCAGACACTAATAAAGACACACATAACATCAGCACGCCAGAGAAACTCAGTTGACAAATTGGCCACATGGCATTGGGTGATCTTCCTGAAAGGTTCAATTAATGTTCTGGGAAGAGACAATTAACTCCTAGATGACGGTGGCAACACCTTCACAAAACTGTGACACCAGGAAACAATGTCATTGACAAGGTCATTGTCAACCTCAATAACCCCCATATAGTGCTGAGACAAAAGTATCCAACTTGTTGCTAAATTGTCCTTTTTATTTCCCCCTCCAGACATATTCACATTTGGTCTATCTCTGTTTAGACAACACTACATTATTTACTGCTTTGTGAAATTAAATATGTTCTTCACATTTTAATTATATATATATACCCAAGATCTTTAATTAATTTTACCTTTTACAACTGATAATTGCAATCAGCATTTGTTATTATTTATATTTCTAATGGCAACATTTCTGATGGTCAGTAAGACGTGCATTCATAATAACCAATCCGTAGACAGCTTATTAACTGCACACAATTAAAAATCACACAAACGAAATGTATAGTTAATTTTGTATTATGAGCTGAATTACAGGTGTCTTCTCAATTCAATTTTTCGCTTGTCTCATTTCAGATTCAGCGAAAAAGCAAACGTGCCTAGTGTCCACAACGATAGGCCATTTCGTCTGTGCAACTTTTCATAAGCAATTTTAGTAAAATCATCAGACTATTAACTTCTTTTAATCTGGATCAAGAATCAAATGAAGTGATTGTCAAACGGTCCTTACCTTAGGGTCGCCAGTCTCTGATACGTTCATGTCGAGTGATCCCGACAGGACGGCGTACCAGTTGATGCCAACGTCACCCTGCCGATACACTGTCAACACAGGAAACCAGCTTAGTTGATAATTCAAGCAGTAGGCAGAACATTCTGCATTCTGATGACTCAGTACGGGTGATGTGATTAGGTTAAAGGGAGACTATCCAATTATTTGTATTGTAAAATCATGTTTAATAGTATAAGCTATATCTATTATGACATACTGACCGCCCAAAGATGTTTTGATGAACCATTTTTAGTTGTTGAAATCTTGATTCGGGCACTGCCGCAGATTCAGTTTGTTTACGCAGCAGCACACTCCGTTTGAAGGTGTTGCCTCACGTCTGACAGGAATCGTAGCTCAAAACGAAGCCAGAGCATTGGCTCATTGCATGTGCTAGTTGATATGTGGTGGCACGAAAATTGAGCTTGATCCACCAGTTGGAGAATAATACCGAATGTTGCTGATTAACAGTGCAGAGATCTTGGAAAACACTGAACTGGCATCCTAGGGTTATTGCTGCTTTGTTAAGACATATGTAGGTGGTCAGTAGGTAATAACAGACCCAGGGTATACTGTGTAACATATGTAGGTGGTCAGTAGGTAATAACAGACACAGTGTATACTGTGTGTGTAACATATGTAGGTGGTCAGTAGGTAATAACAGACCCAGGGTATACTGTGTAACATATGTAGGTGGTCAGTAGGTAATAACAGACCCAGTGTATACTGTGTAACATATGTAAGTGGTCAGTAGGTAATAACAGACACACTGTATATTGTGTAACATATGTAGGTGGTCAGTAGGTAATAACAGACCCAGTGTATACTGTGTAACATATGTAGGTGGTCAGTAGGTAATAACAGACACAGTGTATACTGTGTAACATATGTAGGTGGTCAGTAGGTAATAACAGACACAGTGTATACTGTGTAACATATGTAGGTGGTCAGTAGGTAATAACAGACCCAGTGTATACTGTGTAACATATGTAGGTGGTCAGTAGGTAATAACAGACACAGTGTATACTGTGTAACATATGTAGGTGGTCAGTAGGTAATAACAGACCCAGTGTATACTGTGTAACATATGTAGGTGGTCAGTAGGTAATAACAGACACAGTGTATACTGTGTAACATATGTAAGTGGTCAGTAGGTAATAACAGACACAGTGTATACTGTGTAACATATGTAGGTGGTCAGTAGGTAATAACAAACCCAGTGTATACTGTGTAACATAAGTAGGTGGTCAGTAGGTAATAACAGACACAGTGTATGCTGTGTAACATATGTAGGTGGTCAGTAGGTAATAACAGACCCAGTGTATACTGTGTAACATATGTAGGTGGTCAGTAGGTACTAACAGACACAGTGTATACTGTGTAACATATGTAGGTGGTCAGTAGGTAATAACAGACACAGTGTATACTGTGTAACATATGTAGGTGGTCAGTAGGTAATAACAGACACAGTGTATACTGTGTAACATATGTAGGTGGTCAGTAGGTAATAACAGACACAGTGTATACTGTGTAACATATGTAGGTGGTCAGTAGGTAATAACAGACCCAGTGTATGTTGTGTAACATATGTAGGTGGTCAGTAGGTAATAACAGACCCAGTGTATACTGTGTAACATATGTAGGTGGTCAGTAGGTAATAACAGACCCAGTGTATACTGTGTAACATATGTAGGTGGTCAGTAGGTACTAACAGACACAGTGTATACTGTGTAACATATGTAGGTGGTCAGTAGGTAATAACAGACACAGTGTATAATGTGTAACATATGTAGGTCAGTGTGTAATAACAGACCCAGTGTGTACCATATGTAGGTGGTCAGTAGGTAATAACAGACACAGTGTATACTGCGTAACATCTTGGGATACAAACGATCAGATTGCCTCCATTTAAATAACATTGGTTTCTTGCTGCAACTTGTATATGTGTTGAGATGATCCCTAAGTGACAGACCGTCTACACAGACCTGGTCTACTTACACATGATGCCCTCTTCAAGGTCCTCATAGTAGCTGTAGCAGCAGATCTGCTGCAGCAGCTGTGGGTGGAAGCGTTTGAAGACCTTGAGACCCTTGAGGCGCGAGTAGATGATGTCAAGGTCCTCGCTGGTCCTCTCTGTCGGTCTGCAACAAATACCTCACACATCTGACACACTCATAGTAGTAGAAGAGTGCAGGCAATCTACCAACAGGTGGCCGCAGGACACAATCCACCACCAGGTGGCAGCAGAACACAATCCACCACCAGGTGGCAGCAGGAAACAATCCACCACCAGGTGGTAGCATGATACAATCCACCACCAGGTGGCAGCATGATACAATCCACCACCAGATGGCAGCAGAACACAATCCACCACCAGGTGGCAGCAGAACACAATCCACCACCAGGTGGCAGCATGATACAATCCACCACCAGTTGGCAGCAGAACACAATCCACCACCAGGTGGCAGCAGGACACAATCCACCACCAGGTGGCAGCAGGACACAATCCACCACCAGGTGGCAGCAGGACACAATCCACCACTAGATGGCAGTAGATGTATCAATGGGTTGCAGACATATCTGGACACCTGACTAGTGGCAGTAGACACACAGACAATACAATGGAAATAAATCCTATCATAAACATCACTATTAGCTGCCTGCCTATCACCATCAGCCAGTTCTGTGACAGACCCCCCAGACGAAACACACTGCAGCCGCAATTGATTTTGTGACTCCCAAACGTGATTATGTCATCATGCGTGTGACCTCTGGCCAATTCTCACTGCATTTAATTCAATGATTGCATCGCCAGTGTAAAACGCTTCTGAATCGAGAATAATGATTGAACAAAACGAGGCCATCAGCGACACTGACTTGTGTGAATGATTGTGACAACTTGCTCCAGTTAAGGGATGGTCCTCGGGGGGCTCTCTCAATGGCGCATGAAACATTGTTTTCATTATCCAATGATTGTCCAGGCACTTGTTCTCCATGCAGAATAGAATTATTGCCTCACTTGATGCATTCGGTCTCAAGTCTTCCAAAGGCATCAATTCTGATCTGATTATACATGACAGCACGGTTTGGCAAATCAATGTGTGCTGTTGTTACGACAAAGACAGCTGTGTAAATCTGGTGAAGAGACAAGTACAAAATAACAACTTAATAGTGCATAAATAAATAAATATTGTGTAGAGACATTTAAGAAAAACTAAATTAATATATTAAATACATGGATATAATAGTATAACAGTATATATGATATTATGTTCAGCCACCAGTAGAGACAGTTGCACATATAACAATCATTTAAAGGGAGACAGAAGACAAATGAGTGGGTCTATAGACCTAAAGCCCGCCGCCCGCCGCCCGACTGTCTACGCTACGACGCATCTCGACCATCGCAGCATAGACAATCGTGCGTAATTGTGGTGTGTGTTTACGACTATGATTGCCCAGTCTTACGTCGACTTCGAGTGGGAGGCAATCGTGGCGATTGAACATGTTCAATCGGCATGACTGACGTTGGCTGGCAATCTTGGACAATTGGGCAGTGTGCAGCACTTCCCGACTGTGATTTTCAAATCATAAAGAATTAGCCAATATAATCAAGTTATCACGGGCCTACAAGAAATGAGGGTCAACGTCAAACAAAATGCATTAGTATATATAATGGTCTTTTTAATTCATACTACAAGTCTACATTACCAGGATATAAGTCCACCGAAATTCACAAACTGGAATCAATTATTTCCATTTTTTTAAGATAATGATTTAAGAATTCAAAAGTTACTCCGGGGCATTTCTTGCGCATTATAATTCATAGGGGGACGCTTTATCTAGTCTGTATAGTTTCACTGTTTTTACACACATAAAAAATTATGTATTGGTTGTTGTGTTCATTTAATGCATAACACTATACGATTTTACAATAATTGTGAATGGCCAGGGCTTGCTCTGGTTTAATTCTCATTACAATTATTGAAATGTAAGGGACTCACTTAATTTTGTCGGTGTCTTGTTTTTTTGCTCTTTTCACGCACCTGTTGACTACCGCGGGCAAGATAGTTGATTGATCTATTTAGTGATGCTTAAAATATAACCAAAAAGTTCAGTATAGTGGCTATCATTGAAGGGTGGATTCAGAGACAGTAGGTCTGGAATCAGGCGGTGTGTGGCTAGCTTAAGAGTTAACACAATCTAACCATTTGCAACTACAATCAACAATATCACGACTGCCTGTGGTTTACGCAGAATTTATTTTTAAGGCAGGAGATTCTAGTGAAATCTCACAGTTCCCAGCGGCTGACATATTGAGACATGCCCCAGATGCTTGTCGAATAAGCACCAACACCTTCTTTGACCTTGACACTGTGGTGATGCTTCGAACGCCCCTGTTTCTTTAACATGCATATGACTACACCTGCTCAAATGTTGGTTTCTCGAATTCCCCTTGAATTACACTAGTAACAACTGTTATAATGCCTTACAGCGCACCAGGCGGGTGTAATACTGAGTTCATGGTTAGCGACACTTTACCAGTGACACTTGTCTTCACAATGTGAACATCTTGGATACATTTCACAAGCACAACATTCAAATACCGAACACTGCATTGGGTCATTAAAAATTATATTTAGTAGGCAGTATACCTTCAATTTATAATAATAATAATTTCATTTCTTGATATGGTGCTTTTTAAGTAAGTAAGTACCAATCAAAGCGCTTCACATATTAAAATGACGTGTTGACTAAATGCTAAAATATAAATTAATTAAATAAATAAGCTAAGATAGAAAATAAATAAATAAAAATAAATAAATAAAAATAAATCAATTAGGGTGTAAAAATACAATTTCAAACAATGAAATTAAAAACTAATCAATATTATAAAATAGAAACTAGTGTAGTTTAGATGTGGCAGCCAGTGCTTGCATCAAGGCATGTAATGCAGGTGAAACAGCTAGGTTTTAAGTTGTTTCCGGAATGCCACCAATGTTCCAACTGATCGTACACACTTTGGCAAGTTATTCCACATATGTACTTAAGCATTAAGAACATTTCATTAAAACAAGATCAGACAAAGGACACTGAAGCATCACTGTATCTTGGCCTGTAAACATGAGATGCCCTAATCTGATTGATGCTGTAAGTATTTGTTGTAAGTGAAAGATTTGGGCACTGTCACATGTGGTGGCTTTGAACAATGCAAGATGCCACTTTGCACCAAACAAACAGTGTGCATTTAGCGTACATTATTTATAACCATCTTGTGGTGGATGGGGGGGACCGGCTGTGGGTGGACAGGAGAGCTGACTGCACTGAAGCAGCTGTCTGTAAGAGACTCCACTGACCACAACACAAACGTGAGTATGAGACAGGAAGTGGATGCCTCCGTTGGAATGCAAGAGTTGCTGCTGTCAAAGATGAAATGACACAAGCTCTTCTGCAGCTGCAAAATCTGGAATCAATTCCCCCACGTTTTGTAAAACCTCAAGAATTATTTGACTGAAATCGCATTCCCACCCTAAACCTTCCGCAGTCCGTCGTTGTAATGACGACTCTTCCAGGTTGTCGTCCCAGGAACCACCAGTGGACAGTCTGTTGTCTTGGGTTCCCCTTCCATCCTCGCCTACCTGAATGATGAGCCTTCCATTCCCTGTCACAGTTCGCAGCCAACTGTCAATTGTCTATTCCTCCCTCCCATTTCCACCTGCCAACATTTTATTTTTTTCTAACTAATGACTGTTGCTCAGCAAGAATCACCACTTGATGACATGGTGTATGTGTGCGTGCATGTGTGCGTGCGAGCATGCGTGCATGTGTGCGTGCGTACATCTGTTGGTCCAGTTCAGTGCCGGTATGTAACAAACATTTACTTAAGTAGATTTTGTTTAATGTACTTGTGACGATATACATTTTTCTGGAATTACGTTTACTTGTAATGAAGTATATTTATCTCCTCTCTTTTACTTTCTACTTCAATATTTTTAGTTACTTTTTCTGTTATAACTGCAGTAATGAAGCAATTGCACGTGACTTTTGGAGTCTCCCGAATTTGCTGGGAGTCTCCCGGAAGTCTACCATGTAACAATATCACTTAATGACGTCTCCCCAGAAAGTAGAATAACAGGCCGCTCCCTTGTCGCAGCAGCCACGTTTAATAAAGTTGGTTTACTAGAACTATCGTCTTTGATCTGCCTGAATATGCTAGCGTCTATACAGTGAGGCCTCAACAGATGTTGTAACATGCTACATCTTCTGATCTCCAGGACCAGAGAAGAAATCTCCCAGATTTGCCAATGAAACAAAAGAAATTCTAGGTAGCCTGAAAAAGCCAGAGAGTTAATTGCAATTGCTCTAAGCCTGAGCTAATTCTCATGAACCAGGACACTGGGCCAAGGCCATTCTGACAACAAAGGGGTTGTTTAAATCATCCTGACTACACAACAACAACTCTGCCTAACTATAAGCTTGGTGGGTCTTGCCAGTACATGACTTTGCATATAAATTTTAGACGACTAATAAGACGAGCACCGTAAACTGCACTTGCAGCCGCGGGTTATCTATGAATGCATATGTGTGAAGCGCAGTAGAACAGCGGTAAGACCTCTGGACTCTTGACTAAGAGAACACGGGTTCGAATCCTGTGCGGCGGTGTCGAACCTTGGGCAAGTTTGTTTACTCTACATTGCTTCAGTTCACTCAGCTGTATGAATGAGTACCTGGCTATGGACAGTGGTGGATATTTGTGTACGAATAGTCTTCGCACATTAATTGCAGCGTGGCTGAATGCTTCCCAGAGAAGTCGAGACGGTGTTCGATTGAACAGGTCTGCCCGGAAGTAAAGTGTAAAGCACTGAGGACTGGATACTGCACTATATAAGAACATACCTTTAATGCATATGCCTAGCTAGAACATCAAATTATTAAACTTTTTTTTCTTTTTGCCATACCTATAAAACCACAAACATTTAAGTTTACTTGTCCACATGTAATTTTTTTAATGTAACATTAAATATATACTAACATTTGAAATTAATTCAAATGCATTTGCAAATGTGTAACCAAAACATTCCCATTTGCATTTGAATGCCACCCCAAAACATTTGTTTTTGCATTTGAATGCGTTCGTGGAAAATGGCATTTGCATTTAAATCAAGTGAAACATTTGCATTCAAATGCATTGACATGCATTTGTTAACAAGCCTGCTACATACTAAAGTAAAAAGGTATGTACTTATATAGTGCAGTATCTAGTCCTCAGGACTGCTCAAAGCGCTTTACACTTTACTCCCTGGCAGACCTGTTCAATCTACCTCCATCTCGACTTCTCTGTGAAGCATTCAGCTATGCTGCAATTAATGCACAAAGACTATTGGTACACATATATCCAACACTGTCTATAGCCAGGTACTCATTCATACATCTGAGTGAACTGGAGCAATGTAGAGTGAATAAACTTGCCCAATATGTCAGCACAGGATTCAAACCCGGGTTCTCTCGAATGAGAGTCCGTTGCTTTAGCACTGTGCCACTGCACTAAAAAATTTGAGATATGTATATATATTTATATATATATATGGAATGGAATGCTTCACACCTTTCAAAATATATCATACTGATGCATCTCCACAAATTAAGTACAGAAAGCTAAGTGAAAAATCAATAGCTGAATAAAGCTATAAAGAAGACATTGGATGTGCTCTAGTGGGACTTCTTGATGCTGCATGAAAGGAGATAATGGATGATCCCTTGCGCACTGCCTTCATCCAGGCTTCAGGGATTAAGAAACAATAATTTCCACCCAAGGGACCACGCAAAAAGCACAGTCCCTGGTGCTGAAGATTGCCGAGATATTAATAACTGGCAGTTAATGACTTGTGGGTAATCTTTTGACATGTCCTGGTGTCTGTTTTACATAAAATCAACGTCAGTTTGCAACAAAAGGAACAATAGAGGAACCCATATGCTGTTTGCACTAAACTATTGATCAAGTTGCAAAGTTTCAATTACGCCCAGTAATTACAACATATACACGAAGGATATTTAGACACTAACTTTGGTCCAGTCTAAGTCCATCTCCTTCGAGGTTCACTCACCTCTTTTTGTGTTCACTCGCGTCCTTCGGCCACGTATTCCAGAAAACATTTCAACAATAGTTATTTATCGTTACTTTAGATATGTATGGTGGAGTTGCTATACATTTCAACAAAGCCTTTCTCCTACTGAGAGAACTCAGTGGTGTATCGCTCCTCCAGATGGCGCCACTATGGGAGCAAATTTTAATAGATCAAAATGTGTCAACGTTGATAACCCTGTGTTTGTTCCCCTCAATTTTACGACACTGATTTTCGCCATGACCAGTGCTCTTTAACTTGTTTGATATTGTTTGTTCATTAACATATAAGAATGGTGTTTTATCTCTAAATGCCTTAACAATGGAACTAACTCACTTAAAATTAATAAGAATGAATGTATGTTTTCCCCACGACTGGCTGGATTTTTTTATTTGTTGCGGTGCGGGTTAAGTTTCGATTTATGCGGGGCGGTCTGTGGGCTAGTAACTCATTTTGCTTGTCAACAGCAGCCTAGATAGATGGATAGATACATTTTATTTCAGATCAATTATGTACATAATAATGCAGTTTATACATTATTATAAGTATACATGATGATTGATCTATGGAGACCTGCACTAAGACCTACAAGATCGCAGACGTGCAGGCCACCATGACGAATATATAACAAATATGTCTGTATAAATATAACTTGCTGATGTTATATATAAAAAATAAAAAACCTCTAAATTAATTGAAGTACAAAAAGAGTAGTAAACAGCCTAAAGTAAACGATATGGTTAAAGACTATCAAATAGCCATATTTTGTATAATTCAGCATGTTAATATTGTAAACAACAATGATTAATAAAGATGATATAATTTATATGATTCCATGTCAACTGTTGTGGGATGCGGGGCGGGTACGGGCTGAGTTTTGACTAATTATTGTGGGGCGGGGCGGGTTGCAGACCAAGTTACTGCGGGGTGGGACGGGCTGCAGGCCAGGATGTGGCAAGATATGCGGGGCAGGCTGCGGGTCAAATGACATAGTTGTGGGGCGGGTGCGGGCTCAGATATCCAGCCCGCGCAGGGCTTTAATTGTATATCATGGTCTAGCAAATTCCACAATTTTGTACCACATAGAAGCCAATTTGTAGTTTACAGTTGTGGTCAGAAAATCACTTGGTTTCATTCTGTACTCTGATTAATTTGGATGCTTCAGTCCGAATACCATGTCTACAATGTACTTAGAGAGAATGTATTTGATGGGTGTTGATGAGCCACCCATTACGTTATCTTCATCAACTTTGTTTAATGGTCAAATTATGATTTGTGTTAATGCTGGTTCGTTAAAACACATTTTGTTCATTAAGATGTTTGAAAAGATATAATTTATATACCTGCACTAATAAAAATATAATTTATACTATGCAACGCGATTTTACAATAAAAACAATTAGACATTTTACCTACGGAGCTGTTGCCAACCGCAGTGTTCCCTGCTGGAACACCAGGTGGCACCACTGCGGTTCCCTAATGTGACACCAGGTGGCAGCACTTTTAGTCATTCCCATTTTCCCAAAGATAACATACTATATATGTGTCACTAACGATGACAAGAATTAACTCACGGATTCCATGGATGCTATGTGCTATTTGCCCATGCATGTGAATTTATATAAATATACCAACATTTGCATGCAAATCAGCCAGTTTTTATTTATAATGTCTTAAATAGCCAATATGAATGAGATTTACAGGTAGCCGCATGAGATGGACGCTAACTGCGTGAGTCTCATATGCCAAATGCATGAGACTTGGTAGCTCTATAACTAAAATTGCAGACTGTTCACTGTGTAGCGAATCAATCTCTGATGGCTTAATGATTGGTACTAGAATGCTTAGCTGACATTTACAGAATGTAATTCACTCCATCAAGTCATAATCTGAGTACCAGTCTACTGGGCCAAGGGCTCCCAAAGGTGTCTTTTATTACGACTATCAAATCAATAGTTTCATGAAGATAACTGGATTGATGCATAGAGACTATAGCAACTATATCAGTTATTGCTGATTTGGTGCATGTATCTCCACTCAAAGTATTTTTAATTTCCATGTATCTTCCATTTTTCAACATGCCTGGTCCCAGAGCTGTGTTTTCTTACCAGCCTTGGGTAGTAAACCCACATTTCATGTCTAGTGCACAGGGTCTCAAACTATACCTGTCAAGTCTGTTTACAGGGTGAGGCAGAATTGATGAGAAATGGAATCTGGAATGATGTCGTCCTCTTTCGAACATTTGCAATGAATCTTACAGCACGCAAACAAACGTATCTTGCTGAAGACATGTATACAACATAGAGGTGGATATTACCGTTGTCAATGGCAACGCATTCAGCCGCTGTATCCAGCCTGTTAAATTAGCATCATTAGTGTGTGTTTGTGTGGCTTGAGAGTATCATTGGACAGGCATCTGTGCGTGTTCACTCATACCTGCGTGCACTCCTTGGCGACGTTACGATGCCGTGTCTGTCGTCACTGTGTGGGCAGTGACGGTCTGGCATGGTAACACAAAAGGTTTCTTCCCCCTCTCCAGTGTATTGCAGCCAGCAGACAGGACTGGGGGATTACCAGGGCACTGGCTCTGATTGACAGACCTGGGTCATCATGTCATAAGGTGGTCATTTCATACATCACACTGTCATCTGCAGAGCTGTGTAGGCTTTGTCAGTGTGTGTGATCGCAAATTTGAATCACTGCCAGTGTGTATCATCGCAAGTGTATATTGTATCATTGACAACATGTATAGTTGTCAGTGTGTAAAACTGTATCACTGCCACCATGTATCGATCAGTGTCAGCATGTATCACTGCCACCATGTATCGATCGTGTCAGCATGTATCACTGCCTATTTGATCCCGGCGTATAGAACTAAACTGCAGAGACAGAAAGCAGTGCAGAAAACTGTAAAAATGTGGGACTTGAACTCGGTCGATGCCCTCAGGGGGTGTTTTGACAATACTTTGTGGGATGTTCTTACTGAATCCAGTTCTTCGCTTGAAGAAGCATTTGATGTCGTCACAGACTGTATCAAGTTTTGCGAAGAGATGATTGTCCCAACAAAGACTGTGAAAATCTTCTCAAATAACAAACCGTGGGTGAGTAAAGAACTAAAAAACATAATCAACGAGAAGAAAAGGGCTTTCATGTCTAACAACCGCACTGAAGCAAAAAGGATCCAGTGTACTCTAAAAAAAGCAGATCAGGGACGCTAAACTAGAATACAAGGACAAAATTGAACACCTGTTCCAATACGGCAATATGCGCAGTGCATGGCAGGGACTAAAAACTTTGTCTGGTGTTGAGTCCGGCAAACGTGTCATACAAACCTCAGAGTCAGCGGAAGAGAGTCTCAAATTCGCTGAGGACTTGAATTCCTTCTTTGGACGTTTTGACCGGCATGACTTCTCACGTTAGCATCAGGAGGCGGTGGACGATATTGAGTGTCAGTTCACTGAGGATGATACCCCAGAAACAACTCCTGATGACGTCAGTAAGATCTTCAAGCACGTTAATCCTCACAAGGCAGCTGGGCCTGACAACGTCAGTGGTCGGGTCCTCAAGGAGTGCCATGATCAGCTGGGTGCAGTGTTCAGCATCCTTTTCAACTGGTCTCTGAAGCAGCATCGCATCCCCCCGGCCTGGAAATCGTCAGTAATATGTCCTGTCCCCAAGAAACCTGTGTCATCTGTTCTCAACGACTACCGCCCAGTGACGCTTACCTCAGTCGTCATGAAGTGCTTTGAGCGACTCGTACTTTGTCCTCTCCTGCAGCATGTCGGGGATCAGCTGGATCCCCTCCAATTTGCGTATAAACACAATCGAGGTGTGGATGATGCAGTTCTCACTCTGTCATAGTGTGTATACTCACCTGGGAAAGCCCAAGTCGTTTGCCAGGATAGTCTTTATTGACTTTTCGTCGGCTTTCAACACCATCCAGCCACACATCATGATAAGTAAACTTGTCAATATGCATGTGAACCCACACATCATCGTCTGGGTAAACTAGTTTCTTACTGAGAGTAAGCAAGTAGTGCGTTCTAATAGTGCTGTTTCGAGCTCACTGATTTCACAGTGTGGTGTGACAATCATTTCCTAAACCTGAACGTTTGTAAAACTGAAGAACTCATAATAGATTTTTGGAAGAATCCTACTTCTCCCAAGAGACTATTCATTAACCGAGAGTGTGTAAGGAGAGAGTAGATGAATACAAGTATCTCGGCACTATCATTGATGCAAAGCTCACATTTGGGGAAAATACAGCGGTAATTAATAGAAACGTGCCAGCAAAAGCTGTATTTCTTACGCAAGCTCAGGTCACTCAGTGTCTGCACACATGTTCTTCAAACCTTCTACATATGCTACATAGAAAGCTCTATTACATTTGGGTTTCTTGTGTAGTACGGCGGCCTGAGTATCGTGCATCGCAACACTCTGGCACGAACAGTCAGTGTTAGTGGCAAGGTGGTGGGAAAAAAGCAGACCAGTCTAGAAGATCTATACAGGCAACGGGCAGAGAGAAAGGGAAGGAACGTCTCCTCAGACCCCGAACATCCCCTGTTTCCGTGCTATAAACTACTTCCTTCTGGCCGCCGCTTTCAACTCCCTCACTGCAAATTGAACCGCACTCGAAACTCTTTTGTTCCCTCGTCAATAAGACTAATGAATAAGTAACTGACCTTCGTTCCCCTCCATCTCTGCCAGTCTTCCCTGCCAGTTTGAAACTGAGTGAGCCTGAGATGATTTGTGAGATGATTTAACTTTTTAAAAACTGTTGTAACTTATTTAACATATTAAATTTATTTATTTATTTATTTAACCGATATAACTTTTATTAATGTTAATCTTTTTATTTTTTACATTTTTTATATTGCATGTATATTTGTTTTATTTGTTATAATATGCTGCTCTACACGCCAAATGAATTCCCCTCCCAAGGGACAATAGAGTATTGTGATTGATTGTGATTGATTGATGTATCGATCAGTGTCAGCATGTATCACTGCCACCATGTATTTGTGTCAGCGTGTATCACTGCCACCATGTATCAGTGTCAGCATGTATCACTGCCACCATGTATCTGTGTCAGCTTGTATCACTGCCACCATGTATCAGTGTCAGCATGTATCACTGCAACAATGTATCACTGCCACCATGTATCAGTGTCAGCATGTATCACTGCCACAATGTATCAGTGTTAGCATGTATCACTGCCACCATGTACAATTGTCAGCATGTATCACTGCCAACAATGTATCAGTGTCACCATGTACAATTGTCAGCAGGTATCACTGCCAACCATGTATCAGTGTCACCATGTATCACTGCCACCATGTATCACTGCCACCATGTTTCACTGTCACCATGTATCACTGCCACCATGTATCACTGCCTGCATGTACCATTCAACCATTGCAACCTGTGCCTTACAAACTAAGTAATAGAATGGTCATCAAAATATTAACTTTGTGTTCCATACATATTTACATAAATGTGTACTATGTCAAGACACTGGTCACCTGCATACGTACTCTGTAAGACCCACTAGATCCATGTCTTAACCGAATAGCACATGTCAAACCAACCTGGTTCAAATTATTATTCCCACAGCTACCCAGTTTTTGACATCACCTTCCCTCTACAGCATTACCTTCGGGATCGGTTCAAAACATCAACCTACGACGCTACAAAACATTCATTTAAACTCAGAACCCCTTCACACGAAACTGAGTAACATCAACTCATGCACAGCTTTGAGCTCATCAAAGGGCGTACAGACGTAACAAGATAAAACTACCAGCATCTGCTCAACAAAGTACGTTAGTGAATTGTAACAGGAAAATTATAGTTTTTTTGGGAAAAAACACATTGACGTACGACGCTAACCAAAACAGCTGCTCACCCCGCCCCAATAAAACAAATGTTGCGTAGAATTGGGCAGCTGTATTTTGAAGTCATCTCTTATGCACACAAATATTTATTATTAGTATTAGCTATAGCAAGCAATTTTTACAGTCCTCATTGAAGCCATCATGGCCTGAGTCGTGTTGACTGCAACATTTACTAAATTGATGTTAATTTGTGTCCATTTTGAACACTTCACATTCCTGCATCCTACAACTGGTATCACAAAACTGATGCTTCCTAATTTTGTTTACAAAATAACCGTTCTGAATTATATAACAACAATTCAAGTAATTCACCAGAACCTTCCGAGACAGCATCATTTTAATTTGATGGCAGACCTGGCAAGAGTCACATTTCGTCAAACTGCCCATGCTATAGTTGGCTCATTAAATATGTGTTTTAATTATACTAGTGGATGCCTGCGTGTATTATGTACACATTGACTGTACAACTGAAACAGCGGCATAGCTCCAAATGCTGTTCTGAACAATCTTGACGTCTGTTACCGCCGACATCATTGTGGCACCGCCCGACGTTGTTGGTCTGATGGTGTAATTTGCATTGACATCATGAAGAGGGCAGTCACGACGGAGGCAATGAGCATCACTTGTGCCCTGGCACGGGTGAAAGTGGTCCGACAAAGTTGATGCACATTTGGCAACGTGCTACGGATGCCAGACGATGTATAAATTATAGAGTACTGGAATGCGCTATGCAAGGTTTTAACCTTTATTTAGCCGGGAAAGAACGTCACCATGTAAATCTGTTAAGCTCACTGCGGAGTGTCCTTGAAGAAGTAGGACTTGGTACACGGACATCAAGACAACATTAGAGGAAGCTGAGGGTCAAGTCATACATACACAGAGTGGGCAGGGTGGCATTGATTTTGGCTGTAGTACGGGTTCTATTACAGCGACATAGTGCAACAGATATGAGGTGTTTCATACATACTCAGATGTATATTTATGATTTAAATTATATTTTTATCGCAAATCTTCACACAATTTAGACATACTCTATGAACCTCAATTATATACACATCCAGATCAGATCATCAATATCTCTCATCGCCATCTCTCATCATCATCTCTCATTACTATTTCTTATTAATATCTCTCATTACCATCTCTCATCACCATACTTCATCAATATTTCCCATCACCATGTCTCATCAATATCTCTCATCGCCATCTCTCATTACCATCTCTCATCACCATATCTCAAAACCATATCTGTTCATCATCTCTCATCAGTGTCATCACCATCTCCCATCACCATCTCTTATCAATATATCTCACTACTATCTGTCATCAATGACTCATCAATGTCTCATCACCATCTCTCACCACCATGTCTCATCACCATCTCTCATCACCATCTCACACCACCATCTCTCACCATCATCTGTCACCACCATCTCTCATCACCATTTCTCACCACCATCTCTCATCATCATCTCTCATCACCATCTTTCATCATCATCTCTCATCAACATATGTCATCACCACCTATCATCACCATTTCTTATTGTTGGAACGGCGCATTATAAATGTCACGATTTGATTTTAATATCTCTCTTCACCATCTCTCAATATCTCTCATAAATATATCTCATCAATATCTACCACCACAATCTCTCAATAGCATCTCTCATCATCATTCCTCATCACCATCTCTCATCACCCACTCTCATAACCACCTCTCATTAATATCTCTCATCACCATCACCGTGGGAGGACAGAAATGCAGTAAATACAGACTGTGGTTTCCTCCTGTGCCCATCTGATGAGGTGACAGCGTGACAGCCGCGACAACGGAGGTGACAGAAACAGTGACAGTCACAACAACTCACACCAACCGACCCGGCAAAGTGTGACATCACATTACACTGACATCACATTACACTGACATCACAGATAAATTCTGATGTAATTACATATTAAATGTAACTGATTGCTTAATATTAACTGTAACCACTTAAAATAACACATTTCTGAGCTCACTCCAACAGTTTTTATTTGCCCTTTTATGACAATTGTATTCATCTACAATTTAATAATCAGCTACTTTATTATATCTTTTGTTTTCGAAATAAAGTTTCATTCTTTCATTTAGCTGTATGGCTAAAGCAGCTTACTCTTAAATTAAGTGCATAGTCGATAAATTTGTACCTTTCAAAAAACAAGGGAAACGGTCTAAAAAGAAACACTTATCGAAAGAAGCCATTAGAAAAATTAAGTATAAACAAATGATGTGGAAGTCATATAGATGTACTGGAAATGATGAAGACTACAACATTTATAAAGAAGCACTTAATCAAGCTACAGCTGAAATTAGAAATTCAAAGAGAAGCTATGAAAAAAAATTAGCTAGTAATATAAAACATGACAGTAAGAGTTTTTATGCGTATATTCGAAGCAAACAGAAAGTTCAGGATAAGGTCGGTCCTCTAGAAGATAGTGCTGGAAATACAATATCAGAGGGATTCTTAATGGCAGAAGACCTGAATGAGTATTTTAGTTCAGTGTTTACCAGGGAAGATATTAGTTCACTGCCAGTACCAGAGGCTAAGTTCAAGGGGCAGATTCAGACTATTTAGGACAGTTAGTTGTAACCTCGGAAATGGTAGCTAAGAAAATAAGGGCTATGAAGGATAATAAATCACCTGGAGTGGACGGGATTCCGCCCAAACTACTATTGGAAATTGTAGAACAAATTAGCGTACCGCTTGCAACAGTTTTCAATTTGTCATTAGAAGAGGGAGTGGTTCCTTTAGAATGGAAAGAGGCAAACATTATACCGTTATTTAAAAAAGGTTCGAGAAACAAGTCAGAGAACTATAGACCAGTGAGTTTAACATCAGTGATTTGCAAATTATTAGAAAGACTAATTAAAGATCACATGGTGGATTTTCTTGTTAAACATAACTTGATAAACCCATCTCAACATGGGTTTTTAAAAGCGAGGTCATGCTTAACAAATATGTTATGTTTTTTGGAAGACATCACTAGGTGGGTAGATGAGGGATCACCAGTAGATATCATCTATTTAGATTTTCAAAAAGCTTTCGACAAAGTACCACATCAAAGATTACTCCTTAAGCTAAAGGCCCATGGCATAGGAAATGGTATAATAAACTGGATAGAAAAATGGCTGAATGACAGAAGACAACGTGTAGTAGTTGATGGGGAGGCTTCAAACTGGAAATCGGTATTGAGTGGGGTACCACAGGGATCAGTACTAGGACCTATATTATTCTTAATATATATCAACGATTTGGACGATGATATAACAAGCAAGGTGTTAAAATTTGCGGATGATACAAAAGTGTTTAGAAGGATTAAAAGTGATGGAGACAGACAGCATTTACAAGATGATCTTGATAGGTTGATCAAATGGTCTGAAAAGTGGCAAATGCTGTTCAATTTTGGGAAATGTAAATGCCTCCACACAGGTCATGGGAATGAAGAGGTAAAATATAAAATGGGGGGTACTGTTCTAAGTACTACTGTAAAAGAAAAGGACTTGGGGTTAACCATTAGTGCTGATATGAAGGTTTCAGAGCAGTCCGGAATTGCAGCGTCAAAGGGAAATCAAATCCTTGGATTAATTAGGCGAAATATAGCGTACAAGAAAAAAGAATTAATAGTACCGCTGTACAAAACAATAGTGAGGCCTCATTTAGAATATTGTATACAAGCATGGAGGCCATATCGCAAGAAGGACATAGATATGCTAGAAAGAGTACAGAGGAGAGCGACTAAAATGATACCAAATCTGAGGGATCTTAGTTACGAAATACGCCTAAAAGAATGTGGTTTAACAACATTAGAGACCAGGAGATTGAGAGGAGATCACATAGAAGTGTTTAAAATATTGAATGGTTATGAAAATATTGATAGAAACATTTTTTTCTCAGTTAAGAAAAATAGAAGGACCAGAGGACATGAAGCTACATTAGTAAAGGAGCAGTGTAGATTAGATATAAGAAAGTTCTCATTCTCACAAAGGACTGTAAATGAATGGAACAGATTATCTCCTGATTGTGTTGGTGCTAGTAGCGTGAATATGTTTAAAAATAAAATCGACACACACCTTAAAAAGGCGGGATACATGTAGATAAAAAGTATTGGACACTCGATAAGCCAAAAGGCTTCCTTGTCCACCTGCCATCCAGAGTAATTTTCTGGATGGCAATCTTGTTAAATCTTGTTAAATCTACTCGGTTCATTTGCCCATTGCAAACCAGGTCTTTTAATAAGATTTAAAAAGATTGCCACCCAGAGAATTAACATTAGGTGGCAGGTGGACAAGGAAGCCCTTTGGCTTATCAAGAGTCCAACCCTTTTATCTATGTGCATCCCGCCCTTCTTAGGTATGTGTCGACTTTATTTTTAAACATATTCACGCTACTAGCACCCACACAATCAGGGGATAATCTGTTCCATTCATTGAGTCCTTTTGTGAGAATCAGAACTTTCTTATATCTAATCTACACTGCTCCTTTGCTAATGTAACTTCACGTCCTCTAGTCCTGCTATCTTTCTTAACTGAGAAAAAAGTATTTCTATCAATATTTTCATAACAATTCAGTATTTTAAACACTTCTATCTGATCTCCTCTCAATCTCCTGCTCTCTAGTGTTGTTAAACCACATTCTTTTAGGCGAATTTCATAACTAAGATCCCTCAGTTTTTGTATCATTTTAGTCGCTCTCCTCTGTACTGTTTCTAGCACTGTCCAGGTGTAGTTTAATAGTGTGTTCAGTCAGTTTAATAAAAATTCCTACTTCTTAATTATCTAAAGAAATTATTATGATTGTGAACACCAATATCCTGGCCGGCATTTAACACCAATCTGTTGAACTTGATGGTCGGTCACAAGCTGACAACAAAACACCTGCATCACTCAAGACTGTCTGTCCATTCACTGTGGCCTTTCCCAAACACATCCTCCTGATAGACAACTTTCTCTGGCTAGAATAGGCTTTTAGCCATCCTTTTAGCTGATTTGGTGACACAAAAAATGGCAAACTTGTTATGTAAGCAAACTGGCTGTTAGTTTCAGCCCGGCTCCACATTGACAAGACTGTGTTTGGCTAAATTGTTATTTCTGAAATCATATCCCTTGAATAATTTCAAATCAACGGGGTTGAAGTAAATGTTATAGTTTGTCTGTTAATTTCACCAAAACAAAAAATTGCACTAACAAACTGTCATAGTTAATACTCTGTGGGTTTGCTTCTATTGCAGTTTTAAGTAATTGTTCTTTCTTTCCAAACTTACTGTTCCCAGCCAAACTGGGAGGTGTTTGATTTTGTGTTTGCCAAACTTGGTATTTTTGCCTCTGGCTAATAGTTAGTGTGAGCCTAGAGTTTATTTTATTATTACTATTATACTATTATTATTAAACAAATTCCTGCATCTTACACTCACTGGTACTTATCTAGAAGTAACAAGTTCATGAATGATGAAATAAATATACTATTTACAACACGTCCTCATTATATGAATCTGCATTAGTCATTGTGGCAATGTATGCAGGGCAAATATGTAAACGTAAAGTCAGATTCAAGTACAAATGGAATTAACTGTAATTTATTACTAAGTAACACATAATGTGAGAATACACTTGTAATTATAACAGTAACCAAATTTTTTTTAAAAGACCATTTACCCATAGTTCGTATATCAGTACTACAAACTATTGGGTTGTTTTACCAACCACCGGCAATGCATTTGTTTACTACAAACAAGAGGATGAAATAGTGACTGACTGATTCCCTCGATTAAAGTAAATGATCACTAGCTGCCTACAGAGCTCTGAGAAGCTCACCAGGGCATGCACTTATGCATGCGTGCCTAACTGACTGATGTGCATAATTGAATACACACTAGACAATGTCTTTCAGAGGCTGCTTGCAGAGTGCCTCAAAAAAGGTCTCCAAGACGCAGAGAACATGCAAACTGCTGACGGATTGTTTGATTGGTGGACAGGAAAGTTGAAATATGTTGCAAAGTAAAAATGAAAATATTTTTCTAAGGAAGTGTTCTACAGTTTGTTACGACAAGAGAAATGAAGATTGTACGAGAAACATTCAAATCTGCCATATACACCTACATATACTGGGCGTAGGTAGCGGATTGTAATTATTGTGTGCGTGTGTGCTTGCGTGTGTGCGTATATGTGTGCATTGTAATTATTGTGTGTGTGTCTGTGTATTATAATTAATGTTTGTGCATGCATGCATGCACGCCTGCATGCATGCATGCATGCATGCAGGCGTGCATGTACATTAATAAACCAACAGGATCGTTCTCCAGTTCCTATCTGGGATCTTTAATTTGGATGACAATCCTGTTACATCTGAACCATTTCCTCCACTCCTTCCATCCCTGAAGGCAACATTTCTTTCCATCAAAAAGGAGTGAACCGTGGTTAACCATAGATAACAGCAGTGAAGCCGTAACTTTTGGTTACACATGTTGTCACCAGCATTGATTCGCATCTACTCTGCCAGGACAACCCTCCTGGAAGCCGCACCAACTCTGCCAGGACAACCCTCCTGGAAGACGCACCAACTCTGTCAGGACAACCCTCCTGGAAGCCGCACCAACTCTGCCAGGACAACCCTTCTGGAAGCCGCACCAACTCTGCCAGGACAACCCTTCTGGAAGCCGCACTAACTCTGCCAGGACAACCCATCTGGAAGCCGCACCAACTCTGCCAGGACAACCCTTCTGGAAGCTGCACCAATCCCTCAAGGAAATTAGCCATTTGATGTTTCATTAGCTGCGTATCACACGAACAAATTTGATTAGGACCGAGCACAGGGATTTCACTGTTTCAGCGAGAACTGATGTCCAGGAATAGACTGACAAGCATCCCACTTAATGCTTAACACAGAATAGTGGCAGATCTCTTTTTTAATACATCTACATTTGTGTACAATTTGTTAGATTTATCAATATTAATTTCCTTGTTTAGAACAAAATTCTTGAGAATACCCAAGTCCTTTCTACACTATGTATCTTCAACACTGCTACTAGGCCCATCAACACTGCTATGAGTCCTTTCAACACTGCTACTAGGCCCATCAACACTGCTATGAGTCTTCAACACTGCTACTAGGCCCATCGACACTGCTATGAGTCCTTTCAACACTGCTACTAGGCCCATCAACACTGCTATGAGTCCTTTCAACACGGCTACTAGGCCCATCAACACTGCTTGCTACTAGTATTTCAACACTACAATGAGTTCTTTCACCACTACTGGGTGGTTTCAACACTACTCATATGAGTATTTTCTACACTAAGTACTATGAAGTTGTTTTCTTAATCCAAAAATGTTGGAGGGCACATTTAAACGCATGTTTCTAGATATAATGTAGTGTCATTAGCAAGGTCACAAATAGATCAACGATGGACAGATGAGCCATGATGAATGAGGACCATTGATTTTGGTTTACCAATCTAAGAAATGTCTCACATTGTATGTTCCAAAGGCAGGTGTACTGGAAAACATAAATAGGGTTCTGTTCTCCTATTCTTCGATGGCCTGTTTTAATATAATAACTAATATCAACTGGTGCGAAGCAATAATAGATAACACTGAATAATCTCACAGCAAACGGATGTTAGGTTTGATGAATATAACATTGGTGATATCAGGAAAACAACAAAAGTTACAATGAATCAAAAATCAAAACAACTGTAATCTCTGCTGAATGAAGAGTGTTGACAAAACCAGTACAAAGCAACACAAATATCAGTTAAAAAAACAAAAGAATTTAATAGAAAGTAATGAGAAAATGACATACAAGATTTAGTAATACTAAATTAGCACCTACTGCATAACAAGAAAACAGCAAAAACTACCATGAATAACAAAATGAACTCGACCATAATCAATGATGAACGATCAGGAAGAATAGTGACAAAAATACTACATCCAGGCAAACCGACAATAACGCCAATTTAAAATAGAAGTTAACAAAAAATACAACATGATGCATGCACACATACACACACACACTCACACACACACACACACACACACACACACACACACACACACACACACACACACACACACACACACACACACACACACACACACACACACACACCTCACACACACTCACACACACAGACACACTCACACACACACACTCACACACACACACACTCACACACACACACACACATACACACACACACACACACACACACCGCACACACACATACATACACACACATACACACACACACACACACTCACACACACACTCACACACACATACACACACACTCACACTCACACACACACACACACACACACACACACACTCACACACACTCACATACACACTCATATACACTCCATGATTAACTACTCATACTATTATGTCTATCAGAGTCGCACAAAACTGAAAAGACACACAGGAATTATCGAAGCAACCTGAACATCCTTGAACAGGTGTTGCCATGACAACCGAAGCTGTTGTCATGTCATTAATTATAACCAACAAAAGACCTGCCCAGTTCCAGGAATACTAATTAGCAGTATACCGCCTAGCTACTGGCCTTGGTGTTCCATCTGGTGGAAAGTTGCAATCAATTTTACAGCCTTCTTTGCGTCATATAACCTGTGTCATGCAGCAGACCCATAAACAAGTGTTTCGGCTTCCTTGTTTCCACGTACATACAAACTCCCTTCTATGAAGAATGCCACAATAATTATTTATGGAATTGTATCATATTGCTCTAGCCGTCGCTACGGTTACAAGCAGCTATAACAGTTTGTCATTAAATGTGGTCATTACCCTATTGAAATCGTTATCATCAATCTATGTTGTAACCTGAGATTATAATTGATCCTATGGACATTATTATCAGCAAGCAGTGCTGGCATGCATGCAACCTGCAGACATGCACATTTGAACACCGGTACACACACACCTAGACACATACAACCACACACACAAGTCTCACACACACATACACCTAGCCACATATATCCACACACGCAAGACACACACACACGCACACACACCTAGACACACACACAAGACACACACACACACACACACACACCTAGCCACATACAACCACACACGCAAGACACACACACTTGCACGCACACCTAGCCACAAACGCAAGAAACACACATACACAACACACCTAGACACACACACAAGACACACACACACACTCACACACATCTAGACACACACAAGACACACACACACACACACACACATACATGCACACATGCGCACATACACACACATATCCTAACACACTCGCGCACACGCACACACACACACACACCAACACACACGCGCACACACACCTAGATACACACATCCACACACACAAGATACACAAGTTTCGAAATGTGCAGTCTGCCAAATAACCACCATTTTGATATTCAGCATTAAACTCTGATCTTCGAAATCACTCAAAAGCTAGAAAAAGGTAACTCTATTACTTTTGTCAATGAGGAAATGCTTTCAAGAAATCTCACATAACATGCAATCCAGATTTAACCAGATGTGTTGTGATGGTAATGACCAGTGGCATTACACTACGGAACTGCCAAAATGGTCTAGCTGTTACCAATGCTTGTCCTATATATGTCGATGGCGATTCCAAGTTTCCAGCGCCAATTCACCACAAATATAAAACACAAAATAATCATATGTAATATTACAACTTTCTTTTCAAAAGTTGACCTCAAAACACAAGTTTATGAATGTTAAATAAAACTCATGTCATTTAATATCAGCTAGGGGACCATTTCCGAATTCACCAACATTCTTATAAACTCATAAGCCAGATTTTGATGTTTAAAAACAATATCGCTCCTTAACAGTAAAAAAGCTACTAACAAAATCGCTCCTGAACAATGATCTTGTTTACTGAGAACTGTTAACACCAGAATTTAAGGAGATGTTCCCAAGTGTGCAATGGAAATAAAGGGCTCAGCACACTGTCAGTTTTCCCATTGGCGATCATGTTAATGTTTTGTGTGATTATAAGAAAACGTGACCTATAAAGTTTCTTAAACTTCCCACCTGCTGTTATTATCATCTCATTGACATGCTGGTCGATTTTAGTCCAAATCTAATATCTCTAGCTCTTGCAAAATGCCTGTATGTATGACACCCGTCAATATTTACAAATGCATGCAGGCAGTAATCCGGCTAAAGTGTCAACTAGCCAAATTGCTGCCAGATACCCTTCCGCTTAGTAAAATCAGCTAAAAAGACACCATTTTACTGTCAACAGCTGCTACAATCACATCTAGAAATCTGACTACTCAAATGCACTTATGTCAGAGCAAGTGAACATTGTCAAAAATCATTTCTCAAAAATATAATGCACTTTTTTTCGTCTGTAATCAAGCAGGAAGTCCAACAGTGTGCTGACCCCAAATAGGCATGGTGATTTTGGAGAAAAATGTTGAAAACAACACACTTTATAGGCACCAATGTTACAAGCACTCTGCAATTTTTATTTTTGTAATCCCTCCAGGTGTTTGTGTTTTATGTACATTTCAAAGATGCCACCAAACTTGGCAAGGCACCAGAAAAATCAGCACTTCGCTGTTGGACAATTTGTAATCCAGCACAACATTCTCAGGTGGCACTATGAACTCCTGATACAGTTTTCCAGAAAGTCCAATAAGTGTTTTATAAGAAAATTCAATACAGGCAGTTGTTACGTTACATTCAAATGTATATTGATTTGTTTACCTTGTGCCCTATTTACAAAGGTAAACATCAACAAAAAGTCACCTTAGGGTGTGAAATCCTCAAAGGCCAGACGTCTCAAGCAGTTCAATTACATAATATTACACAGCTTAATTAGCAGACATTCAGAAAACAATGCCACTTGCTTAATTGGCCAAAAGGTCCAGTCAGTAGACAGATCTGATAACAGGCTCAGGCTATGGCCTACTCCAGCTAATCACTGTCCTCAGACTTCATTAGGGTCAATGACAACATATTCACTTGTGTTTAATTAGCTGAAGTAAACAAAAAACGATTGATGAATCACCCTGCTGCAATGTTATTGGTTCATTTTCATTCAGATTTTCAAATTGAGGCTTAACTACTGGCATACGCACCCCACCCCCCTTATAAGACATGTGTTCCGTCACTGTGATTTTGACTTGCAGACTGATGAGAAGTCTGTAATATCCAAAAACGGTTTGTCCCATTCAACTGTAGTTTTGCCATACACGTATTTTCAGTAATTGTTTCAAGATATTTGAAGTAAAACGCATCCTCCGACATTGTGCAATGACTATAGCGTGCTTTCGTTGCCAGGCTCTCTACTTGGGCTCAGCACACTGTCAGTTTTCCCATTGGCGATCATGTTAATGTTTTGTGTGATTATAAGAAAACGTGACCTATAAAGTTTCTTAAACTTCCCACCTGCTGTTATTATCATCTCATTGACATGCTGGTCGATTTTAGTCCAAATCTAATATCTCTAGCTCTTGCAAAATGCCTGTATGTATGACACCCGTCAATATTTACAAATGCATGCAGGCAGTAATCCGGCTAAAGTGTCAACTAGCCAAATTGCTGCCAGATACCCTTCCGCTTAGTAAAATCAGCTAAAAAGACACCATTTTACTGTCAACAGCTGCTACAATCACATCTAGAAATCTGACTACTCAAATGCACTTATGTCAGAGCAAGTGAACATTGTCAAAAATCATTTCTCAAAAATATAATGCACTTTTTTTCGTCTGTAATCAAGCAGGAAGTCCAACAGTGTGCTGACCCCTAAAGTCCACTGTGATTTTCCCAAGTGTGCAATGAAAATAATGTCCTCTGTGATATTCCCAAGTGTGCAATGGAAATAATGTCCTCTGTGATATTCCCAAGTGTGCAATGGAAATAGTGTCCTCTGTGATATTCCCACGTGTGCAATGGAAATAATGTCCTGTGATATTCCCAAGTGTGCAATGGAAATAATGTCCTCTGTGATATCCCAAAGTGTGCAATGGAAATAATGTCCTCTGTGATATTTCCAAGTGTGCTATAGAAATAATGTCCTCTGTGATATGGCTGCAGACTTATGCATTTTGAAACAGCTCCTTATATTTACCAACACATTTTTTAAATGAAAGATTTTCATTAAAAGATCATTATTTTAGAGAAACAGTCATCAAACTCCCCTCTAAATGTAACTGTGAATAACATCGACCTGTGTGCAACTTCTGCTCCTCTGCACACAACTATCGGGTGTTCAAAACCCAGTATCCATCAGAAAATAAACGGTGTTTTTTCATAACTGCATCTATATGTACAATGACAATGCTAAACAAAACAGATGCTACCATATCTCCTTGGAGCCGGTTGTTTCATGCTTGGATGTTATAAGATCAATTCTAAAGACTAAAATATTGCACTTTTTACAAGTTTGCCACACATTTAAACACTACCAGTATTATACCGACAGCATCATGGCAGTAACGAATTGGATATTTTACTTATTTAACTGATTTAACTTATCTTAACCTGATTAGTTAAATAAATCAATTTAAGGTTCTTGCAGTTACTTTTTTCTTATCTTAACCTTATTAGTGCCTTTCAGCAGACTTTCGCCTGGAGATAGAGATTGTTAAAAATATATAATTTATTTTTTTTGTCATTTAATGACAAATGTAATACATACATCGAAAGACAGCATAGCGGCATAAAGAAAGCGTAATTTAGTAGACAAGACCAGTAGTTGCTGCGGTCGCTACTACCAGCAAGAAACAATTTAATCCACAAACTGTTTTTTTTCTCATAAATGCCGAAGTGATGGAATTTATGCGATAACCCTGTCAAATACATGCCATCTCACCTGCCATTAAACCCTCCTAAATGTCAACCTACACACGTTAGAAGGTCACTTTTAGATTCACCCAGATGTGTCTGTTTTGAATGACAAGATTGGAAACTGCGCAGTAAATTACACGCAATATTCTGGGACACTGAACGATACGTTACGATGCCAATTAATTTCGGTTGCAACATGCCAACAGCAAAACACAGGATGTCATATCATCAATATAGCAGACTGCCTATCTGTCTGCCTATCTGCCTATCTGTCTGTGTTAACGGTATCCACCATTTAGTCCACCACCGAGTCAAAATGCATCGCTTACCATGGTAAATTAATTAGACATAAAATTTAAGAATCACAACTGCTCTAGACACATACATATAAATAATTAATAATATGTATAAAATATGTATATAAATACATCACAGTATCCAATGAATGGCATTGTTTACTTAAATTCTAAAATGTCAACAATGACATGTATCTGAATTTACCTTGTATAAATAAAACGGTGTTTTCTACACATCTCTCTAAAACAGACGGACGGGTGTTTACAAGAAACATAAATTACTTGTAAGTGGATTTGACTAAAATAATGAGACGTATCAACACAAGAGGGAAGTCTAAACAGTTGACTCCTAAAACTTCCAAAGTCCAGATCCACACTGTACTGAATTCTGACACTTCTCGTTACTGCAACCTTTTCAAGACTGGCATGTCACTGGCCCCATGTCAAGCTAACGTTGCGTTGTTGCGGTGACTATGTCATAGGAGTTTCTAAAAGCGCATAAGACAGATGGGACTCTTACTAGAACAAGGCCCTAGGCAATGTGGGAATAGTGTTCTCAAGCATAAAGCTTCCTTGGCAGGATCAAGGCGTTGAGATGACCCACACTGTGCTAATAGCTTAGTTCCCTGGTAGGTAGTGATTTCTGGGCAGAAATCAATGACAATGTCCCACAAGGCTTAGCCCACACTAATTACCACTCCAATGTCAGCAGTTCACCCTGGGGAATGTCTCAAAGTGTCTGTTGCAAGCACTTGTTGTCTTAAGACAACTTGGTGGGCATAACATTAAAAATAAATAAACCAACAGCTACAGCTATGTGCTCATTGTCAACTCAAAATATTACAATAAGTGAAATAAAATGTTGATGTTAGTTATTGTTTCCTGTAAATTGTTAACTACACTTATGAATAAAATTTAACCAAATTACCGTCTATCCTAAAGCAAACTGCCAGATGGCCAGTGTGCAATGACACTCATAGATCTGTGTGTGTAACCATCTCTTATGACACCTGTCCACAGCACTAGTATTAAGTTCATGTGAAGTAGATTAGATCATTTCTTCCAATATATAATCGTCCTCTGTGAACATGGATATTTTCCCCATCCAATCTACATGTCTTCTTTCACTACTGTGCTCCTATGAATAAAACGCCCCAATGACCAGTGACCACCTACTCCAGCACTGCCCACTACAGGATGGCCTCAGACTGCATGCATGGCCTGAGGACACCCCTGAATGAGAAGCTATATGGTGACCTCACGGCACTGAACAGGACAGCATCACTTGTGACAACGACAGGTGGTCCCATATATAGAAAGTGCTCTATGAAGAAGAAGACTACGCCGTGTGTCAACTATTACTAAAGTATGTGAATTATTTATTATTTTTATTGGTGCCATTATTTGAATCAACCCGTGTTTTTGAACTACTATAATTATATATCCTTTTTTAGTCATGTGACAACTATTATTAAAGTATGTGAATTATTTATTATTTTTATTAGTGCCATTATCTGAATCAACCCGTGTTTTTGAACTACTATAATTATATATCCTTTTTTAGTCATGTGACAACTATTATTAAAGTATGTGAATTATTTATTATTTTTATTGGTGCCATTATTTGATTCAACCCGTGTTTTTGAACTACTATAATTATATATCCTGTTTTAGTCATGTGACAACTATTATTAAAGTATGTGAATTATTTATTATTTTTATTGGTGCCATTATCTGAATCAACCCGTGTTTTTGAACTACTATAATTATATAATCCTTTTTTAGTCATGTGACAACTATTATTAAAGTATGTGAATTATTTATTATTTTTATTGGTGCCATTATCTGAATCAACCCATGTTTTTGAACTACTATAATTATATATCCTTTTTTAGTCATGTGACAACTATTATTAAAGTATGTGAATTATTTATTATTTTTACTGGTGCCATTATCTGAATCAACCCGTGTTTTTGAACTACTATAATTATATAATCCTTTTTTAGTCATGTGACAACTATTATTAAAGTATGTGAATTATTTATTATTTTTATTGGTGCCATTATCTGAATCAACCCATGTTTTTGAACTACTATAATTATATATCCTTTTTTAGTCATGTGACAACTATTATTAAAGTATGTGAATTATTTATTATTTTTATTGGTGCCATTACCTGCATCAACCCGTGTTTTTGAACTACTATAATTATATATCCTTTTTTAGTCGTGTGACAACTATTACTAAAGTATGTGAATTATTTATTAGTTTTATTGGTGCCATTATTTGATTCAACCCGTGTTTTTGAACTACTATAATTATATATCCTGTTTTAGTCATGTGACAACTATTATTAAAGTATGTGAATTATTTATTATTTTTATTGGTGCCATTATCTGAATCAACCCGTGTTTTTGAACTACTATAATTATATATCCTTTTTTAGTCATGTGACAACTATTATTAAAGTATGTGAATTATTTATTATTTTTATTGGTGCCATTATTTGATTCAACCCGTGTTTTTGAACTACTATAATTATATATCCTGTTTTAGTCATGTGACAACTATTATTAAAGTATGTGAATTATTTATTATTTTTATTGGTGCCATTATCTGAATCAACCCGTGTTTTTGAACTACTATAATTATATAATCCTTTTTTAGTCATGTGACAACTATTATTAAAGTATGTGAATTATTTATTATTTTTATTGGTGCCATTATCTGAATCAACCCATGTTTTTGAACTACTATAATTATATATCCTTTTTTAGTCATGTGACAACTATTATTAAAGTATGTGAATTATTTATTATTTTTACTGGTGCCATTATCTGAATCAACCCGTGTTTTTGAACTACTATAATTATATAATCCTTTTTTAGTCATGTGACAACTATTATTAAAGTATGTGAATTATTTATTATTTTTATTGGTGCCATTATCTGAATCAACCCATGTTTTTGAACTACTATAATTATATATCCTTTTTTAGTCATGTGACAACTATTATTAAAGTATGTGAATTATTTATTATTTTTATTGGTGCCATTACCTGCATCAACCCGTGTTTTTGAACTACTATAATTATATATCCTTTTTTAGTCGTGTGACAACTATTACTAAAGTATGTGAATTATTTATTAGTTTTATTGGTGCCATTATCTGCATCAACACGTGTTTTTGAACTACTATAACTATATATCCTTTTTGTAAACGATAAACGTGTACCATAATAATGCATGTAATAGAACCAAAAATGCACTTTTTTCCACAATTGATGTCTATGTCTGTCTACATCTACATGTGCATATGTCTGTATGCACTACCGCATGCATACACACAGTACTTATGTACACACATAGGCCTGCTCACACGCTGCATGGCAAGAGGTAAAACACAGCAAAAACCATCCTAGCAAAATTAGCTTCCTGCTGCCTATAATTGGCAGAAACCAACAAAAAAGGGTTTCCACGTAAACGCTTGCAAATTGATAATTAGTATGACAAGCGTCTGTTCTGGAGAGGTATATTCGTACTCAGGTCAATCTCATATTTATATGGATCCAGATATTATCCTACAAGGTATAATCTAACAGGCCGTAACCCCTAGCAATTTCTCATCGACAAAATCCCACAATGTGACAAAAATCCACACAATGCAATACTTATTTTTAATTTTCTACTTGTGCTTTCTAATTTTACAGACAGGTGTGCAAGCGTTGATATGTTTACATAAACATTGATATTGCAGTGTAGTTTGAATTTAGGAATGTGGTAGACCAGGAAAACATTGCATTTAGTTTTGTACAAATGTATAAAAAAATTCCCTAGGCAATGCATTAATTTGGAATCCATTGACTGACTTTCATTGAAACAGACAAGATTTAGGTTTTGCTAGTAAAAACCCTACTCTGCTAATGATCGATCTCCAGGTACTTACCAGCATTTGCCTGTCCATAATGATATCTCCTATTGTGTAAGCATGAGGATGGTTGCGTTTATGAGGTCGGTTCTTGCTGGTCTGAATGCATAGCTTTATTACTTAGATTTGATGTGTTTTAGCAGGTGTGAAAACTGGTGCATTATTCATCCAACTATCTTATGCATTTTCAGCCAATTCTGAGACCCAGAATTTGTCATTTTCCCTGTGCAGTATAGACACTGACCTATTCACCATATGGTAAAACATATCATCCAAACATTATCAAAATGAATAACTACCAAGCTACATGTACACTAACTGTACATTTGTTTGTAACTGCTTAGTCACTACAATTATATAAAAAATATTTATAATTTTCTTGTTCTACCACGTATAGAACTGTACTGGTTTTTCTACCACGTATAGAACTGTAATGGTTTTTCATGATAGAATAAATAACCCATGCATGATCATACATTTTCTCTTGTATTTCAGTATAAAAAAACACATTGACGTAAACACAGGGTAAAATACCCTTTGAAGGGGTAACCATTCAATGATCCCACCTCCTCTTTCTCATTCTGGAGGAGAGAACACATCTCAATTTTCCCAACCATGGTAAAATAATGCATGTCCACGTGCATACCCACGTGCATGCATACACACCAGCAAATATTAATGATGATAAAAGAAGCAGAAGAACCCACCTCTTGTCGAGACAGGCTACCCATTCAGAGACCATCTTCCCAGCATCCACAGATGGGCATCCATGCAGTACTTAGTGGTCAGCTCTGGTCACTGTGGCCAGTGTGCATGGTCAGTGTTAATGTAGCATTAACTATGCACAATGATGTTGTGTTCAAGCTCCATGGTCAGCCCCTCTGTAAGCTGCAATCAGAGCTGCTTGCTGCAATCACTGCTGACTCAGGTAATTCCCAGAGGAGTGAACAAAGCCACCCATTAGATCATTTTTAATATCTCCATCCAACACTCATAATGTCTCATTTCCTGCGGCCGCACACACGGCAAATGCTCACTCACATAGAAATAGTAATAGTACTGATATGTTCATAATAAGTTAACAATATTAATATTACTAACAATTGTTTTATTATTTGTTATTAATGAATATTTTATTTATAACATATACAATATACATCTATAATAAAAATGTTTATAATATATGTTATTAATAAAATATCTTATATATATAATGCTATTACTAACATATAATATACACATTACATTACTATTATTAATAATTATATAATAATAATTATATATATATATGAATGAATTAATATGATTCTAATGATAACCATAATATATTAATTAATGATATATTAATGCTGTGTTAATAATAATAATCACATAATATGTTAATATCGGTGTCATGTAATTTTTATGGAACTTAATATAAAATAATACAGTATATAAAACATTATATAAAATGTGAAATGTTTAAACACAGTGGATACCAAGGTTGGTCACCTAAATACATGTAAATTACAAAATATTATTATTTATTGAAGGTTTCTGAAACAATCTTAAACTCCATTTACAACTGTGCAGTTGTAACGGCGAGCTTGTGAAAGCAGCTGCCTGTTATGACTGTTTACATTGCTTCATCAATGTAATTCTCGCCACTCAGTTTTTGCAATCTGACGCAGCTGTTTGAGGCTGGCAGATGGCTTAAGACGTGCCACAGGTTAACGTCAAGTTCGACCTCCCTCGAGTCCTTCCGTCACCGAATACTTGGACATAGCTAGGTTTGTAGTCACCTCACCATCCCAGCGTAGGATGGGGGGGGCAAAGAGGTGACATCACATGTTCTCAGATCCTGTGCCTAATGGTCAGCAGTGACATCATTCAAGCACTACTTTGCATCGTCCAACCACAATGACATGCGAATCCCACGCAGTAAACAAAGCTGCTTCCAATGGAAGGCATCCAGTTTGTTCGTTTGTGATTTCATCGAGCCATACATATATTTGCATTGTAAAGTTGAATGCCCCAAATGTTGAAGGATTCTGTAGCAGGGTTTTATGTTTAGCGGGATGTTTACTGTTTAGACTTTCTGTTCAGTATGTAGCTGAGGCAGCAGCAGGAAGTCAGCAACTCTTTCATGTGGCAGTACTGGCAGCTCACGTGTCTACTCGACAGTGAGATATTAAACAATAGATGGAGTAGCTACATAACTGACCTAAACAATGGAAAGTGCATTAATACAGTCTGGGATAATTAATCGCAGTAACTGTGTAATTAATTAGACAGTCTCTTAGTATGACACTGCGCAAACATCAAGGGAAATATTCTCGGGGTGTTTTATGATTGTGTAATAAAACGATGTGGCACATTCAATGATACTGCATAAATATTTTAGTAATGTAACAGTGATATTTCTTCACAAGGGATGGGACAATTTAAGCTATTTGAATTTAACACTAACGTAGATGTATAACTACTATTTATAGATACTATCAAGACATAATGGCCAAAAGCTAATAAAACATTGTTCCTCGCTGTGCACTTTGTTGGGGACAGACCACTATTTCAATTGTTTTTGACCATGTGATACATGAGGTATATAAAGAAATAAAACGTTTTAGTGCCCAGGGATTGATCAATATTTCAACCATTGGGGAACATATTACGAATGACACACAAATTACAGAGAACTCAGAAGTGAAATTTATACTACGAAACAGGTCACTATTTCAGCGAAAATGATATGACAATTGATGTTAAAACTCTATCCTCAATTCAGCTAGTCAACTGTGAATAAGGTTCTCTGATGTTCACACATGTAGTGTGTGAATATTTTAACAAGCATGCCCAGTCAGTTTAACAAGAGCGAATGTTTTATTATTGTAAGAATATTGGTCTTGATTATATGACGTTGTCAACTATAAAACTATAGCCAGCCTTAATTATGTGTTAGGCATGAAGAAGATAAGTAAGATCCATAGAACCAAAACCTTTTGTTGTTCTTTTTAGTCAAACTTTGACAGAGAAATAGGACATATAATTTCATATATATATATATATATATTATATGGAAAGATTTCATCATTTGAACCTTAATCAATCATTTGCATGGTTTTCATTACGTACGTTAAAATGTATATTAATGACTCGTTTAATTCACACTATTGAATCCAAAGAAAATATCATGTATGCCCTTAAAATGCTTAATTACAGTGATAGTTTAAATTGTACACATAATAAAATACTAAAAAGCAAAAATATTAATGTAAAACAAAATGTAATGCATTAAAAAAAGAAAAGTTGTTTAAAAACATTTTCCATGTGAAATCTGGTGATGTCAGTATATATTCCACGATAAAACCATGTTCCACGCTCATTCCACTATGCGGTCCACGATGCTATACTCTATATATATGTATCTGTCACTGTCGCTGGCAATGCATTGCACATGAAGATAAAGGTCGATGGCGGGCAAATATGCTGCCATGGCTTGCTTGATCTTTGCTTTGAAGCTGGATTTAAACACTGGGCAATCAGAACGTGTGCCACAATGACTAGCAATTAGAAGAGTAATTACCTGCTGCTATCGTCGACAATTCACACATCTGTAGCGGGCGTCATGTTACCGAAACAATAGCACTACTCAGTACTGTTCTTACGGCTCGAGAACGAAAGAAAACACAAGCACATGTGATTAACCCGCCTAGCGAAAGGCGTGTACCGAATCGACCTATCAGCTGGCGTCTTGCAGACCATTGGTCGTCGTCGGTCGGATTTTGTTACAATATCGTTCATTGGGCACGTCTGATACATGATGGCGACCGGGGTTGTTGACAAATAGATTTTCGTGTAAATTTCTGTAATTTTTATTTCAACCGTGCGTTCTAGCTAAGCTGTATACAACGGAATGGCATGAATCAGTTCAAACATCAGTAATGTGAACGTTGTTTAGTCGCGTTTTATTGAAATGATCTGGCGTCCAAAGACAATTACGTGTGACAGACTGTCGCTGTGTCAGTTTCCGACAGTCACAGACACACTCACACACTGACACAGTGTCGTCTGATTTGCCGGGCTGAGCCCAGACTACCACAGAAGCAGAGGCTGAACGGCAGGAAGCTTCATGTGCCGTGACCGTGTGTATTCATACTGTTATTCTGATTGTTGTCAGTGTTAACTGCGTGACATATTCAGGCACACTGTGTATTTACAGACAAACTTGTTTTTTCTGGCAGTTTCTCTCACTGAAGCAGTGAACTTGAAGGGGGTGTGGCAGGATCTCAATTTCCTATCAGACTATCTCCCAATATTTCGGCACAAAAGCCACAATGTGTGAGTCCACCTTCCAGAGACTGAGTCCAGACCCAGGGCCAGGCCTGAGACCAATCCGACATCCTATCTCCCACCTATTTTAACGCCTACAGTTACTGGGTCGTTGTTGGACCCACACCAAATTTCAAAATCCATCGCTTTGAATCTCGCAAGATCTAGCTGGTGATCTCTGTGTATGACTTACGAGAATTGAGCATGACTTCCCAAGGCAATTACGTCACCAATTACGTCACCCTGTGTCAAGTTGTGCAGTCAACATATCTTTTTAATTGGTTATAACCGCTAGCACCAGAGATGGAGTGATTACAATACAAATGTAATTGAGTACGATTACTATGAAGGTGTATGAGTACGATTACGAGTAGGATTACTCAGAAAACAAATGTAATCGATTACGAGTACGATTACTTTAGCATGTAATCATGATTACTTTCATGATTACTTTAAAGAATATGCTAATCCTGTTTTTACCATGAATGTGACCTTCTTGGAATTCAAAAATATTAATCTTTTTCTGTTGCTATGACAGTATCTAGTGTTCTAATTGATTACTGCTATCCAGGTTTTTTTTATATAAACATATATTTATATATAAACATATAAAACTTTCACAAGTATCATGACTATTCAGTAAATATATTTAATGTTGATTTAGTGCTGTGGCTCGATGCTCACTTAGTCTGCACTAAAAACTAAATATATTAACATATCCGCACCAACTTTCTCAGGTATCTAATTCTAACATTGATAAATTGACTCAATCATCTAATGCTGGATTGATACTAAAAATATCCATATATCATGATACTACGAATTAATGGTATCAAACTTTAACAAATATCACACAACTTTTATATTGAATGCCAATTTAGTGGTAGTTCGATATTCATTACTATGTCAAAGAAGTATCATCAAACTGAAAAAATTGGTATTGAACTTACCGAAATATTGCAATATTGTAATATCCGATTCAGATATGCAGTATATTAAAAGGGACAAACACAGAATACGGTGGTGAACTTAGACAGGTTTACAGTTTACACTTAAACATACTAGACAGGGATTTAGCAGCTAACCACCCACTGGCACCAAGTCAGGACTCAGGAGGTAGGAACCATGACCAATCATTCACACCATACTAACAGTGCAAACAGTACTACTACAAGTGGCATGGCTTCTAAAATTACAAAGCAAGATGGTAGGGGAGGCTTATTTACTGCACTGCTTCCCAGAGACTGTCACTATTATAACTTTGTACTACTACAGTAAGCAGGAGGGTGATGTGGCTAGGACTGGCTTCTCTGGGGAGAGAAGGTATTAATTAGGGAAATCTAACTGAATGTTTATGCAACTGAAATGCTCAATAGTAATAGGAATGTAATAGCTCAATTACTATTACATTTATTAGATTACCTCTGGTTTTGCCATTTCTATCTGTCTAATCTATTTGCTTGCAACTATTTATATACAACAAATTGTAATCATGATTAAGTAATCATGATTACGATTACTTTGGTAATGTAATCGAGTACAATTATGATTACTTGGCTTTTTTTACCAATGTAATCGAGTACGAGTACGATTACTCAAAAAGTATGAGTACGATTACAGAGTACGATTACTCCATCTCTGGCTAGCACGGTAAACGCAGTTACAAATCTTTCCACACGGCGCTGTGTTTTCACACGGAACCTATAAGTATTTCACTAAAACCAACTTTTCTGACAATTGATTTGCATAACATGAGACAAATAAGTGATAAGGAGTTACAGTATATTGATATATTTTGCAAATGTTTCTTCGGATTTTTATGAAAACGGCATCTTTATATCATTGGCATGACTTTTGCCATGTTACATCCCTCCTCCATCCACTTCTTAAGATTAAATTGCCAAAACTAGGTTCATCCTTGTGACTCTAACTCCCAACCATATCCTTCAACTTCAAGTCAACCCAAGGGAATCCCTACATGGCAGATCGATGCTGCTAATAATTAGGCCAGTTAAATAAAAGATTCTCCGGGTAATGTCACATATTCATCACTGAATTGATGTAAGTCATGTTTCCATTTGTAGATGGCGCTACGGTCATGGAGCACGAGCTGGGTCGCACTGGGCATTGTCTTTGTTCTCACCACATTTGGTCCTGTCAGCTTTCTCTGGCTGCTTCTGTGTATTCTCTCATTTATAGTTGGGTGAGTCCCTTCATCAGCTAGCATATGCTGTTGGCATTACATATTGATATGACTAGTGGCAACTTTGACTTGGTGCATCATCTTTTTAAAAAAATGATGGTCCTCCATACTGGAAGATTTCCTCTTCAAATTACAACAAATTCTCCTCAAATTACATTGAAGCCAATGCACAAAAGTATGTTTTTAATATATGTGGACCACTAAGTTATATGGCTAGAGCAACCAACTTTTAAATGCACCAGTTTTTCACCGCTATTATCCTTGGTATCCTTGGCTAATAATGAAACAACCTTTCACAAATTGTAATCTCACCACCACCTTCACTGAGCATTCATCTTTACTCCACATAAGACGCCCATACATTCTCAGACTTGCTGTGTACACTTTCTTCACTACAACCATATGTCCAAACCATCCAATCTCTTAACTTTATCCTCTATTTGTCTGGGATACAAAGACCTATCACTTTTTAAAATCCATATTTTTACTTGAAATTCGAACAAAATCCGCTAAGTTTTGTCAAAGATCTGCCTAGCAATAGACATAGAACTTTGCCGTTTGAAGTAGAAGTTTGTCATCCTAAGTGCAAAAAGGACATGTATGCAGTAACAATTTCAAATATAATACAGCATATTTTATAATATTTACTGAATTAAAATACTTTGAAACGATGCAGTTAAGTGCCATATGTATAAGAATGTTATATTATTATTACTATGATTACATATTGCAGGGCCCTGACCCTGCTATACCAACATGGGAGGACAAAGGGACAGACTTGGTGGCGGGAGAGCAATACCATGAAGGTCTCCTTCCCTCCCATGGGACTCCCTCTGGTAGGTACATTCTTTGAATTAATTAACAGATTAATGAATTTATTTATTTTTATTCAACAACATCGTAATACAGGTACATGTTATGGTCTGCTGCTGTTGTAGTGAAATAGCTGAAATCGTACGACTTATAAAGTGCTATGCCCTTTTCGAACTAAACGAAATGAATAAATGCATTTTGATACAAATTAAAACATAAAGTACAATATAACATTCATAATTCAGCGTATTACAGTGATGCTCGTGCAGTTGATAAATTAGTTTAGTTTAACATCATTTTCAGTGAAGACTTAGTTAGAATATAACTAAAAAGAAGTTTACCATTTGTGGCATACAGAGTAGTGGTAATTCTGTTGCTAAACTTAATATTAAGTGACAAACCCACATAGGATGGACTGATCAGATGGATCTATTTCCTCTGCTCTACTGAAAGTTTTCTGATGAAAAACGTAAACATAAATATTTTAAATATTTTCTACAACAAATGTGGTTGTCCAATCTTGTATACGTTGGTGTCCATGATTACATCTTGCTTGCAGTTGGTAGAAGATCTTCGGAGAGGAGGGAAGAAAATGAAGGCTGATAAACGAATGACAGGCTCAAGTATAATTGATGAAGTCTTACAGGAGGTATGCAGTATTCTGGGAGGTGATTTTGATGAGAAAGGTACCCATCAGGATAATAAAAAACTGTCAAACCTGTAACATTTGATAGTATTTAAATGCAAATACTGTGTGTTTGTCTAAAGGGAGGCAGTCTGTTCCTCTACCTGGAATTAGCTGACATAGTGATTTGTAACAGGAAGTCTGCAGTGTTGAACGTGTGAAAAGGCAATCGTTGAACATCAAAGGCTACTGCGGTTAACTCTGCCCGCCTTGGCATTACGGGCTTACTGAACACAATTTGGTGGGCAGTATGCCTTCAACATAGTTATTATAGTCTTAAGAACATTAAATTAATTAATAAATGAAAAAAGTATCAATGCTTCCTTTTAAAATTCAATTACCGGTACATTTGTTTGAAAGTATTTCAAATTCTCTTTTAAAAGCAGGTGGTAGGAAAATGCATGGCAAAACATCTTTCTTATACTTCTGTCCTAGTTTTAACCTGACCCTTCGCCCTTAGTTCCTTGACCTGACCTTCACCTTCAGGTTCTTGACTACACCTATCGTGATTACATCCACTCCTGGTATCGTCGCATCAGCGATGACGAGAAGTTTCGCTACGACATGAGAATGACCTTGCAACGTGTGATTATAGCACTCTCTGAGAGGTCAGTTTTGCGTTTTGAAGTGATTCTAACTTACCAGCAGATGAATACAGAAGACACCTCACATTAGAAAGATCAGTTCAGTGAACCATTGACTATATAGTTAAGGACAGACAATATTAAATTGTTAGAATTATAGCAAAATACAAAGATTATTAGCGAGATTATTTATCTTTTAAATAAGATAATGTTTAGACTAAAAGTCTATGGTACACTGTGTGAGAATGTAGTGTTTTCATAATTACATTTATTTTAGTTTTTCAACAAATATACCATTCGGTGGCATTCATTTTCCTAAAAGCTTCTTGTAAGATGTTCATACTTGAGCTAAGTTCTGATTACTTGGCTTACTATGCTAGAATACAGAGGATGTTAACCACATGAATAATATGACTACCATTCCACCATAAGCTTGGAAACTGGTAAAATATAACTGAAGAAACAATTATGGAAAAATATGAACTATTGACAATGAATCATTTGAAGAATCTCTCCGTACATGTTCCTGTGTTAATTCTTGTTGGTGAAATGTACTTGAACTGTCCTTGCAGAGCCAAAGATGTGGATCTTGTCCCCTACCTCACGACTCATCTTGTTGATGACTTCGCATCTCACATCAAGCTGTACAGACAGGCCCTGGAGAGGGTGAAGGCTCACCAGAAAGATGGTAGTACCCCCTTCATACCTCCCACATGCACAGGTGCTTAGCAGTGAGATCTGACATGTCACAGACATGTTTTTAAGGATGTATTTATGTGTTATACTGGTATACAGTGGCACAGTGGCTAGAGCACCTCTCAGCAAGTGAACCCGGATTCGAATCCTATGCTGCTGTGTCAAACCTTGGGCAAGTTTGTTCACTCAGTTCACTCAGCTATATTAATGAGTACCTGGCTATAGACAGCGGTGGATATTTGTGTACGAATAGCCTTCTCGCATTAATTGCAGCATGGCCGAATGCTTCCCTGAGAAGATCGATTGAACAGGTCTGCCAGTGTTAAAGTGTAAAGTGCTTACACATAAGAACTTACCTTTTTTCAAATTAATTTTCTATATCTGTACAGTACTTTTCTGTATTATTATGAGATAGGTATTTTGCTGAGTTTGTATTATGCCTTTTTAAAGACATTGTGAAAAAATAAAACATTTGTGTTGAAAGATTACTAATTTTAGTTGCAATGTGCCACATATTCTGTGAAACTAAACCCAGTAGTTACATAAGTTTGAAGTGATGATACGTTGCGTTTAGACACAAAACCACCTCCTGACCTTGAAGCTATCTTCTTTGACCTTGAGATGGAGATGGAGAAGAATCTGTGCCGAGACGCGATTTGTCTGTCGGACGAAAGTGAGAGACGTGAGTGCCACCTACTGGCTGAATGGAGCAGTTTTTATTTCTTTGTGGTGTCTTTCTGGACATAATATGATTCTGTGCAAGTTTTGTTCTAATCTTTTAACTTTTTAAAAAGTTTTTATATATTTAAATGTTGTTTATTTTTTTTAATTAGCAGTAATGTACTGCAGCATGTATATTAACATTCATCAGCATTCAGTTTATCATTCCAAATACCAGATAGTTTACCTTACAAAGATCACATTAACAAGTTATGAAAGGAGACTTTTTAGATGTCAGAGTTTGAGTATAAACTACATCATTTTTTCTGTTACACTGAATGGGATGTTTGAATAAAAACATAACTAGGATTATCATGGAGGTTGCTGGTTGCGATAATTAGTCGTTAAAACTATTCAAGTCACAGACAGATAGCAACGTCACTGTTAGGAATGCTATGTATTGTCCAACTGAGAATGTGTTTGTTTCATTCATGCCTTTGTCTTTCAGAATACTTGCAGGATCTCAGTGAGGCGCTGTTGTTCCTGTTGCTGCCACCAGAGGACTTTCACAACAAGCCGTTCCGCTACATTGTGCGCGTATGTGTCGCTTTGGTCTTTATCTATGCCATCATTCACCCAGTGGTTAATGCGGCGATATTGGGCTATTTCATTGTTTTAATTTGGTGTAAAATTGTATGGGACAACAACTTATTGGTTCTAAAAGACGTTTTTTGTAGAAGATAGTTTCTATCAAAACATATTTGGTACATTTAACAAGATTTAACAAGATTGCCATCCAGAGAATTAACTCTAGATGGCAGGTGGACAAGGAAGCCCTTTGGCTTATCGAGAGTCCAACCCTTTTATCTACATATATCCAGCCCTTCTGAGGTATGTGTCAATTTTATTTTTAAACATATTCACATTACTAGCACCCACACAATCATCAGATAATCTGTTCCATTCATTCACAGTCCTTTGTGAAAATGAGAACTTTCTCACGTCTAATCTACACTGCTCCTTTACTAATGTAACTTCATGTCCTCTAGTCTTTCTATCTTTCTTAACTGAAAAAAAAACATATTTCTATCAATATTTTCATAACCATTCAATATTTTAAACACTTCTATCTGATCTCCTCTCAATCTCCTGGTCTCTAGTGTTGTTAAACCACATTCTTTTAGGCGTTTTTCATAACTAAGATCCCTCAGTTTTGGTATCATTTTAGTCGCTCTCCTCTGTACTCTTTCTAGCATATCTATGTCCTTCTTGCGGTATGGCCTCCACGCTTGTATACAATATTCTAAATGAGGCCTAACTATTGTTTTGTACAGCGGTATTATTAGTTCTTTTTCTTTATATGCTATATTTCGCCTAATCAATCCAAGGATTTGATTTCCCTTTGAAGCTGCAATTCCACACTGCTCTGAAACCTTCATGTCAGCACTAATTGTCAGCCCTAAGTCTTTTTCTTTTACAGTAGTACTTAGTACAGTTCCCCCCATTGTATATTCTACATATTCGTTCCCATGTCCTGTGTGAAGGCATTTACATTTCCCAAAATTGAACAACATTTGCCACTTTTCAGACCATTTGATCAACCTGTCAAGATCATCTTGTAAATGCTGTCTATCCCCATCACTTTTAATCCTTCTAAACACTTTTGTATCATCTGCAAATTTCAACACCTTGCTAGCTATATCATCGTCCAAATCGTTTATATATATTAAGAATAATATAGGTCCCAGTACTGATCCCTGTGGAACCCCACTCAAAACTGATTTCCAGTTTGAAGCCTCCCCATCAACAACTACCCGTTGTCTTCTGTCAATCAGCCATTTTTCTATCCAGTTAATTATACCATTTCCTATGCCATGGGCTTTTAGTTTAAGCAGTAATCTCTGATGTGGCACTTTGTCGAAAGCTTTTTGAAAATCTAAGTAGATGATATCTACTGGTGATCCATCATCTACCCACTTAGTGATATCTTCCAAAAAACATAACATATTTGTTAAGCATGACCTCGCTTTTAGAAACCCATGTTGAGATGGGTTTATCAAGTTATGTTTAACAAGAAAATCCACCATGTGATCTTTAATTAGTCTTTCTAATAATTTACAAATCACCGATGTTAAACTAACTGGTCTATAATTATTTGACTTGTTTCTCGAACCTTTTTTAAATAACGGTATAATGTTTGCTTCTTTCCATTCTAAAGGAACCACTCCCTCTTCTAATGACAAGTTGAAAACTGTTGCAAGCGGTATGCTAATTTGTTCTACAATTTCCACTAGTAGTTTGGGTGGAATACCATCCACTCCAGGTGATTTATTTTCCTTCATAGCCCTAATTTTCTTAGCTACCATTTCTGGGGTTACAATTAACTGTCTTAAATAGTCTGATTCTGCCCCCTTGAACTTAGCCTCTGGTACTGGCAGTGAACTAGTGTCTTCTCTGGTAAACACTGAACTAAAATACTCATTTAGGTCTTCAGCCATTAAGAATCCTTCTGATATTATATTTCCAGCACTATCTTCTAGAGGACCGACCTTATCCTGAACTTTCTGTTTGCTTCGAACATACGCATAAAAACTCTTGCTGTCATGTTTTATATTACAAGCTAATTTATGTTCATAGCTTCTCTTTGAATTTCTAATTTCAGCTGTAGCTTGGTTTAGTGCTTCTTTATAAATGTTGTAGTCTTCGTCATTTCCAGTACGTCTATATGACTTCCACATCATTTGTTTATACTTAATTTTTCTAATGGCTTCTTTCGATAAGTATTTCTTTCTGGTCCGTTTCCCTTGTTTTTTGAAGGGAACAAATTTATCTACGATGCACTCTATTTCATTCTTTAAGATATTCCAGCATTCTGTTGCTGTCTTATTCTTCAGTGTATTATTCCAGTCTATCTTTGCTAAATATTTCCTCATTTCCTTATATCTTCCTTTGTGGAAATTTCTCCTGAACTGCTTTTTATTATTTCTATCTGATTTTACTTTGATGGTAAAATGTATCTGGTTGTGATCACTACTTCCCAGAGGCTCACATAATTTAACATTGTCAACTAATTCATTCTGTGAGGACAAAACTAAGTCTAACACATTCTCTCCCCTGGTTGGTTCTAGCACATGTTGAGAAAGGAAACTATCTTGTACTAAAACTAAAAACTTGTGGTCCTCACTACCCATACTCTGTAGAGATTTCCATTTTATATGCCTATGGTTAAAATCCCCCATAATAACACAGTCCCGTTTGCTCACTTCCCTTATAGCGTTTTGTATTTTTTCATTCTCTTCTATGCTTATGTTTGGACTTCGATAAACTAATCCAACCGTTAACGTTGAGTTTCCTGTAACTATGTTACACCAAATAGCTTCTTCGCAATCTGCTTCTCTGTCTAATTTTATTTCATAAGCCTGGATAGATTCTTTAATATATAAAATAACTCCACCTCCCCTTCTTCCTATTCTATCTTTCCTAAACATTACATATCCTGTCAGTCCCAATTCGGCATCTGATATATCGGTGGTTGCCCATGATTCGGTTATACCTATTATGTGAGGGTCAATATCTTCTACCATTTAGTTTAGTTCATTTCTTTTGTTTACTATACTTCTTGCATTTAAACAAACACATTTATACCCAGCTTCAGAACAGTTTTCCAGATTGTTCTTTGCTGAATTATTTTTGCTGCCTTTATCTATGCCTCCAGTTTCAGGCTTCTCTGCGAGTCCCCCTGCGAATTTAGTTTAAATAGATGCAACCTGTCCCACTGTCAACAGATCGCAGCAGATTCTCTGAGAGTACTGCTGCCCCCTTTCCACTTAGATGGAGGCCATCTCTCATGTACATATCTTCTCTCCCAACAAAGTACCCCCATAAATCTATGAATCCCACGCCCTCTTCCTCACACATCTGCTCAACTAGTGCGTTGATCGCCATCCTCTTACAGTTTCTGTATCTTGCCCCCCTTCCTCCCATTACTGGCAAAATTCCTGAGAGAATAACCTGTTCTACTCTTGTCTTCTTTAGCTTTTGTTTCATCTTAGGCATTTACATTCCTATCTTTATCTTACTATGGCTTACCTTTGTATTCCCTATTTTGTTTGTATTCAACATTTTTATTACAAAAGCAATTAAATTGTTATTACAATTATTACAAAAGAGACGTTTCTAAGATAGTTTGCAGCTCAAGAAATCACTGAATATTTATGTTTAACTCTGGTCTATATACTGTCATAAACTACTCTGGCAATTTCAGCATATGCTGGTAACATTCATGTTTTTAACATCCAGACCACAATCCCCAAAACTAGTACAAGGATGGGATAGATCAAATACAAAAATTAAATGTGTTGCAAATATTGTTTTATTCGTCGATAAAATGCCGGTGAAATGGTACTCCCCTCTGGGAATGTGGACAGATGAGATGTATTCGTATGTCTGCTGTAGGAGGTGCTGGTGAATGGAGTGTTTCTGCCCACCTTTAACCTCATCTCTGACCCCGACTACATCAACCAGGCTATCTGTACCCTCGTAAGTGTAGCGGTCATTAACACATTGTCTTAATCCCATCCGCTTGAGTAGTCTGACAGTTTCGATCACAGGATTTTTCATCAAAAGTTTGTCAAAGGAAAATACTTTGAATGTTTTGTGCACAAATTTGCAATTTGTTTATTCATTGCACGATAGTTTTCAGAACAAAACTATCGATACCTGGAAGATTTAAGGAAAACTGCAGTATTTTTAAGTTCAGAGGCACCTAACTCAATTTTGATTATTTCTGGCTATTTCATTCCAGACTCATTTCTAAAAAGATGAACCTATGTAGCATTGTTACGGACTACTGTAAATACTGTACATAAAGCCACACCTATAATTAAAGTCACACTTTTCACATAATCTTAACAAATTTGGTGACACAATGTCATAATTGTAGTCGCAGTTACAAATACAAATTTACGGTACTTTGAAAATCTAAATCAATTACATGTGGAATACTCTTTCTCCAACTTATAACTAATATACATGTCGTTTCTGCAGTGTGGCGAGGCCCCGCTCACCAACGACTGCTTCCTACTCATACTGAAAACAACCGACAGTATTGACGAACTGGAGGCCGTTAAAGAGAAGGTTGACCTTGACATCGCCCGACAAAGGTCGAAGGACTCTGGTGGTGAAGACGGTAAGCATTCAGCTTTCTCGGTGTGCTCATCACAATAATAAGTTGAGTAGTCAGTTTCTATGTTCCTATGTAGACATCGCATTGAAGCATCAGTTAAGTAGTCTGCTCTATGTTTTTATGTAGATGTCGCAGTGAATCGTCAGTTGAGTAGTCTGCTCTATGTTTCAATGTAGATGTCGCAGTGAATCGTCAGTTGAGTAGTCTGCTCTATGTTTCAATGTAGATGTCACAGTGAAGCGTCAGTTGAGTAGTCTGCTCTATCTTTCTATGTAGACATCGCAGTGAAGCGTCAGTTGAGTAGTCTGCTCTATGTTTCTATGTAGACGTCGCAGTGAAGCGTCAGTTGAGTAGTCTGCTCTATGTTTCTATGTAGATGTCGCAGTGAAGCGTCAGTTGAGTTGTCTGCTCTATGTTTCTATGTAGACGTCGCAGTGAAGCGTCAGTTGAGTAGTCTGCTCTATGTTTCAATGTAGATGTCGCAGTGAAGCGTCAATTGAGTAGTCTGCTCTATGTTTCTATGTAGACGTCGCAGTGAAGCGTCAGTTGAGTAGTCTGCTCTATGTTTCTATGTAGACGTCGCAGTGAAGCATCAGTTGAGTAGTCTGCTCTATGTTTCTGTGTAGATGTCGCAGTGAAACGTCAGTTGAGTAGTCTGCTCTATGTTTCAATGTAGATGTCGCAGTGAAGCGTCAGTTGAGTAGTCTGCTCTATGTTTCTATGTAGACGTCGCAGTGAAGCGTCAGTTGAGTAGTCTGCTCTATGTTTCTATGTAGACGTCGCAGTGAAGCGTCAGTTGAGTAGTCTGCTCTATGTTTCTATGTAGATGTCGCAGTGAAACGTCAGTTGAGTAGTCTGCTCTATGTTTCTATGTAGATGTCGCAGTGAAGCGTCAGTTGAGTAGTCTGCTCTATGTTTCTATGTAGATGTCGCAGTGAAGCGTCAGTTGAGTAGTCTGCTCTATGTTTCTATGTAGACGTTTCAGTGAAGCGTCAGTTGAATAGTCTGCTCTATGTTTCTATGTAGACGTCGCAGTGAAGCGTCAGTTGAGTAGTTTGCTGTACGTGAAGGGAGTCTGTGAGAAGCGTATCCAGCAACTAAACAACGGACTGGATGAACCCGACTTGCTTCCGATGGTAGGTGACAGTACCAGTCATGGGATTCTGCGATGAAAATCAGTTGTGTGGAGTTGTTCATTTAGCTCAGGACCGAACTCATTAATCGCTCAAATTGTAGGACAGATACTCAACATTGTACTTGAGGGTTTTAAGAATATGTGACAAAATAAACAATATTTTACAGAATATTCCATATTAAACGCTAAAAATAAGTACCAATATTGTGTTTATATATAGAATTACCATTTAATTTCATGTGCCACTTTTGTTTTTGGTTAATTGGCCAACTAATTAGTTGGTTAATTATTGATCAAATGATTGATGAATTGACTGATTGATACATGTTTGATCAGTTGATTGGTTGATTGATTGATTGATCGATTGATTGATTGATTGGTTAATTGATTGATTGATTAATTCATTCATTCGTTGAATTGTGTGCCGTTGCTTGCAGGGCCTTGACATGACTAAGTTGATGGTGCCAGGACAAAGACTCTACAATCTTCCCTTTGATGTTCTTCTTCATAACAACGTAGCCCTGTCTTACTTCCTTGGTAGGTGACATTTCCCAATCCCATGTCTTACTTCCTTGGTAGGTGACATTTCCCAATCCCATGTCTTACTTCCTTGGTAGGTGACATTTCCCTATCCCATGTCTTACTTCCTTGGTAGGTGACATTTCCCTATCCCATGTCTTACTTCCTTGGTAAATGATATTTCCCAATCCCTTGTCTTACTTCCTTGGTAGGTGACATTTCCCTATCCCATGTCTTACTTCCTTGGTAGGTGACATTTCCCAATTCCATGTCTTACTTCCTTGGTAAGTGACATTTCCCAATCCCATGTCTTACTTCCTTGGTAGGTGACATTTCCCTATCCCATGTCTTACTTCCTTGGTATGTGACATTTCCCAATCCCATGTCTTACTTCCTTAGTATGTGACATTTCCCAATCCCATGTCTTACTTCCTTGGTAGGTGACATTCCCCAATCCCATGTCTTACTTCCTTGGTAGGTGACATTTCCCTATCCCATGTCTTACTTCCTTGGTAGGTGACTTTTCCCAATCCCATGTCTTACTTCCTTGGTAGGTGACATTTCCCAATCCCATGTCTTACTTCCTTGGTAAGTGACATTTCTCTATCCCATGTCTTACTTCCTTGGTAGGTGACATTTCCCAATCCCATGTCTTACTTCCTTGGTAGGTGACATTTCCCAATCCCATGTCTTACTTCCTTGGTAGGTGACATTTCCCAATCCCATGTCTTACTTCCTTAGTATGTGACATTTCTCAATCCCATGTCTTACTTCCTTGGTAGGTGACATTTCCCAATCCCATGTCTTACTTCCTTGGTAGGTGACATTTCCCAATCCCATGTCTTACTTCCTTGGTAGGTGACATTTCCCAATCCCATGTTTTACTTCCTTGGTAGGTGACATTTCCCAATCCCATGTCTTATTTCCTTGGTAAGTGACATTTCCCAATCCCATGTCTTACTTCCTTGGTAGGTGACATTTCCCAATCCCATGTCTTACTTCCTTGGTAGGTGACATTTCCCAATCCCATGTCTTACTTCCTTGGTATGTGACATTTCCCAATCCCATGTCTTACTTCCTTGGTAGGTGACATTTCCCAATCCCATGTCATACTTCCTTGGTAGGTGACATTTCCCAATCCCATGTCTTACTTCCTTGGTAGGTGACATTTCCCAATCCCATGTCTTACTTCCTTGGTAGGTGACATTTCCCAATCCCATGTCTTACTTCCTTGGTAGGTGACATTTCCCAATCCCATGTCTTACTTCCTTGGTAGGTGACATTTCCCAATCCCATGTCTTACTTCCTTGGTAGGTGACATTTCCCAATCCCATGTCTTACTTCCTTGGTAGGTGACATTTCCCTATCCCATGTCTTACTTCCTTGGTAAGTGACATTTCCCAATCCCATGTCTTACTTCCTTGGTATGTGACATTTCCCAATCCCATGTCTTACTTCCTTGGTATGTGACATTTCCAAATCCCATGTCATACTTCCTTGGTAGATTATATTTCCCAATCCTGTGTCATACTTCATTGGTAGGTGACATTTCCCAATCCTGTGTCATACTTCATTGGTAGGTGACATTTCCCAATCCTGTGTCATACTTCCTTGGTAGGTGACATTTCCCAGTCCCAGTCCAACTTTCCCTCTCTTAATTCTTCCAATAATCAACGGTTAACCACCCTCGTACAGTCAACTTACTTAGACTTAGTGGCTCCCGCATGTATAGACGCATGAGGCGGTCAAAGCACGCCATCCAGATCTGTTGCTTGCTAGTGTTCTAACATCACTCCAACTTTTGTTGACCAGCTGTAGGTCGCAGTCGATTGTTTGGCGCCAGTTCATTCTTGGTCGTCCCCTCTTTCTCTGGTCAGTTGGTATCCACCATAGCGCTTGTTGGGCAGGTCTTGTAGGTAGTAGTCTTGTGACATGGCCGAGCCAGCATATTTGTCTTCTGCAGATAATAGATGATGCCAGAGGTTATCCTGATCGTATTCAAACATCTATATTCGTCACATGGTCGGTCGCTCCAGTGAATGCCCAGGATCTTTCGCAGGCATTTAGTGTCGAATGCATCAGTTTTGTTTTCTTCGCTTGTTTTAGCTGCCATGTTTCACATCCGTGTAGGAGGGTTGGTATAACGTTTGAGTTATAAAAGCAGAGTTTAGATTTCAAGGTAAATTTCTTGTTGTCCCAAATTTTCCTCAGATGGTTGAAGGCTGATGCTTTCTCCACTCTGCAGTTTAGTTCATAATCGATGATTCCTTGGTTGTTGATGGAGCTGCCAAGGTAGGTGAAGGTTTCGACTGTTTCTATTTTTTTCTGGTTGATCCAAACATCTGTGGGTGGTTGGTGCTCCCCTTTCAGCATGTTTTTTTTCTTCCTTTCACTGATGACAAGTCCCAAGCCATCAGTGTACATGCTGACTGATTCCACGACACACTGTAGGCCCTCGGTGGTATCTGAGAGGGCAGCAATGTCATCAGCAAAGTCCAGGTCTGATAAACTCTCCTCCTTAACCCACAAAATCCCTTCATTGCCTGTGGTTGCTAGCTACAGTCAAACAGTATTAATATTCTGGTTATTATCACATATTTGTTCTCCTATCATATCCACATTAAGAATGTACAAAACCAATATCGATGATACTGCGAATATCCCTCCATAAAAAATTTATTGGACATTTCGACCATGTGACATGTTACCATAAATTATCTATTTATGTACAGGTGCATGTACAAGGGCTTGTAATGCCTACATAAATTATATAAATAAAAGTATATAAAACATATATGACTATTATTATTTTTAAATGTCTGTTTGTATTTTCAGAGTTCATGACCAGCATCGGAGCCCAGGGATATCTCTTCTTCTACCTCACCGTTGAGGTAGGCTGCTTTCAAAGTCTCGGGATCGCTGCTCAAATTCTAATTGTAAAATTGCTATTTTTACAACTGGCACAGTTTCACTTATTACATTTACGAAATATAATTTCAATTACAGTTAGAGAAATTTATGAAGGAATTACAATACAATAAACCTCCGATATAACGAATTGCTTGGGAACGGCCCTTTATAACATCATGTCTGCTCAGTGGACTGCACCAGACATCAATTAACAAGTTACAATGTGTACAGAACACCGCGGCACGGATTGTAACCAGAACATCACGCTACAGCCACATCACACCAGTGTTGAACAACCTGCACTGGTTACCTGTTAACTATCATGTGCAATTTAAAATCCTGATGCACACATATAAAGCCCTGCATGGACAGGCTCCAGGATATATATCAGACATGCTGAATGTGTACCAACCAAGAAGAACGGTACGATTCATGGATTCAGTGACACTAGAAGTTCCAAGGGCTAGAACGGTTACTTACAGAGACAGAGAATGTAGCCAAGTTGTGGAATGCGCTACCGGCTCACATTCGTGAAGCAAAAACACTGAACACTTTCAAGAAGCTGCTAAAAACATATTTCTTCCTGGCCCATTTTGGTGCTTAACTCTTTCTAGTCAGTTTTTATTATATTTTAAAACAGTCTATATATATTCATTTTATTATATCCTGTCTTCTAAAATATTTCATTTTTTTATCATGTTATCGTTTTTATGCTTTGTTTTTACCGTCTATGATTATTCTATTGATTGTGTACAGCGCTTTTGAGCAGGCTTTTATGTATGAAAAGAGCGCTTTATAAGTTCAGTATAATTTATTCATTATATCCAAAATTTGTTATATCTGAAATTTACTGTTTATTAAAAAATTGGGACCAATTAATTGATTCAGTATAAGCAAAATTTGTTATAAGTGAATTCGTTATGTTCAAGATTTACTGTATTTTAATTAAACTGTAATATATCGTCAGTATATTATACTTTCATTCCTTTTCAATCTGCAGGGCTACAGAGTATCAACGGAACAACAGATGTCTGCTGCACTACAGGCAGAAGATGGCAGCACCAGTCACACAGAAATGCCCGATCTCGAAATGGTCCGAGATGCAGCTATCAGCATATACAATCAATATCTCTCGGAAAAGGTAAATCTCAATGCTATTGCGTTGGCATTGTGTGATTACTCTGAATCAGGCAATTGAGACATTTCGAGCAGTTTAATAGTAATACAGTTCAACACGCTTATAACGAACTATTTTGTGGGTAGCTAACGAGTTCGTTATATCTGTGAATTTGTTGTATGCGTGTACGCATTTACCCGCTACGTGGCAGTGTTGTATGTGACAGTTTTTAAACTATTCGCATGGTGTCTATCAAACACAAAGATATCTTGTTGCGTAACATTTATTCAGATGACACATAAAACAGTTACAAATGTTACTATTAAGTGTAGTTATAACATAAGAACGCAGTCCAACGTCTGTGAAAAAGTAACAAAATACAGTACGATGTAAACACATAGGCGAGCACGTAGCGTCCAAGCACACTAAAACATGATCTGTGCCGTGGCAGGCTGGAGCCCGCGGTAACTACTACTTCTTGTACAACACACACAGAATTACACAAGTTAATCTGCTTTGAAGAATTCCTCCAAGGTCGTTTGTGTGCTGTTGGCTAGGGCACCAGACAACAGGAAATCCTCAAGCCAGTTCCAATGCGCTGCAGTGTGGTCTGGCTGCGTAGCCCTGTTACGGATGAACTGTCATAAACGCGCAGCTAACAATCACCTTTGATGATTTCCCTCACTGACCTAGCACACACAGAATGACAACAGTTAATCTGCTTTGAAGAAGTCCTCCATTGACATTTGTTTGCTGTTGACTAGGGCACCAGACAAAAGGAAATCCTCAAGCCTGTCGCAGTGCGCTGCAGCATCAGACTGCGTAGCCCTGTTACGAATGAGTTCCCTCATTGACCTAATTACTTTGGCACTGGCGCTCTGCGCGGCCACAGCATGAATTCCAGGTCACGGGCGGGAAGTATTTGCGAACAACCGGGCGATTTTCATTTGGACAGAAATTCGTTATATGGCAAAATTTGTTCGGAAAAACATGTTCGTAATAACCGTGAATTCGTTATACCCGTGTTCGTAATATGCGTGAATGCTTATAATGGAAAAAATCTGTACGTAAGACATTTTTTGTTATATCCGTCAATTCGTTGTATCCGTGTTCGTTATAAGCGTGTTGCACTGTAGTATTAATTTGCAGCAAATAATATCTCGGGCAGAATTTTTCTATTCCGCACATTTTGGTGCTAATGCATGAGTTTTGGACTTGTGACAAACACATGACTTATGCTAAATCGAGATCTCACATAGGTGTTGAGATTAGATTTATTCTTCTTGTTCGATTTTCTTTACAACTGGTTTGGTGAAGTGAACTTGTTTGACCCAAGTAGATGTTTGTATTTTTATACTGGTTAACTTGATCACCTATGGAGCGTGGAAAAAACAAACATGCACACGCAGACATGCAAACACATGCACACATCACCAACACGCGCATGCCAGCACGAATGCACACACACACACACACATGTCAGTCCATCTACATAATGCATGTAGTCATGTATATTATGTCTAAGCATATTAGTAAATTTGCAATATAAATTTAAGCGCTAACGAAACAAAACATGTGCGTGTATCACATTGTCACTCAGCACACTGTTTCACGATAAAGCTGTTTGGCATTACCTAGCGGGCCAAGCCCGTACTACAGCCTGATAGCGCTCCACGCGACCAGTCCGGGAACTTTTGGATCGCACCTCGTACATAAATGTCATCTGTCTTCAGGTGTCCCCGAGACTGTGCATTGATGGTCCCACGGTGAAGGTGTTGAAGGACCGTATCTACTACGACCAACCGACTGAGACAGCCTTTGATGAAGTACAGGCGAGGGTAGGCACAACACTCCTTCATCACATCTCACATTCAAATCTAAGGTAACCCAACAACAATACAATGGACGTGTTCTGATGTAATGTCACTTATGTGTCCCTTGTTGGTGGCACAGTAGACTAAACAAAATAAATAGAGAAATCAGTAAACGTACACTCAACATTATCATCAGTCTATCTTGGAGCTTGACAACTGTTATATAACTTATAGCAGCATTGCCAGTATCTTTACCGATCCCATTATCAAACCTGAATCAGGTTGTATTTCAGCATCAGAATCCAGATGCAATATCGTGTGTCAATTGAACAATTCCTGCATAAGTTTACATCCAATACAATAATGTCATTACTGTTTTGTAATAATGAATGTGGTTCCATCAGTTTGGAATATATTGACATTTACATTGAAAAGGACTTTTCTTTATACATTCCTTAAATGTTTTATTGGGAAACTTTGAAAGACTCAGATCAAACAAGCTGTCTTTTTTCTCCCAGCTCATCCCATTAACCCTTTCCTCCAGGTGTGGGACACTCTCCAGAATAACCCAAAATATTTCCCAGCATTCTGCAAGAGCCAACTTTATATCAAGCTTCTCGCCGAACTGGACCTGCTCAAAGAAGGTGTCACCAGACTCGATGATTGCACTGGCGACAATGGTAATATCATTTAACCATGAAATGTTTTAATTACAAATTAGAGCAAATATTATGTTTATATTCTTTGTGGCGAGAATGTGATTTTATGGGTATTCTTGAAATACATCTCACGTGATCTTGTGAGTTTCTGAACCCATGAGATTTTGTTGACACGTTATGGGAATTACAGAAAGTTGTTCACATTTGTCCTGAATGCTCAGGTCAATTTTCAAAAAATAATATAGTGGTCAAGTTATAAAAAACATTGCTGTTCTTTACGGCACATGAGGATGGTCAAGATGTCAGGCTAGTGGTCCATGTGACATGATTTTGCGTCTTTGTAATTTTAAGATAAATAATGGTGTCGCTTTGGTAATTTCTGTGGGACATGATGGTCTAATGATAGAGCACCGGATGTCAGTCAAGTCCACCTCCTGCCATTTTGAAGCATGGGTAATTTTGTACACCCCCCATGTTGCCTGTGTCTTTTATAAGGGATACTGAAAGATGTAGGTCCCTTATATCTGGTGTTCGCACCAGGGAATTCAAAACGTTCCACACAGTGTGTAAATGTGTGCGCTGACTCCCTGCAGGAGTTTATGACAGATCACGACTGCAACTGCTACATGCACACAACTTCATGTAGTTTTCTGATTTTGTTTTCCAGATTCTGACTCATCCAGATCCAGTGGTCACAGGGGGGTGAGTTTCATTTCATCACTAGAAAAAGTTTAACGCCAGGTGTCGAGTGGGTTCTTGCGAACAGTTATTGTTAGGTGACGCAAAATATATGTGTGGTTCTGGTAATCCAACCATTAACAAATAACCGTGATGTGGACAGATGTGTTGGCCACAAAAACAGCAGCAAAGAAATGATATAGGTACGTGTAATGAAGAGGAAGTTCAGGAAATTAAACAAAACTGTAAATGTACAGGTTTATATGCAGCAAAAAACACGGCAAAAAATTAAACACCCCACTCCAATCATTTTCGAGATGTCACTGGTATCCATCCACATGTTTTGTTTGGCCTTAAAAACCAATGAAAGAACTGTAATTTATCTTGCTATCTCATGAGGCACACCTGTAATCAAATATAAGTTCAACTGTTGTCATGTAAGGAAGGGCAAATAAAAAAGGCTATACATCTATTACAAGTAGAAAGTATATCTAGACATTGTACATGATACCAGTTTGAATCGGTCTAAAATTAGAATTGCCAGACATCTGAAAAGTGTGTTCTCAAAAGGTTTTCTTGTCTGCCTGACCGGTACTTTATCTAGCTGACCGATAGTTTCTGTGGTAATCTTACTTAACTTTATTCAGTCTTGTTGTACATCTCTGGTCTGCAGTCAGCTGAGGATCTACTGTCATCAGGTGACAGCACCTCATCCAATGAACCGGCAGCGAAGTGCTCTGGCTACACATTGAACGCCCACATCAGCACGACAGGTATAGTGACATCTGATGAACTAAGGATGCAAGTGAAGGTTTTCAGGACAAAACGCCATTTTATAATTTCACCCAAACCAGGACTAAACGTTTGTTTAAACACATGTTGAGCTAGGATACTGTCTAATTTATACAAAATGCAATAAATCCCCATGAAACGACGTACACAAAAGAGCGTTTGTTTTCAAAATGCAATAAGCGCCATCTGTCTTATTTATCAAAGCGCAATATATCCATGTTCAGCCAGTCGGCACCGCTGTGTCGCACGTGCAGCTACGCAGAATGACGGCACACGCTGTATCAATGATTACACACCGTTTTGATAACAAAATCATTTAAAATTACATTTCATGTAACAAATGTGCAACAAATAATTTTAGAGTCTGCCACCATTCTCCGTGATTATGTATTCTAAATAAATATATATCAACTTAATTTACAAGTTGTTGTTTAAATTTTGAGGATGAAGCACAAAAGTGTTTTTTTCTCAAAACGAAGAAAATGGATATGTCGCGTTTTACCCTGAAACTCTTCATATCGTTGTTGATGCTCCTGAAAGTGTGAGTAGTCGTAGATAGCAGCATACAGAGACGGGCTACACACGACCACTTTAGGCCGTTTTGATTTTGTCTGGCGAAAACTACTTTACTAGTTTGTCCGATGATTTTATCGAAACTAAATAGCACAAACAAGTTTTAGTGTGAGATAGGTTTTATTGTTAATGTTGTACGTCTGAGACGAGATGTTCAACAAAATAAACTGATGGGGCAGCCTTAAGTTGAAGATTACCCAGTCCACATGCCACATGGAGTTGGTGGCTTAAGGCAAAGGCCTTTTTTAATTTACTTACATCTTCACTTACATCTTCACTTACATCTTCACTTACATCTTCACCTACATCTTCACCTACATCTTCACCTACATCTTCACCTACATCTTCACCTACATCTTCACCTACATCTTCACCTACATCTTCACCTACATCTTCACCTACATCTTCACCTACATCTTCACCTACATCTTCACCTACATCTTCACTTACATCTTCACTTACATCTTCACTTACACCTTCACTTACATCTTCACCTGTTTTCTACTTCTGACTGATTACACAAATTGTGAATGAGGATTTTTTATGAACATTTCTTTTTTATTTTATCTCTGTTTTTCCATAATCCTAATTTTATGCTCCATTTATTTATTTTAAAATTTAATTTTAACTAATGTAAAATCTGTATTTGTAGCCGCACCGCAAATTAAAGCCACACACTGACTTTTGACCTAAACCCTGACTTTCCTCTGAACCATTTGTTACAGGCAAAAACCTTATTTAAAGCTGCACCTGGACTTTGAGCCAAGATCATTTTAGCCCTGCTTGTGACATATTTCCGTAACGCACACAATTACAAAAAAATTAAGTGGATTCCATAAAAAGTCATAACTTTGCTATTCATTATCATAAATGAATGAATAAGTTATCATTTTATTGCTAAAAGACTTTACTGTAATGTATTGATAATAACTACATCACATTTTATATCATCGTTGGAATATTACTATATGTGAATGTTGTCAAAATGGAAAACAAAAATAAACAAATTTCACCATGCTACCAGAAAATAACTGTGGTTGAATGTCCATGCATCCAGTGAACGAAATGTAGCTATATACATTTAAGCTATACGGTAAAGCTAAAATTATTAAAAAATGTTGAGAAGTTTTATTTTTATGCCATTTTATGTAGAATCTTGTATAACGTTGATGTATAAATGCATTGAAAAGACTATCCGGACTGTAGCTGGTTCAGTGCAGTTGTACCAGCTGTGTTGACTTCAAAAGTGTTCAATTGACGTTGTGCTTGCAACTCAACTTACAATATCAACACCTGATACCAGGAGTAACCATCTGAACAAAGCAGACAGTTGTTACAGTTGATGTCTGCTAGTGTGGGGCTGTTGCGAAGAACAGCTGATGTCATCATATTCAAAGATGTTTGTGCTCGGCCACGGTCCGCGATGTCAACGGCCCAGACACGGATATGCCGGATGACCCCACCATGCCCTTCCAGGCGGTGTTCTTTGATACCGAAAATGAAAGATACTCTGAAGGATTTTAATTGTGAAATGGATGATGACATCATATTTGGAGATGTTTGCCCGGTGCGTGCAGCATTGTTTGGTGATGTCGACAACTCAGACAGGGATACAAGGAATGAAGCCCCTGGAACGGCATGGTTTTCTTCAATGGTGACAATGAAAGTGACTTCGATGGATTTTAATGTTTTCATGTTTTGATCTTTGTTTCTGAGCACACTGGAACAAACTGGACACAGGTTTTTATGTGTTATGTAATGATTTCTTTTGCACTAGTGGAAATTGTAATACAATGTTTTATTGATACATCCAACTTTTTTTTTAAGGTTTCCCTTGTTATAAATTTTACTACTGACAACCCTGTGAACCAACTTTCAAAATGTTTTCACAAATTACTGTATTTAAAGCCGCACCCCAACTTTGCCGTCATCATCATCAATTAGGCGACCCATTACTGTAATTGAATCTGCAGTTATAAATAAAGGATTTACGGTATATATAATACAATTCCTATTATTTCATGTATGAATACGTTGTACCAGGATATAACATAAGGATATATATTAATTCCAAAACAACAGTTATACTCTGACCGACAGTGACCTGATATTACCCCTGCCAGGAACGTGCCATGAGCACGGCAAGGGGTACGCTGTTTACCTGATCACAGTGAAGAAGGTGTACGCTGACGGCACACATGACACATGGGATGTCTACCGACGCTACAGTGACTTCCACGACCTACACACCACTATACAGGAGAAGGTGGGGATTATCTAGGAGATGAGTCAGTTAGATTATCCTGCAGAAGAGGAATCAGGTGGATTATCCAGGAGACGACTTAAGCTGATTCTTCAGAAGTAGATTTGTGAATATATTCCAGAGATGGATATTCCAGAGTTATGTAGATCATCCATGAGATGATTTGTGTAGATTATCCAGGAGATGAGTCCTGTGTATATTACCGACAAGATAATAAGTTGTGTCGATTATCCAGGAGATGAGTCATATAGATTCTCCAGAAGATGAGTCAACGTTATCATGGAGATGAGGTGTGTAGATTATCAAAGACATATTAATTGTGTAGATAGAGTATCCAAGAGATTACTTCTGTAAATTATCTAGGAGATTAGTTGCTTAGAATATCCAGAAGGTCAGTTGTGCAGATTTTCCACAACATCAATTGTGTAGATATGAGTTATGTATTTTATCAGTTAATGATATGTTTAGATTATCCAGGAGATGAGATGAGACAGTCATGTCGAATCTTGTTAATACTAGCTGGTCGTATCAAGGAGACTGTTCGTTGTTGTCAGTATGACTCCCTGGCTGGTGTGGCTCTCCCAGGAAAGAAGACATTCAACAATATGAACAAAGACTTCCTGGAACGCCGCAGGGCTGGACTCAACGCATACCTACAGGTGAGGGGAACAGGAGCACGCCCCGTCTACAAGGAAGTGGCTGTACTTTTTATCATTTATGCCACAGTTTAGATGAACTGCTAAATTTGATATATTTGATGCAGTATTTAAATTTCCTTCAGTTTGTGTAGTAGGTAAGGAAATTCAGAAAATGATACAGTATTTATGATGAAAGGATTTTCTTGGAAATCCCTCCCTATTTAATTTAGCCCATTGTAAGCCAGGTTTGTTGAGGTTGAGATCTGTAATGTACAGTATTTAAATGACATACACAGTGACCATAAACGTTAGACTGGGTAACACGGGAAAGTTGGAATAGTAATACTTTATAGTACTTGTACATAGAGTCAGAAAACCTATGCCCCTTTCACCAAATTTTGACTAGGCCCGGTCAAAATAATTGAACAGTTCAGTGATAACAGATTTATAGAAACAACCTCACATACCATAATGGAGATAGATTGTTTTTTTACAAAACGATTGTGAAATGGAACGATCGGAAAAAATGTGTCAAACCCTGTCATCAAGCACTGATCCTGTTGCAGGTGCTGCTGAGTGGTCACATGTTGAGTGCCCACTGCGGCTTGCTGGACCTTCTCTCTCAGTTCCTCGAGCACATTGTGTGGGAGAAGGAGAAGACACAGATCGCAAAGAAGGTTCGTGTCATGGAAGATATTGTTCATGGCTCCAAGATTAAATTTTAATAGCAAAACTTGAACTTACATTGCAGCTACATTTGAAACTTGCAACGTTTTGGTCCATCTACAGTAGATCTTGATCACGCACTGATGTCGTGACGCGGCTCAGATTTTGCCGGAATGAGCTGGTTGTAGATGGGCAGGTGGTGTCCTTGGTCTCGGTTCATTGTAGATGTTTGATGTATATGGCCTTTACTTTTCTCTTCTGCCAGTTCTGTTCTCTGGCCAAGACCTTAGTGTTGTCCATGGATACTGAGTGTCCTGTGGCCAGACAGTGATCTCCTACTCTTGTAGGCTTATCCAGGTTTGTGTTTTCTTTAAACCTCTGGCTGGGTGGTCTTTTGGTTTCACCAATGTCAGTATGGCTGTTGCTGTTGTTGTCACAGGTAATGTGATAGATAGTTCCACACTGGTGTTCTTTGGGGGTTTTGTCCTTCGGGTGCACTACCACTGAACGGAGGGTGTTGGTGGGTTTATGGTACAAGTGCACATTGTGTGACTTGTAAACTCGTCCAAATTGTCCTGATAGCCCTGCTACATACGGTAGTCCCAACATGGGTCAGTTTGAGTTCATTGTTTTTGCACTGTTGTTTTTAGTAGGTGGTCTGTCCTCACTAGACGGCGGGACTTCAAGCGCCTACTCCGGATAGTCACCGTGGACATGTGCAAGTTCTGCTTTTCTGTCTGCAGCTGTGATGACGTATTGCTGTGCCCTGTTGGTGAGGGTGCGTACGACTGACCTCTTGTGAGTTAGAGGGTGGTGAGATTTGAAGTTGAAGTATTGGTCAGTGTGTGTAGGGTTCCTATATATGGTTAACTTGGTGGATCCATCGTCTTGGATGTGCATGCGTAGGTCCAGGAAAGGGAGTTTGCTGTCTTTCTCTGGTTCGATGATGAACTTGATGTGTGGATCGATGTTGTTGATATGTTCAGTCTTCCACGTCATACTCATGGAGTACGGTGAATGTGTCATCCACATAGCGTAGCCACAGTGATGGGGGTTGTGGTGCTGTAGAGATGGCTAGTTTCTCAAAGTGTTCCATGTAGCAGTTAGCTACTAGAGGGGATTTTGGTGACACCATGGCTGCCCCACGTGTCTGCTGATAGTTTGCACCATCATATATGAAATAGGTGGTGTTCAGGCAGAAGTCCAGGACCTCCACTATTTGTGGGATAGCTATTTCCATGCGGCTGGCTAGGGTATTGTCTTCATGTAGTTTTCCAGTAATTACTTCCAGTGCCTTATCTACAGGGACACAGTGATTACTTCCAGTGCCTTATCTACAGGGACACAGTGATTACTTCAAGTGCCTTATCTACAGGGACACAGTGATTACTTCAAGTGCCTTATCTACAGGGACACAGTGATTACTTCAAGTGCCTTATCTACAGGGACACAGTGATTACTTCCAGTGCCTTATCTACAGGGACACAGTGATTACTTCCAGTGCCTTATCTACAGGGACACAGTGATTACTTCAAGTGCCTTATCTACAGGGACACAGTGATTACTTCAAGTGCCTTATCTACAGGGACACAGTGATTACTTCCAGTGCCTTATTTACAGGGACACAGTGATTACTTCCAGTGCCTTATTTACAGGGACACAGTGATTACTTCAAGTGCCTTATTTACAGGGACACAGTGATTACTTCAAGTGCCTTATCTACAGGGACACAGTGATTACTTCAAGTGCCTTATTTACAGGGACACAGTGATTACTTCCAGTGCCTTATCTACAGGGACACAGTGATTACTTCCAGTGCCTTATCTACAGGGACACAGTGATTACTTCCAGTGCCTTATCTACAGGGACACAGTGATTACTTCCAGTGCCTTATCTACAGGGACACAGTGATTACTTCCAGTGCCTTATCTACAGGGACACAGTGATTACTTCCAGTGCCTTATCTACAGGGACACAGTGATTACTTCCAGTGCCTTATTTACAGCGACACAGTGATTACTTCCGGTGCCTTATCTACAGGGACACAGTGATTACTTCCAGTGCCTTATCTACAGGGACACAGTGATTACTTCCAGTGCCTTATCTACAGGGACACAGTGATTACTTCCAGTGCCTTATTTACAGGGACACAGTGATTACTTCCAGTGCCTTATCTACAGGGACACAGTGATTACTTCCAGTGCCTTATCTACAGGGACACAGTGATTACTTCCAGTGCCTTATCTACAGGGACACAGTGATTACTTCCAGTGCCTTATCTACAGGGACACAGTGATTACTTCAAGTGCCTTATCTACAGGGACACAGTGATTACTTCAAGTGCCTTATCTACAGGGACACAGTGATTACTTCAAGTGCCTTATCTACAGGGACACAGTGATTACTTCCAGTGCCTTATCTACAGGGACACAGTGATTACTTCCAGTGCCTTATTTACAGGGACACAGTGATTACTTCAAGTGCCTTATTTACAGGGACACAGTGATTACTTCAAGTGCCTTATCTACAGGGACACAGTGATTACTTCAAGTGCCTTATCTACAGGGACACAGTGATTACTTCCAGTGCCTTATCTACAGGGACACAGTGATTACTTCCAGTGCCTTATCTACAGGGACACAGTGATTACTTCCAGTGCCTTATCTACAGGGACACAGTGATTACTTCCAGTGCCTTATCTACAGGGACACAGTGATTACTTCCAGTGCCTTATCTACAGGGACACAGTGATTACTTCCAGTGCCTTATCTACAGGGACACAGTGATTACTTCCAGTGCCTTATCTACAGGGACACAGTGATTACTTCCAGTGCCTTATCTACAGGGACACAGTGATTACTTCCAGTGCCTTATCTACAGGGACACAGTGATTACTTCCAGTGCCTTATCTACAGGGTCACAGTGATTACTTCCAGTGCCTTATCTACAGGGACACAGTGATTACTTCCGGTGCCTTATCTACAGGGACACAGTGATTACTTCCGGTGCCTTATCTACAGGGACACAGTGATTACTTCCGGTGCCTTATCTACAGGGACACAGTGATTACTTCCGGTGCCTTATCTACAGGGACACAGTGATTACTTCCGGTGCCTTATCTACAGGGACACAGTGATTACTTCCGGTGCCTTATCTACAGGGACACAGTGATTACTTCCAGTGCCTTATCTACAGGGACACAGTGATTACTTCCAGTGCCTTATCTACAGGGACACAGTGATTACTTCCAGTGCCTTATCTACAGGGACACAGTGATTACTTCCAGTGCCTTATTTACAGCGACACAGTGATTACTTCCGGTGCCTTATCTACAGGGACACAGTGATTACTTCCAGTGCCTTATCTACAGGGACACAGTGATTACTTCCAGTGCCTTATCTACAGGGACACAGTGATTACTTCCAGTGCCTTATCTACAGGGACACAGTGATTACTTCCAGTGCCTTATCTACAGGGACACAGTGATTACTTCAAGTGCCTTATCTACAGGGACACAGTGATTACTTCAAGTGCCTTATCTACAGGGACACAGTGATTACTTCAAGTGCCTTATCTACAGGGACACAGTGATTACTTCCAGTGCCTTATCTACAGGGACACAGTGATTACTTCCAGTGCCTTATCTACAGGGACACAGTGATTACTTCCAGTGCCTTATCTACAGGGACACAGTGATTACTTCAAGTGCCTTATCTACAGGGACACAGTGATTACTTCAAGTGCCTTATCTACAGGGACACAGTGATTACTTCCAGTGCCTTATCTACAGGGACACAGTGATTACTTCAAGTGCCTTATCTACAGGGACACAGTGATTACTTCAAGTGCCTTATCTACAGGGACACAGTGATTACTTAGTGCCTTATTTATAGGGACACAGTGATTACTTCAGTACCTTATCTACAGGGACACAGTGATTACTTCAAGTGCCTTATCTACAGGGACACAGTGATTACTTCAAGTGCCTTATCTACAGGGACACAGTGATTACTTCCAGTGCCTTATCTACAGGGACACAGTGATTACTTCAAGTGCCTTATCTACAGGGACACAGTGATTACTTCAAGTGCCTTATCTACAGGGACACAGTGATTACTCCCAGTGCCTTATCTACAGGGACATAGTGATTACTTCAAGTGCCTTATCTACAGGGACACTGTGATTACTTCCAGTGCCTTATCTACAGGGACACAGTGATTACTTCCAGTGCCTTATCTACAGGGACACAGTGATTACTTCAAGTGCCTTATCTACAGGGACACAGTGATTACTTCAAGTGCCTTATCTACAGGGACACAGTGATTACTTCAAGTGCCTTATCTACAGGGACACAGTGATTACTTCCAGTGCCTTATCTACAGGGACACAGTGATTACTTCAAGTGCCTTATCTACAGGGACACAGTGATTACTTCAAGTGCCTTATCTACAGGGACACTACAGGGGCACTGTGATTACTTCCAGTGCCTTATTTACAGGGACACAGTGATTACTTCAAGTGCCTTATCTACAGGGACATTGTGATTACTTCCAGTGCCTTATCTACAGGGACACAGTGATTACTTCAAGTGCCTTATCTACAGGGACACAGTGATTACTTCCAGTGCCTTATCTACAGGGACACAGTGATTACTTCAAGTGCCTTATTTACAGGGACACAGTGATTACTTCAAGTGCCTTATTTACAGGGACACAGTGATTACTTCAAGTGCCTTATCTACAGGGACACAGTGATTACTTCAAGTGCCTTATTTATAGGGACACAGTGATTACTTCAAGTACCTTATCTACAGGGACACAGTGATTACTTCAAGTACCTTATCTACAGGGACACAGTGATTACTTCAAGTGCCTTATCTACAGGGACACAGTGATTACTTCAAGTGCCTTATCTACAGGGACACAGTGATTACTTCAAGTGCCTTATCTACAGGGGCACTGTGATTACTTCCAGTGCCTTATTTACAGGGACACAGTGATTACTTCAAGTGCCTTATCTACAGGGACATTGTGATTACTTCCAGTGCCTTATCTACAGGGACACAGTGATTACTTCAAGTGCCTTATCTACAGGGACACTGTGATTACTTCCAGTGCCTTATCTACAGGGACACAGTGATTACTTCCAGTGCCTTATCTACAGGGACACAGTGATTACTTCAAGTGCCTTATTTACAGGGACACAGTGATTACTTCAAGTGCCTTATTTACAGGGACACAGTGATTACTTCAAGTGCCTTATCTACAGGGACACAGTGATTACTTCAAGTGCCTTATTTATAGGGACACAGTGATTACTTCAAGTACCTTATCTACAGGGACACAGTGATTACTTCAAGTACCTTATCTACAGGGACACAGTGATTACTTCAAGTGCCTTATTTACAGGGACACAGTGATTACTTCAAGTGCCTTATCTACAGGGACACAGTGATTACTTCAAGTGCCTTATCTACAGGGACACAGTGATTACTTCAAGTGCCTTATTTACAGGGACACAGTGATTACTTCAAGTGCCTTATTTACAGGGACACAGTGATTACTTCAAGTGCCTTATCTATATGGAGCTCTTCACCGTTGTGCCATCTTATGACACCAGTTTCCGTCCAGGTGGTATTTCCAACCCTTTCAGTTTGTCAACCTGTTCCTTGGTGTTTCTGACGCTGTGTCCGTTCTTACCCTCTATGCCGGCGAAGTTGCAAGTTTCAATTATAGCTAAAATGTAAGTTCCATTCTTGCTATTAAAAGGTTTGTGTTGTCTTTTACTAGTTATTAGGCGTACACAAGCAGCCAATCACACTTGGACCTAGGTGTACTCCTCCAGACACTCACTGTTGCTTCTGTGTGAGTCTTTTTGAATTCTAAGGTATTCATTATGTTTTATTATACTAGATGTCTATGTTAGTTACATCAGTCAATTCTGCTGCCCAAGATAATCTACATCATTATCATCTGTGTTGATCTCGCGATAGAGACGTGTCCGTGGGTACATAGTGATACTTACGCAGGAAGGCGTTAGTGGAGGCAGGAAAGAGAGTGTGTTTTATCCAGTTAAACTACGAACAATCAGGTGGGTAAAATATATGAATGAATAATTCAACATGGAACATTTCTGTGATTAAGATACATACTTGTTAGATATTATTGTCAGCATCTCGCCATACATAATGCAGTTTATGGCACTTGCATCTTTTTGCGAACCGGATTTTCATCATAATATAATCGTAAGTACGTCACTCAAGACAATCACCCAATAACTAATCATTTGCTTGCACAAAATGAAACAAATCCTTATTACATATCTATAACATGGATGTCTTATGGAAGAGGTTTTTTGTTAACACAGCACTTTATATGACATACAGCAGAATTGACTGCCACCAAAATTGTTGTTCTCCTCTTCATTTCCTGTATGTCCGGGGTGGGGTGGACCCCGATACTGGTCCTCGATTTCCGTTTTCTTTTCATTCTCTTCCCTCCTCACTGTCCTTTCCTTGCTGTCTCCACCAAGTCTCCACTCCTCTCTGTCTTTTGCTCTCATTCTCCACTCCTTTCTCAATCCCTCCACATCTCTCTTTATACAACCCTTCCGATGCAAAATAGGTCGTCCACATCCCCTTTTCCCTTCCACTTTCTGGGCTTTGGCTTTCTTGGCTAACCATTTTTCTCTCGTTCACTCCACACGTCCAGCCCACTTTAGCCGACACCTCACCAGCTTCTTCTCAAAACTTTCTCTCCCACCAACATTCTGCCTCAGCTCCTCCATCCTTCGCCCACTTGTTTTCACACAATGTTACTCTCTCTTGTTGGTTTTCCATTATTGCCACGGTTTTAAAAGACACGTAGGTACACTGGTGTAATGCATGAACTAAGCTTCATATTACTTACTTATTCATTTTTTGCTCTAGTTGGTGCATAAATTCTAGTTTTTACTTCCATTCGAACAGCTGAACAAAGAACAAAATAGATATATAGATACATACAACAAATGTACATAAGAAATTATTGCTTATTAGACACTTCCCCCCAACATCAATATGTGGAATATTAATATTATAATAAATGTGTAGTATATTTTTAGTCACTAAAGAACACACCTGAATTGTAAAAGTTAAATCCATTGCTACATTTGTACTTCCAAGTATTTTCTTTTTCATAAAATAATTCTTCAAGAACACACGTTTATATCGCTTTTTAGATTTCTGATTGTAAGTGAACTTTTTATATAATCATCGAGAAAATCCCACTATTTAACTCCATACACAGATATACACTTAGTCATTAAAGTTGATCATGCATATACATGTTTTAATTTATTCCTTCGTAATGTCTGCCACTTCATATGCTCTGTTTCCAGCCATCCTCCAAGAACTCAAAATCCTTCTGACCTCATTTTGGTCCTCCTCATTCCCCTTTACCCTCAGGGGTCCAGGTTAATGTTATTTTTGTGTTGGTTTTCCATAACTTTTTATTTTTTAATATTTGCCTTGCTGGATTATCATATTTAATTGTTGGGTAATCCAAAACACTAAAATATAAATTTCTTATCATAGCACCAGGAAATTTATTAATAATAAAAATGTAGGTATTTTATTAAGTACAGGCTATTTTTTACCAGTGCAATATTTTATGCACCTCCAAACTTTTGTCTTATTCTGAATATATGACACTTAACAAAAAAGTTAATACTATTACTGTGCAAATATCAGTAATATTGTTTAGAACTGACTGCCAGCTTCTACGGAGTATAACTTTTATTTCGTTTACTCTGCAGCCTATATAACTTCAGTTAAGATTAATGTAAATGTGTCAATGTCGGCTGTTACAACAGATAGTCAACCCATTCAAGGCATCTGTGAAGAATGTTGGTAACTTGATGAAGGCCATGCCAGACAACTTCGCGGATGGAGTGGCGAGGGTCTCGGGTGGCCTACGCAGCATTCCTAACAACATGCTCGATGGCGTAGGCAGGATGCTGCATGTCAAAGGGGTGAGTGACACCTGTCAATCAAAGTGATTGACAGGACAGTTGTGAATTGCCACAATCAAATCTACCGGTAGTAGTTTGTTTATCAGGTAATTTATTGTCACTCTTGCAGTAAAATGAGCTTGAAGTTGTTAACAGAAATATAAAAGATCTTAATATATTATGTCGTACTGCCTGTCATATGTTGGGATGCGCATATATGTTGGTATTTCGCATAACAATAGTGGGTTAGTTCCAAGTAATAAACAATATTAATTTCAAAAGTAACATGGAGCAACAAACCTCTCATTTACATTGACGTCATCTGTGAATTAATCAGCACTCAAATAGGAGAAAGGCCCTCGAAGGAAGCCACCTGAGTAATTCTTTTAGACCATCAGTTGCTGTAGGAGGCGTAGGAATATCTTTAAACATTATATTTACGAAGCTACAACAAAATACAGGTAATGTATTTCAGACTGCAAACATGCACTGTACAGGTGGTATAGGTGGAAGCAAAAAGTGATGTTTTAGCAAATATTTTTTCCATTAAGGGGTCATCCAATAAGCCTAACAGGCCAAAACAGGCTGTCCAAATTGAAAATGCATCTGTAAGCAAACTAATTTACAAGGTATCCAAACTAAAGTCGTAGGTTTCTGTTTGTTAAATGGGAAGGTCAGAGGCGAGCCAGCAAAGTGCACCAGAAGAGGCAAGTGGACTTTGGTGCTTCAGAGGAGATGCACAAGGAACACACCAACTATAATACATCAATATCATTTCTTTTATTACAGTTTTATTGAATAAACTTTCATTAAGATTGCAGCAAAGTTGTCAGTTTATGACCTGACCCTTACTGTTTGCATGTTGTTCTTGTAGGCACCCCTGTCACATGACCTCAAGGGGGATCTACGACAGAGTGGGAAGGTGGGGGCGTGCCTGGGAGCCGAGGTAGGTGGCAGTCATTCACGTGTCAGGCCAGTTGTGTACCTTACCTTAGGACACCTACAGCCCGTTTCACTAGTCACTGACATTCGTAAAAGATCATAAGCCCAATTTGTTTCCTTACCTGTGATCGAGAGAGTAGAGTAAGTTGCATTTCACAAACAGTTCATCAAAACACTCCCAGAAATGCTACTTTCTAAGGACAATGCTGCACCATTCTTTAATCATCATAAACAGCTAAATGTAACTAACTGCGTATAATTTTGCGTCGTGTCTCGTGCAGAGATGCAGTTGTTCACAGCCAGGTGAGTCTTCAGAATTTTAGTGATGAAACATTTGCTAAATCATGACTTGTTTACATGACATTACCGTTCCAACCCATTGACGTGCACATAGCAGACTTACGGCTTCATGAAGGTCAAGGCTGTTGTTGTATTTACTAAGAAATTTTGGAGCAATGCTTAAGCTGTATCTAACTTAAACTACCTTGTTGTTGACACGGTCATGTTGTCCATGTTGACCACCAGGGGGTTGAGGAGAACATCCCGCTGCGGATCATGCTACTGCTCATGGATGAAGTGTTTGATCTCAAGAGTCGAGGTCAATGGCTGAATCGACGGATCGTTGCGATCCTACGCCAGATAGTCAAGACTGTCTTTGGCGACAGTTTCAACAAGTAGGCAGCTGTTCGGTTGTTTAGTTGTGCAGAGTTCTCATGTGATGTACAAGTCAGTTTAATTGTTCACATCTGTTACATAATTATAATATTACTGTCAAAAGTGATAAATGCATAATTTATATACTGTTGTGTTCATCATTGTTTAATAAGTGAAATACTAAAAAAATAGGGGTTTAGATTTTCCTGTTTTACTACTACGCGGTTCATATTAGGTTTAAATTTATGATAGAATCATGTTATTTAGTGTAAAGTTTAAGTTACATCTATTCCATTATCTGCAATGTCCAGATGTGTTTTAATGACCACAGCTGTGATACAAATTGACCATTGTCTTTCTGAGTACTCATGTGGAGGTGCGATGTTGTTTCAGGAAGATAGTGGACCATGTTGAGTGGTTGACATCAGCGGAACAGATTGCCGAGAACATCCGAAGCTTCAGGTGAATGGCCGGTGTCTATCACAACACGTCTTAGTGGCTCTGAGGAACACCAGAAACTTATTACAATAGAACCCCAATATTCCACACACCCCACACACTCGTCTCCAGTGTGTCTGTAAGGAGGAATGCAGCCAGACACAATATATCAGAGTATACCAGTAGCAGCATTTGGAAGTTCCATTATTAGGCAGTGAAATGGTGTCTGGATTCAAATCAAATCGTGACATTTATATTGCGCCGTTCCAACAATCGTTGCTCACGGCGCCTTACAGAATGTTCGGGAAAACAGGTAAGTCTTAAGGTTTGATTTAAAATCAGTGTTTGTCATTGTTGTTGCAGTCAGCTTTTGCGGCAGCAAGTTCCATAATGTTGAGGCTGCCACGCAAAAGGATCTATCACCCCAGCGACGCGTTGCACGTGGTACACATAGATGATTGTGTTCACTGGAGCGCAACAATCGAGTTGGCTGACGTCGGGTCACACATTTGGTGATATACTGTGGTGCACAGCCAGTCAGTACTCGGTGCGTGAGTAGAAGTATCTTATACTCTACTCTAACTGCTATTGGCAGCCAGTGCAGCTTGATCAATAGAGGTGTGACATGACAGAACTTCCTGGCGCCGTCGACAAGGCGAGCCGCCCAGTTCTGTACTCTCTCTCTCTGCAACCGTTCTAGTTGTTTCACAGGCAGTCGGTGGAGTAATGCATTGCCAACGTCAAGTCTGCTGGTAACAAACGCATGTATGACTTGTTCTGTCGCTGCAGGTGTTAGATAACGTCTTATTCTTGCAATATTTCGGAGATGGAAAATTGCAGATTTACAGACCGCAGTCACGTGCGTCTCCATCTTCATCTCGGCATCGAACTGTACACCAAGATTCCGTACATTCTGAGTTACAGTGACCAAACAGTCTCCAATGCATAGTGTGCGCAGCTCAATTTTTCTTAGTTGTTGCGCAGAGCCGAACACGATGACTTCTGTCTTTGAGTCATTCAACTTTAAAAAGTTTGTCATCATCCACGTCCTGATCTCCGCTACACATTCTTCAATACGGACGACAGCCGCAGCAATGTTCTCTTGGTGGGGTTTCACTGGAATGTAGATTTGAGTATCATCCGCGTAGAAATGACACATCAAATTGTACTTGCGAATAATCTTAGCAACTGGTGCTACATAGATGGAGAACAGCTGAGGACCCAGCACGGAGCCTTGTGGTACCCCGTATACCAGAGGACGAGCAGGCGATGTAGCACCATGAATGTGGACTGACTGGACTCTGTCTCTCAGGTATGACTTAAACCAGTCCAGTGCATCTTGGACCACTCCGATATCATGTGAGAGTCTATGCAACATCACTTCATGGTCGACGGTGTCAAACGCAGCCGATAGATCCAGGAGAACCATGATGACAACATTCTGATTGTCCATTGCGTGCAGGATTTGATTCTGCACACAGACAAGGGCCGTCTCAACGCTGTGATTCGGCTTGTACGCTGACTGATAGGGCTCACAGAGATTGTGCTCTGACATGTGAGCTGACAATCTCGCAGCAACGACACGTTCTATTGTCTTCGATAGATAGGGTAGATTTGACACGGGTCGGTAGTTATTCAAGACAGTTTTGTCTAGACTCGGTTTCTTGAGTACTGGCCTGATGTGCGCTTCCTTCAAGTGTGAAGGCATTACCCCCGTTCTCAGAGACAGGTTAACAATTGTCATGAGCACAGGTACAACATCGTGCGCACAGTCTCTAAGAAGCCATGTCGGAATGGGATCAAGTTCACAAGATTTCACTGGCGATGACTTCAACAACATTCCAATTTCAGCCTCAGTGGCTGACTCAAATGCAGTCAGCAGACATGTCTGCGGTGCATCATCAGCAGAGGCATTTACAATGATGACATTCTGATTCAGTTCAGACCGAATTTTCGAGATCTTTTCTGAGAAGAAATCCGAGAACCGCATTGCCAGTGTGTCAGACGAGTCACATGGCGGTAGTGGTGTGCCATTATCAGTGTGTAGGAGCTTGGCAACAATCTTGAACAGCTGCTTCTGGTCACCAGATGCATCAGCAATTTGATTCGTGTGGTATTCAAGTTTTGCACGGTGCACAGACGAAGAGACGAGCTGGCGCTGGAGGCAGTAGGCAAGCCTGTCAGACTCCAGTCCAGATTTTCTCCATGTTCTTTCCAGTTGTCGTCTAACACATTTTTGCGATCATATGCCATCATTATACCACGGCGTGTGTGGTCGTACAATCACTGTGCGGTTCTTTAACGGTGCTTGCTTGTCAATGATAGCCGCAGTGGTTTCATTGTACATGTCAACAGCATGGTTCATGTCATCAGACAGATGATTTGACAGTAGCAACGAACCGATTTCATCACATATCGCAGTGGTATTGATCTGTTGATAGTTTCGACTCATCGTCGTTACCCGGACGTTTGGTGGTTTCACGAGTTGTAGTGTGCAATGAATTGCCAAGTGGTCTGACATGTGTGGGATGTCTGTTCGTATATTGTTCAGAAACGTATCAGATGAGCGCGTTATAAGCAGGTCAATGGTATGTCCGGCAACATGCGTCGGGACTTCTACGTGCTGAGTAAGATCTGCTGCATTTAGAATGTTTTGAAAGCGCTTAGTGTCATTGTCTGATGTATTGTCCACGTGGAAGTTAAAATCACCTGCGATCAGCATGTTTGACGTATACATCGACATGGTGTCCAACAAATCACAAAATTCTAGGAGAAATTCCGCTGTTGTAAAGCCATTCTTGGAGTTTGGCGGGGGGCGATAGACAACAAGAAGACGAACAGATTGAGTATCATTGCCGAGTTGTAAGCACATCGATTCAAATGTATTTGATTTTGGCATCTCGAGATGTCGCGTTGTGAAACCAGACTTGCAACACCACCACCGGTGCCGTACGTTCTCGGGACATGTCGTAGTTGGTAACCAGCAGGTGTGATGCAACCAGTAGAGACGGAGTCATCAGCACTCAACCACGTCTCTTTGATGGCGAGTATGTCTAGATCATTGTCCTCAATGAGGTCACATATCACGGTCGCTTTCCCCGCTTGCTTCGTGTCACACACCGATCTGGCATTCAACAAGCAGAAACACACTTGGCGTACAGATGGTACGTCACATACACTGTCGAGTCGAATCAAATTCGATGTGTAGGTTTCACATCTCACGATGACCGATGATGGGAAGCGAGGAGTAATCAGTACAGGAATGGGTCTTTGCTTTGACCTCCCTGCCCTTCCCCCCCTGCGAGTCCGCCGATTGTTCACACGTTCTAGTTGTCTTAGTGGTGCCACACAAGCATCTATTGAAAGGTAGCATCCAGTAACAATAGAACGTCCAATTCGCAGTAGATCCAGTCTATTGTATGTGATCATGCTGTGGATTCTGACTCATGGATTGTGGGGGTTCAGATTAAAAAGGTTCCTCTGTATATAGATCTTTCTTTTGTCATGTCCAGGGCTTAAATGTTGTGATTTTATTAAATGTCACATTTTATCTACAAGTTGTCAGTATTAAAGTTAATGGTAAAATACAGCCCAGCAATATTTATGAAGACAATATAGATTTATATTGTGCAATTTTCTTATATGGTGTACGGACATATGTGAAGTGTCCTTTTTTTCAAAGAGAATAAGAACCCTGTTGTATGAAGTTTGACTCATTTGTGGAACGATACCTTTCTTTCCAGGATAGACAAATGTAGATGCTGCTTGGACCAGATTTTTGGTATTAAAGATATGAAAAATGTTCACCTATTTTATTAATGCATATTTTGATTGACTGGCATTTTATATATATATATATATTATATAGGGTAAATTATAATATAAATATATTACAAACAACTGAATATGGAAGGAAAATAGGGAAAATTAAATCTCAGTATTGCTGTTCCAGGGATGCGTTTTGGCCAAACGGGACTTTGGCTGAGCCCCACACCCCCAGGGATGAAAACACAAAGTTGAGGACCAGGGTTGTCTGCAAGGCTAAGATGCTCAGTAGTGTCTCAGGTGAGAACTTCTGTTGGTTTGGTCTCAGACACGTTTTACAGAGGTAGCCACAAAATGTACCACCAGCGCGACCTTGTTATATGTTATGTTACTCAAACTGTGTGTCTGACAGTATTTGGTTTTTAATCAAACAACCTTTATTTTCAATTAATACTTAATCTTATTAAAAAATGCCTACATATTTCTTAATGTTCTTCAGTCAAAATAACTGATTATATCATTTGCAGTTTTGCTGGATGATTTAGTGTTCACCTCCTTGAGCTCTCAAATAGGAATTTACTGCTATATAATGGCTTCGGTCTAGTTTTATGTGTTTAGTCGTAGTGGCTATAGTAGTGTGTGCATTGTTCAATGCTACACTTAGGACATTTATTATTGGGACATTTAATCCAGTTAGGGGCATAGTTCCTTTTGTACTTGAAACATACCCAGGAGCAGCCTTGGTTAATGAATAGTTCCAACAAGAATTCTTGTCGGCACATTTCGGCCATTTTGGTCATGGGCATTAAAATTGTTTCCTCTGTACTATAACATAGTTCAAACACCCGTAACCAAAACAGCCCCAAGACAAGACTTCCTGTTGGAGCTATTCCTTAACCAAAGTTGTTCATGGGTATGTTTCAAGTACAGAAGGAACAACGTCCATAGTTGGAGGAAATGTCCTGATGGGATGTTGTACTTTGTCTAGTCTCTGCAAGGCCAATTGATATGACCAATATACATATTTTGGTACTTAATAATAATAATCTGACCACATAAATTTGGTAATTATGGCTTTACAGAGGCACATTACAATACTAACGCATGGAATGTACCTATTAAGATTATTAAAAACAAAATATATATATATACACATATAGCAATAAGAAATAGATGAGAACATTTATTAAAAAATAATAATAGTTAAAAACTACAAGTTAAGAAGAAAAAAAAGAGAGTAAAATTTGAATAAAAACAGATGACGCCATGCATATGACATCATAAGTGACTGCGGTGTTGCTAGATGAGTTACGGACGTTGATCGGGAGCGAGACGACACGTCAAGGTGTGACTCGAGTCTTCACGATGGTGCAACAACAACGCCTCAACAAACGACTCCTCTACGTGATCCTAGAGGGCATCCTCGAGACTCTCTTCCCGCACAACAAGTTCCGCGACATGTTCCACAAGATGCACTCACAGTCGGAACGTGCTCGCAAGGCAGGGGACGCCACTGTAGCAGCGCGGGATCATAAGAAATGAACATTCGTCGCGAAATACTGATACATGCGATAAAATTATACAGGATTCCTTGAGAAATGAAAATTATTATTGTTAAGTGCATGTGATAAAAACATTGATATTGTGTTGTTGCCATGGCGATGCTTATCTGGGGTCGAGAACAGAATTTGTCAAGCACTAGAAAGTAAAATTTAGATGCCTAGTTGCATTGTTGTTAAAATCGGTTTGATTTTACTGCACATATTGGTGATGTTATATGTATTTTAACACTGTAAAATCTGCTGGCACAGATGTTGTATTTATATACATCAATAGGTCAAATATAGAGCTAAAAAATGTTACTTAAAAACTATCATAGACTCACTGAGCGGAGGACTCATTCTTAAAAATACTCTAGACCGAATCATCAACAAATGATGGTGGTCGTACAATAGAAGAAGAAGAAAAGCAAACACAGCATTATGAAATGTGAACATTAAGGTCAGTCACGTCTTGTTAGTTGAGGACATAAAGGAACCATGGACTGGGGATGACATGCTCCCTAGCAGAGACCACCCTCAATGCAAGCAGAGAACTCGAGTCAACTCGGTACCAGTCTTCTGAAGCTGACTGTTTGAATGACACATCATAAAACCATCAGATTGTTCTAACCACAAAGTGTGTACAGACCAAGCAATTGACAGAAGTGTCAAGATGCTGGAAAGAAAGAAGAGAAAGTCCCCCAATTTGTTCATGACGCACACCAGGAACAAGACCATTCCTCGGTCAGACAAATGCAACTTGAGAACGTCATTCATATGTATATTTGGTTGGTTGGCTGTATGTCAGTTCTCGTAAATAACTCACGTGTGCTATGTTTATAGATTTGTATGATGACTTCTGCAAATGGTGAAAACAGTATAAGAGACGGGTGGGTTAAGTTTAACGTACGGCTCGTATTGGTACCTGTGCTGCTTGAATATATAGTAATATTGACAACCACATGCATAATGATCAGAAATGTTATGTGTATGTATGGGTAAATCAATGCTGTACTGTCATATTAGCGTGCTTCCTGCATTCCAATTTAACATATGAGTGAAAGGGTTGGCAATAGTGACGTATAATGTGATTCAAAATTAATGTGTATTATTCCGTTATGGAGAATAATACAGTGAAAAATATATTGTTGTTGCACGAAATATGTACGAATATGACACATGCACGCACGCACGCACATACCCACACACATGCTTGCACACACGCGCACGCACACACGCCCACACAATGATGGCAGATTCTTCACTTGCAAAGATCAGTAAGAAGATCTCTGTCCCTCGGAACGGCGGGTCGCTTTCTGGACATAATCCTGCAAATGGATTCCCACGATGGAGCGCAAACATCGTTGGTGGATCCGTTCAAGCAGTTATACTTGCTTTCTGTACAGGACCGATGCCTCAGCCCCATACAGAAGGGAAGTGACGACGACAGCTTTGTATGCCTGTATCTTGGTTGACAGACGCAGTGAGTGGTTCTGCCATATACGTTTCTGCAGGCGTCTGAATGTCAAAAGTTTTTTTAGAAAAGTACTTTTGCATTTACTTCAAGTACATTTGTTTACTTTTTACTTGTACTTTTTTAAGTACATTTTTCAAAAACTACTTTTACTTGAGTAACTTTTTCCAAAGTTACTTGTACTTTTACTCAAGTACAAAATAAATGTACTTGTTACAGCTCAGCACACACACACACACACACACACACACACACACACACGCACGCACACACACACACACACACACACACACACACATTAGACCACAGGTGGATCGTGGGGGCCTGAGGGGCAAGTGCCCCCCCCCCCCGGACCTTTGGAATTTGTCGTATCCCTAGACCAGTGGCACGGGAACGAAATTTATATTGCATCAGCATCACTGACCAATTTTCGCCGCCGCGCCGCCGAATATCTTCACATCTTCCGTCACCTTGTGGCTGGCTCGGTTGGGTCAACTGTAACTTGAACTCATGACATCCAAAAACGGGGGGGGGGGACAATTATGCTGTTGAAAATTATATTTTTTACGTCGCGCCGCTGCTATCAATTTACCTTCTCCAGCTTCTCTCCGCTGTCTCGGCTGAAATTATGACATCCGAAGATGGGTGGAGGGGACAGAAAACCATAAGTCTGCCCTCCAATTACACACACCTTTCACAGTCGACAAAAATACACATTAATCGTCTCATGAAATTTACATTTCCACCCGCCATTGACGCTCGCCATAAAAAACAAACATTCATGCTCACATTTAATGGGGGGGCAGAACCATATGTCTGCCCCCCCCCCCGGAGAAATGACTGGGGGCAGCTGCCCCCCTGTTCCCGAGCCTATGCCCTAGACGTACGTTTTACAATGTGTCCCCGTTACGTGACCTTGGACCTTTGGAATGTGCCCCCATTTAGGTTAGAATTAAGAAGCTGAAGTTACGGTGGCACGACGGCGAAATTTTTTTAAAGAACAGTTCCCCACACCCCCTGACGTCATCAGTGGAGCCGAGAGACGGCACATAAGCTGAAGAGCTTAAATTTATGGCGGCGCGACGGCGAAACATTTTCAAAAGCACCCCCAATCACCGTCTTCCAGTGTCATGATCCGACACCGCGACTGCGCAGGCGTGTTAACGCTTCGGCTCAGACCACCCTATAAGTTATATGAATTTGGTTCAGCCGCCAGTGGAGGTTTTTGGACCCCCTTGGCTTAGACTATGCCCTCTGGATCCGCCCTTAATTGTAGACATGGGTCATTCATCACATACGACTGGACTCGGGGCGTACTTGTTTAACTAACTACACGCATACATACATGGACGCACTGTCATACAGTTATTGTTATTTACTTTGAAATATAATTTATGTAAAAAATAAGAACGTAAAACTATTTGCAAACTGAAGCGCGATGAATTCACGAGAAACACAGTGGCTGGTGCTGCCACTAAGCGAATACAATGCGGTTACATTTTCGAACGCCCCACACAGCGGACAATAATGTCAATACTTATTGTGGAGTATCGTGTGTATTTAGTTACCATAACATGTATATTGTCTGCCATATATTATATCCGTCTTGTTAAAACATTGTAGCATATATGTGTAATAAAAAAATATCAAATTACAACTATTTTATCCTGGTGGAATTTAATAGATATGGATATAGTTACAGATTTTGGACAGACCACATCGGAGGATTACCTCCTGGTGCAGAAACAGTAATATAGCTTACATGGATAACGACAACATTATAATTCTGTTGCGGCTTCATCCACCGTAAATTGTATTATTCAATTTGACACTATTATAGTTGATATGATATTGAGAGATAATAGTAGTCTTGATTCATATAAAATATGTTCATAGGAATTTTACAAAAATCTTAACCAAATGTTTCAGTAAAACGAAAAACCAGTCTTTTCACATCCTTGTGTTGGAGCCTGTGGAGTGGAACCCTGGAGAGGGGTCTACATCCACAGGTTCTACATACTGCCTACTGGCGCGGCCATAATAAGCCCGTAAGCAACATAACGTTATATAATATAAGCCATCCCTTGTCACCATTGGTGGGACCAATGGAGGGAGATAAGGTCCCGTAAGTCCACAATCATTGCGAAAAAGGATATATATATATATCGCGTCAAGATTTCTCAACAAAAGTAATTATTGTTACCCAGAAATGTTTTTATTTTGGTTTAAACACAAACGGTTAGAGCAGGCGATTGTAGATAGCTTATGCTTCAGTGTTGGAAATATTCTCATTCAATATTCTGGTTAAATATACGTACACCATGTGAATGTATATATAAGCTTTTAATACGAGTTTGATCATGTTTTATTCATATAATATGTACAACCTTTATTTGTAAATATACTATATACAAATAAACATTGAAAAAAAAGATCACCAAGGAGGATTTCCCAGGGCGAGGCTTTTCCATTGCACTTCGGTTGGGCTGACCCTTGCGATTACCTCAAATGTAGGTAACTCGGGTGCGTATTTTTTGTAGTGTGTGACTGCGTTCGCGCCATCCCCTCATTTCAATTAAAAAGTTAATATTTCCTAAAACCCTGTTGTTGGCGTTATGATCCAGTTCATCTGAGAACAGTGTCAATATCTATTTCACGAAAATGTAGATCGTCGGTGACTACGAAGTATGTCGCTCCAGCTTATACTCAGTATACCATTTCAAATAATTACGCACTACATGCTTTCCGAGGAGCGACTACGACGGACCACAATAATTATTATAAAACAATACGGTTCTCTGTATGATTGTGGACTCGTTTGTTTTGCATGCATAGGGCTGACATTTTGTATGTGATCTAGCGGGCCCACCGGGGTGTTTCGTAGATTTATATTTTTTGAAATTCACCGAGGTGGTGGTTTTCAGGTTGTTGCAGTTTGTATGTGAATGCAGATGCAAGCCACGGTATGTTGGTTTCACAAAGACGTGATTGTCGCTGTTGAAATGTTGCAAAAATGTATAATTTTCACCAAAGGCTTGATCTAAATCAACCTTCCGCAAACCTTGGCCGGCTGGCCAAATTTGACCCGCCGACGGTTTCTATCTGCCCCCCCTCCCGATACCTTTGCTAAGAAATGGACATTGTCAAGAGCAACAAACAGTGCAAAATTCTATGACGACCTTCACACCTTGACAACATCAACACCAAAGTCAGACAAGCTGAACATATTCGGCGACTTCAATGCCAGAGTAGGCATAAGCCATCAAACTTGGGAAGGAATAATTGGCAAGAACGGTGTTGGAATGTGTAACAGCAATGGTCTCATACTCCTGCTGAACATGAGCTACTTACCGCCAACACAATCGTCTGTCTCCCAGTCCGCAACAGGACGACTTGGATACATCCACGGTTAAGGCACTGGCATCTGATCGATTTCGTCATCACCAGGAAAAGGGACAGACATGATGTACGTGTGACCAAGAGCATGTGTGGTGCAGACTGCTGGACTGACCACCGACTCATCGTCTCCAAGATGCGTATGAAGATCCAGCCCAAGAGACGTCCGCAAGGAAAGAAGCCCTCGATGCGCTTGAACATCTCTCGTCTCAAGAAGGACAACATCAGGCTATTGTTTATTTGATGAAATGGAAGAGAAAGCAAACAAATTGTTCAGATCACAGACAATATTGAGGACAGCAGGATTTCCTTCCGTGACACTGTCTACTCCACAGCGTTCGAGACACTCGGCACTAATAAGCGAAAGCATCAGGACTGGTTTGATGACAACAATGTTGACTTCGACCCTGACCTAGACAACCCACCAACGCTACTGGGAACCGAAAAAGCCATCGGCCAACTATCAAGTGGCAAGGCTCTCGGAGTTGATGCTATCCCAGCAGAAGTCCACACACATGGCAGTCCACAACTGCTCGATAAGATCACACAGCTGTTCCAATCCATGTGGGCACAGGGAGACATTCCGCAAGACTTCAAGGACGCCTCCATTGTACATCTATATAAGCGCAAGGGAAACCGCCAAGCCTACGACAACCACAGAGGGATTTCACTCCTCTTCACCACAAGAAAAGTCCTTGCCGGAATCCTACTGAACAGGCTCATGCTACATATCGAGCAGGGTCTTATACTAGAAAGACAGTGCGGGTTCATGGATGAACGGGGAACTACTGACAAGGTGTTTGTTGCCCGGCAGCTGCAAGAAAATGCCAAAAACATAACGTCGACTTTTACACCACCTTTGTCGACATTACCTGTCGGTCGTTAGGGACTCTGGAAAATTATGAGTACGTTTGGACAATACGGCAATTCCACGATGGCATGTAGGGTCACGTCATTGATGGCAGAGAGTGCTCTGCTCCATTCCCTGTCACCAATGGAGTAAAACATGGCTGCGTGCTGGCGTCGACCCTGTTCAGCACAATGTTTTCAGCAATGCTTACTGATGCCTTCCAGGACAGTGACCCAGGCGTAGACTTTATGTATCGAACAGATGGTAAGCTCTTCAATCTGCGACGCCTCCAGGCCAATACCAAAATCCACGTTGACAGGCTTCGAGAGTTCCTGTTCGCTGACGACTGTGCACTGAATGCTGGAAACGCAGCATACATGAAGCGCAGTATGGATCTGCTCTCCACCTCCTGTGACAACTTCGGACTCACCGTCAGTACAAAGAAGACTGAAGTGTTGTACCAACTAACGCCAGGGAAGTCCTACCAAGAGCCGACTGTGACAGTGAACAACCAAAAGCTGACAGTAGCAGACAAGTTCACCTACCTAGGGAGCACTCTCTTTCTCTCTCGCAGTGTGCACATCGATGACAAAACCAATGCCCGGGTCGCTAAGGCCAGTGTGGCCTTCCGAAGACTTCGCTTGTCAGTGTGTGAATGCTGAGGAGTGAGCCTCACAACCAGGCTGAATGTCTGCAGAGCTGTAGTCCTCTCTACCCTACTCTATGCATGCGAGACCTGGACTGTCTACCAACGACATGCGAAGAAACTCAATCGTTTCCATCTGTGTTGTCTTTGCAAGCTGCTGAAAGTCAAGTAGCAGGACAAGATTTCTGACACTGCGATCCTTGAGCGGGCCGACATGTCCATGTCTATACAATGCTGCGGGTGTCTCAACTCCGCTGGGCTGGTCACATCACCAGAATGTCAAGTGAGCGTCTCCCAAAGCGCATCCTCTATGGTGAACTGCGGACTGGCGCACGCTTCCACGGCGGTCAAAAGAAACGCTTATAGGATACCTTGTAAGGCTCCATGAAGGACTTTGACATCGATCATGCTTCATGGGAGACCCTCGCTCAGGACCGACCAGCTTGGTGTTCTGCAATCTCAAAGGGAGCCACTACCTACGAGCAGCACCGCATCGAGATAGCCAAAAAACCAAGCGGATAGTATAAAGCGCAAAGCTCGGGCAAGCAGTGTTTCGACTGCCTCAGCTCTGCCAGCAACGTTGTCTTGCCTCCGTTGCTCCAGAAACGTTCGGGCAAGGATATGCCTCATCAGCCACCTCCGAACCAACACAGCCAAGATGAAGATGGTCATCTTCGCCACTGAAGGACGAATACCAACAAACCAACTGTTTGTGTCGTTGACGGATTGACGATTGCATATAGTTTTCTCTTGATCACCAAAGGCTTGATGTGTGGTAAATTTTAATTGTTACAAAACTTGTGGTAGGCCTACATAATTCAACCGCCACAACACTCTCGGTCAAAATGCAGTAATACTGACATTTGTTAATATTGCCACTTTATTTGTCAACATATATTGATGTTTTTCATAAGCATTCTTTTATAGGTATTAAGACATTAGTATAGTGTTCATTCAGCTGACATTTATTTAAGTTGTCTGTACGAATGTTTTTATACTTTTGGATAATAAAATGTATGACATCAATGATGATAAAATGCAGTTTATTACCACACCATTTGAAGAAGTGGGTATATCAAACTTAATTAATGAACGTAATCCAATTAATTACGTTTGTTTGAACAAAACATGTTAAATTTGAATACCATTACTAGCCTTGTTGTTTATTTTTTTACATAATATTAACATATTCCCTGGCCATGTTTTCCATCGTCCCACAGGGGTCTCTATCACTGATCTCCATGAGTGATCAACGTTTGTACCATACCATACACTGATCTCTATATATCCTTCGTCTAATGTTCAATTATAGTATATTAATTATTTTTAATAGATTACTTTTAATATTATGTAACTTGTAAAGCGCTACAGAACCAAGAATTCACCATAAACTAAGTATATTTAAACTATAAGCATAGTTTAACAAGTTTTGGACCTGTCATATCAAACTTAATAAAACCGGCGTTAAAGGCATTATGATTATCGCTCACTTTCGCCGGTCGGCAATGTTTAGTTTTTTTTAATGTCCTTTGTAACTAGTACACTGGAATTATTACAAAACATGCTGCCTGTGGGTTTTTGTATTGACGTTTTAGATTATTATTGGCATTTTATATTATTACAATAAAACGGTATTTAAAACGGAATCATGGTGCAGTTAAGTTGTGAACTATAAGGCATTGCCATTGAGTGATTGGCACTGCAGTCAGTTTCTGCCTATCTAAGGCTACGGCTTAGTGAATTGTAATAAATATAAATAGTTATCCCTCCTTAATAGGCCTGTAAGTCTCAATTTAGTTACCGGAGTTGGCCCCGGTTCAACATTTTCTAATTAAATAAAGTAGGCTTTATTGTTAAAATTTAGACAACTGATCTTTTAAATATAATTTAATTTTTTACTTACGCCTTAGCCTTAGCTCTGGGCTTAACATTATTTACTATTTATTATCTATATGATATATAATCATATGGTTTTGGTCTATTAATTTGTACTAAATATGATACTAGTCTAACATAATGATGTCACCATTATTCTTATTGGGTGTCTTCTACTTGTCTTGCTCTGTTGCTGTAAGGGATAAAGATTTTGTTTTATGCAAACCATTGACATCTAATCATTTTAATGTGCTGTTTCCTTATCACACTAGAATCCATCATTCTATTTAAATTTTGCATAGCCTGCCATGTCTTCATGTTTGTTATAATAGAAAGTTACTGCCAATCCCCCGCTCTATGCCAACATTGAAATTAGCAATAATTGTATTATTAGCAGGAGATGTAAGTTTCAATCCTGGGCCAGCTGTTAGACGAGACATTCGGGTGGCCACTACAAACGTTCGATCTGTACGAGATAAGACAGCCTCACTTTGTGATTTATTAATTTCAAAGAAACTAAACATTCTTGCTGTTACTGAGACTTGGCTCAGACCACATGATACACCTGCATTCATTGCTGACGTTTCCCCTTGTGGTTACACCTTTCACCATCGACCACGTTTAGTCGGCCGTGGAGGTGGTGTTGGCTTTCTTATATCACAGCAGTTCAAAATTAAATTACATTCTAACCCTGAATACTCCAGTTTTGAGTCCATCTGTGCTGAAATGTCAGATTCTTCTTTCTCCGCAAACTTTGTTTGTATATATCGCCCTCCAGGACATCCCGCAAATTTATTTTAAGACTTCTGGCAGTTATTCATTTATAATTTTATATTCTTGGTGATTTTAATCTACATTTGGATATACTTTCTACAACTACAACTACGTTTGATGATAATCTGGCATCATTTGATTTGAAACAACATGTTACCATTTCAGACACATATACATGGCCATTGGCTTGACCTCTTGATAACCCGTTCAACTTGTAATAATATCCAAACACCTACTGTTTCAGATGGGTTATCAGACCACCATACTGTCATTGCTAATATTAACGTTTCCATAACTCCCATTAGAGTCGAAATACAATGTGTCTTACAGAGCCATTCACAGGATTGACATTACAGCTTTAATTGCTGATATCCTTATATCCGACCTTATCAAAGATCAAAAAAACATATATCTGACTTTTATAAACAATACTGTCAAGTACTCAATGCATTACTTAACAAACATGCACTTATAAAATCCAAATGTGTGTCAGAAAGGCCACCGGCTCCATGCATGACTTCCGAAATTATACTATCCAAGAGGCGTCTTCGTTATTTAGAGCGTGTATGGCGCAAATCGCGCTCGCCATTAGATATATCGCGCTATTCTAAGCAATGTCACCTATGTAACAGACAAATGGCAAAAGCTAAATCAGATTATTATACAAATATGGTCATAACTAAGTCTGATAACCCGCGTCAGCTATGGAACTGCATCAATAGCATTCTACACAGACGGCCTACTCCATCGCTACCTGATCATCCACCGTAGATCCCTAACGCCTTGACCCATCTGTTGACAAATGGAATACTACTTGTGGATTTTGAGATTGACCAATCCTTTTGTCTTGATGCGCCTCTGAGCTTGGTTTCCAAGGATTTAGGCGCAATAGAAGTTATCTTATTATTATTATACAGAGATCAGTGATACCAACATAACGCTGCTGATGCTCCCGCAAAGCGTGACGTACACATTCACGAAAAACGTGCGACGCGTAAACATGGCGAGTAATCGTCACAACTTACATTTATTATCGCCCGTTTAGGAATAGCAAGATGTCGGACAATGGCTTCACGTAATTCCCGTTTCTTCCCATCCATTATATTGATATAAAGCATTTAAATTACCAAGCAGAGTCACTCAGCGATCCGCCATTTTGAACTGGTAGCGTATACAATAGCATTACATTCACACCTGAATAACAGAGGGCGCTGCGCGAGTGACTATGCTTGGTATATAATTGCTTTGGTCAAAGCATTTAAATAACCAAGCATGGTCACTCAGCGATACGCCATTTTGAATTTAAACTGGTAGCGTATACAATAGCATTACATACATTCACACCTGAATAACGGACTATGCTTGGTAATTTAAATGCTATGCTTTGGTATATAATTGCTTTGATTGAGATCAGTGATTGTCCCACGGGTCTTTGATATCCAGTACGTTTTTTTCGTGCCTTCGTCACAATAACATTTTTGCGCTTGACCTCCGTCAAGCTTTAATAATAACTTTATTTATACACTAAAATCCAAAGTAGAACTCTGTTCAGTAGTGTTGACAATAGTCAATAAATTATAAGAAATAAATATAATGATAATACAAGTAAAACATATAAATACAAAACTGAACTAGAGAAATTAAATCAAAGATGATATTGATGTAAATTATATTATATATCAGCCGTAGTAAAAATAAGTATATATATAAATACATAACTATATAAAACAACTATATAGTAAATTGCGAGATAAATATATTATAAATATATATATATTAGTTAATTAATAAATAACTACAGTAATACATTATTAGTTTCAATTAAAATTTCAGATAATAAAATAAATATGGGGTATGACGACTAAAGTATAAAATTATGACGGCTAAACATTAAAAGCGAGTTTAAAATAGTGTGTTTTAAGACGAGCTTTAAATGTGTCTATGCACTGTATCAGTCGTAAATCTTCCGGCAACGCATTCCAGAGGGTCGGTCCTGCGCACGAGAACGAGCGACGGCCGTACCGTTTAAGGTTGTGCCGCGGTACAGTTAAAAGTCCACAGTCAGTTGATTGAAGTGCGCGGCGCGGCACGTATGGTGAAATCAATGACGCGAGGTAGGCCGGCGTCTTGTCGTGAAGGGCGGTGAACACAAGCACGAGTAACTTATACTGAATGCGCCACTTCACCGGCAACCAGTGCAGGCTGTTCAGTGCTGCAGTGATGCTTTGTCGATCGCCCCGCCTAATACGTAATACGACTCTGGCCGCAGAGTGTTGTACCATCTCAAGGCGGTGGAGTAACCGGTCGGATATTCCGTACAACATAGCGTTCCCGTAGTCTATTCTTGAAGTAACAAGAGCATGTACGAGACACTTGGTTGTTCCGGTCGTTAGTGTGTCGCGTATACGTGAGATTCGGTGCAGGTGGTAATATGCACTCCGGCACGCATTTGCTACTTGTGCCGCCAACGAGAGGTCGGCATCAAGAGTAAAACCGAGATCTCTGACGACAGCAGATGTTGGCACTAGCTGACCGCAGACATCGACATGTGTTAGTGTTATTGGCGCGCAGAGGGTGGAGGATTTGATGACAATGGCCTGCGATTTAGACCGGTTGAGTATTAACCCATTGTCGCAGAGCCAGACGTTGACATCTCGAAGACAGGCCTCCATACGCGCGAGTGCTTCTGCGTGATCGGTTGGTGGAAAGTCGACGTACAGTTGAGTGTCGTCAGCGTATAGATGATGTTGTGTACCATGTTGTTGGAGAATGTTCGCTAGTGGCGCAATGTAAACATTAAATAGTATCGGTCCAAGGACCGACCCTTGTGGAACACCGGTCTTTATGACACTGATCTCCGATGTTTCTTTTTTTACGCGTACCACAGACGTTCGGCCATGCAGGTAGGACGCTAGCCAAGCATGTGCTGCACCACAGATGCCATAGCTTTGCAGGCGTCGCAACAGAATGGCGTGGTCAAGTGTATCGAATGCAGCAGAAAGGTCAAGTAGCACCAGAAGTACACCTCGACGTGCATCAGTCGACTGCGCTACTTCGTTGTGGATGCGCAGAAGCGCTGTCTCGGCGCTATGCCGTGGGCGATATGCGCTCTGGTAGACTGGATATACACCGTTGCCGCCAATGTTGATAACGGTTATACATACGTGAATTACATTACAATTGCTGCATGACATCTCATAAATCAAACATTCCTGCATAACATGGGAGCCTTATTGCTTTATACTTTTGTCCTAAAGAAACACTTTTGTGATACTATATACGACGGAATGCACAAACGCACCTCGTGTTCCGCATCCATTTTTTATGGCTAAACAGTTTTTGCTTCACATAATGGATAGGTTAATTTATGGCTCCAGAACGTCTCGATTTTCAAGTTTATGCGCGTGACCTCCGTCAACCTTTGTTTTTGCCAACAATGTTAATAATGGTAATTAATATATATGTGCATTATACTACTAGGGCGGCATGACATATGCGAAATAAAACATTCCCGCCTACAGTTGTCGCTTTAAAAATGATATTTACTTTCTTGATGAAAAGTAAAAACGTTTGGGGTCAATGTATTAACAAAATATAGGACGGAATGTCAGTACGCTCCACATGTTCGGCATCCATTTTTCGATAGCTTGACGGACATTTTGCTAGGCAAAATATCACGTGATAATCTAGGTCAATTGTCACAAGTCACGTGAACACGAACGGCGTTGCGGAAAATCTAGAAGGTAATTCACAAAGTGTAATGTAGTAGCTATTCACTCGGCCACCCCACTGTCGTAGTTAAGTCCCCTCACGGTGTGAAGTTTTGTCCGGATCGGCTAACAGATGCGACTGGAGAAAGCCGTTTTACGCGCGATAACCGCGTCAAAGTTGCGCCACAGCTCGGATAGGTATACCGTATACGGTGTGCTAGCGCATTAATTCGAAATCATACCTACTTGTCCTATGTAGTTATTACTTTATGTATACATTTTAGCAACGTATATCAATATGACCACTCCAAGTTGCGTAGATACACAAAGCGTTGCGAAAATATTATATGTTTAATGTGTAGGGGTCAAGTGGCTAAATATCCAACTACCCCTAATTCCGACCGGATCGGTTGACAGATCGGCATCGTTTATAAGTAGCAACAGACAGACAGACTGACTGACAGTCAGACAGACCGACCGACCGACAAACAGACAGACAGACTGACAGACAGAGAGTCAGACCGACAGACAGACAGACAGACAGACAGACAGACAGACCGACCGACCGACCGACCGACCGACCGACCGACCGACCGACCGACCGACCGACCGACAGACAGACAGACTGACTGACAGTCAGACAGACCGATCGACCGACCAACCGACCGCCCGACCGACCGACCGACCGACCGAAAAACAGACAGACAGACAGACAGAGAGACAGACCGACAGACAGACAGACAGACTGACAGACAGACAAACTCACACTGATATTTATATAAACTCTATTAGATAACGCCAAACGGGCGAGGGGCCGTTTTGGCTAAGGAACCTTATTTGTACCTTTCCCCCAATATTATATCTAACCACGAAGGGTAATAAATTATTATTTGTGGTTATTACGAACCTTTTGTGCAACGCTATGTGTGATTTCAAATTATCGCGAGCTACATTAAAGTGCGCGAACTACATTAAAGCGACGTAGACATCCAGAATGTGGTGTGATTGTAACTGGGGATTTCAATCAGTTGCATGACAACTTTATGAAAACGCATTATAGATTTGTCCAAGTAGTGAATGTAGTAACACGTGGACAGGCGATATTAGATAAAATATGGACGAACATGGAGGAGGTATATACATCGCCTGTTACTATTTCCGAACTTGGGTCATCAGACCACAACATGGTGTTGCTTAAACCAAAATGTAACCGTTTAGTTGACACTGGGTGTGTGACACGTTTAACCGTAAGGTGTATGGGGCCAAATGAAAAAGCCGCATTCGCTATGGCTTTGTCTGCCATCAAATGGGAACCACTATTTAGGTTGGAGTCATGTGCAGATCAGTATTTATATTATAAAACTGTTATTTGCAACCTCATGGAAATATGCTTTCTTACTAAGGTCGTGACGCGGCACACAGCTGATAAACCATGGGTTACGGACTGGTTTAGAGCATTAGTACGTAACAGACAGCGCGCTCACATGAGTGGTGATTTGAACCAAGCAAAACTATTGCGTAATAAGGTTAACCGCGCCGCTTTGAAATTTAAGTACAATTTTTATCAAACACAAATTGCAGCACTGAATGAATTAGGTTCCCACGATTGGTGGAAAAATATGAAAAAAATAATGGGACGTAAAACAAATGACAATTCATGCATGAAAGGTCTTGCTAACAAAACAACGAATGGTGATTGCGCGTTACTAGCCAGTAGAATGAACGAGTTTTTTGTACATGTAAGTGAACATTTACCTCGTTTAAATAAGGATCATAAAATATTCACAGTAAACGAGGAACTGCCAGATCAGTATGTCATCGATGTAATGACTACTTTTAAAGCTTTACAGAATGTTAAGGTGAACAAGGCTACTGGGCCTGATAACATTCCTGCGTGGGTGTTAAGAAATCACGCAAACGTCCTCGCTCCTCCATTAACTGCTATCTTTAACAAGTCTCTAAGAGAAGGTGTACTCCCTATGGAATGGAAAATGGCCAACGTAATACCTTTACCAAAAACAAACCCACCTGTGTCGATTGAAAAAGACATTAGACCAATTTCACTAACTCCAATAGCTGCTAAGGTATTTGAATCAATAATAATGAAATGGGTGGATGACACAATTGAAGGAGAAATTGATGCTAAGCAATTTGGTGGAATTAGTGGAACTTCCACAACAGACGTTCTTGTCGAAATGATACACAAATGGTATGAGGCGACTGATAAATTGGATTCTTATGTCCGTGTTGTAATCCTAGATTTTAGCAAAGCGTTTGACCTTATTAATCATCATTTGTTACTAGAAAAGCTACAGTTGTATGGTTTGCCGTCACATATTATAAGATGGATGGCAACAATTTTTACTGGACAGAACTCAACAAGTAAAAATAGGAAATGAATATTCGCATCCTGGTCACCCCAATGGGGGAGTACCACAAGGAACACTGTCTGGACCTAAATGTTTTCTAGTCTACATAAATGATTTAGAAACGCCTGTTCCGTTATATAAATATATAGATGACAGTACATTGTTCGAAGTATGCGACAGAAAGGGTGTATCTGTTATACAAGAATCGGTTGACGTTGCCGCTAGGTGGACAGAACAGAATGATATGAAAATTAATTCAGGAAAATCAAAAGAGATGATCATTTGTTTTGCACAAGACCGCAATTTTCGAAACGCTATCCCGAATATAACGATCGATGGAAAAGATTTAGATCAAGTAGACCATGCCAAACTTCTAGGTGTTACAATTTCACAGGATCTGACATGGAATAAGCATGTCAAAAAAATTGTGAAAAAGGCCGGGAAACGATTGTACATGTTGTATCAGTTAAAGCGAGTAGGAATTACCCAGAAAGATCTGGTCACTATATATGTCAGTGTTGTGAGACCTGTTTTAGAATATGCATGCCCTGTATGGCACACTAACTTGCCACAATATTTATCTGACAGTATTGAAATTATACAAAAAAGAGCATTAAAGTGTATTTTTCCTGCAATAAGTTACGCTGAGATACTTATGTATGTTAAATTGGAGACATTGAAAGCAAGACGGGACTGCCTTTGCCAAAAATATTTCAATAAGATTAAAGTTGTACACACAGATTAAACTATCTGCTGCCTGACAAAAGGCATACCAAATATGACATCAGACAGAGTAATGTGTACCCTTTGCCAATAACCCGAACAAACAGATACCGTAACTCCTTTATACCATGGGGATTACTCAACTGCCAATGACGAATGAAGGGCAAAAAGATGGTTTTATACTGTACGACATTTCGGTGTATTAATATTATATATGACGTTCCATTGTATAGTTGTATTTTATTGTATACTGTGAATCCAACTCAGATGAGTTGCTAATAAACTTGTGTTATTATTAGTAGTAATTGTGACGTGGCCATCGCGAGCAAAACCGACGTTATTTTTTAAATGGCAATATTCACGGGCGTCTCCTGGCATAATCACTGTTGCATGGATGTGTCATTGTATCAAATATCGGCTGTTATGTGTGAGTATATTATTCAGTTTAGCTTCAGATGGTCACTTATATAGTTATTCTCTAGATCGTAGGGCGCCGAGGCGTAGCACTCTCATTCGAGAGATTCCGGCTTCGATTCCTCTTGCTGCCGTTACAAACCTTGGGAAAATTTGTTTACTTCAAGTTGCTCCTGTTCACTCAGCTGTGTGAATGAGTACACCTGGCAATGTACAGTGGTTGATGTTTGTTTACGAATAGTCTTCGCGCAGGAATTGCAGCGTAGCTGAATGCTTTCCGGAGACGTCGAGATGGTGCTCTATTGAATAGGTCTGCCAGGGTGTAAAGCGCTTTGAGCAGTCCTACAGGGAGCAATCTGATCAACTAACGCAAGCACAGTTACTCGCGCAGCGCCCTCTGTTATTCATGTGTGTATCGCGCTGTACAAGAATTTACCTTTACAGTCACCGTCTAATCACAACAGAAACGATAACACAGATACAGTGTATTTTTAGACATGAAAAACGCCTAATAGAATGTTACCTGGCTTACTTTGCTCGTGCCGATAAGGCTGCTATGTGTGGCTCCTATTTCCCAGCACACGTTGTCTTTGATCACCTGTTTGGTTTCGGGCCACCAGTTCCCCAACATTTTACGGCTTTTTATTGCTACCGTTTTTCGCAATGCTTAAAACGACAGTTTTGGTCAAAACCACTGAACCGGAATTTAAGAAGGTAACAAATAGAAATTGGCATTACTGTTGTGTAACCATACAAGCAATGACGTGCATCTCTCCTATGAAGGTCGAGGAAAGTGAAATAAGTAGAAAACACCACGAGGCAAATAAAACGGACAGTGGAGACTGAATAATCACACGGAGCAACAGGTAAATGTATGGAACAGAGTATCTCATGACATTGTCAACGCTAGCAGTATGATTATGACCACAACTTCATTGACTTTATACCTACAAGCGATTAGACGAACTTTGCGATGTTTTGCTTTGGCTGTCTGATAAAATAACGCAAATAAAAACAATAACAACAAAAATACCAGCAGCAGCAACAACAACAACAACAATAAATCGCCACTCAGGCCATGTGTCCGGCGGCCGCTGTCACGCCGGACCGTACAAACATATCGTTAATCAATGCTTATCGCGCCCAAGGCGTTCAATGAACGTGCTTTGTGCTCCTCGTGCGCGCGGCTAGACACAAGAAACTCGATACCCAGCAGTATGCGTAAACATTGTACCTTCGCGGTCCGGCCGGTTGTTGGCGAGACGAGACACGTCGACGACTGACATCATACGGCGCGCAGCAGCTGACGGATACCGGGTTGACTTTGTCTGCAGCTTGAAGACGGACCACCCCCGCCCTCTCCGGACACTGCTACGGGTGTAACGAGTGAAGGTAAGCTTATACCCGGGGTAGTTCATGTGTCGCGTCATCGACGGCTTTTTGCGCGACGGAACAGTAGGCGACACCTTTCGTTTTGAGGTCCCATACAGTGTGTACCGTCCGGTGGTAGGAGGAGCCGTAGCGAGAGATCAATTGATGTATACGTACGCACATACGTACACAGACAAATTGATACATATACAATTACGTACGTAGGCCTACATTCATTCGTACGTACATATGTATGTACGTATACATATAGGTACATACGTATGTATATGTATGTATGTGTGTGTGTGTGTGTGTGTGTGCGTGCGTGCGTGCGTGCGCGTGTGTGTACATGTATGTATGTATGTTTGTATGTACGTATTAATGTATGTACCTATGTATGTACGTATATGTATATGTATGTATGTATGTATGTATGTATGTACGTACGTACGTATGTATGTGTGTGTGTATGTATGTATGTATGTATGTACGTAAACATGTATGTATGTATGTATGTATGTATGTATGTATGTATGTATGTATGTATGTAATACACACAAACAAACGCGCGCGCACGCACACACACACGCACACACACATATTTATACAGCTATAGATGCTGTTAATTTTCATTAAGATCCTATCCAGACAGAGTTACGTTGCAGATCCATCACCAGTAACGTTACTTTGGAACGTTATTCTCCACTGTATGTGTTAAAGCCAGTAGTGTGAATATGTTTTTAAAACGCAACATCGAATGGGGAAATCCGATCTGGGCGGACTACACATCGTTGACAATGTGCATTATTGGAGTCTCGATAAGCGTGCGGTGTCCACCAGCTTGTCGAGTGTGTTGCTTTGGGTGGCAATCTCATAGATCTTGCTAAATCGTTCCGCAGAGCGCTTGTACCCAACCTTTGCTATGAGACTATCTGCGAGTCGGTGTCGCCGTGTCGTGCTTTCCCGTCAACCACACCGCCCGTCTAAGTACTCAGTGCGACTCGGTGTGACTGGGGTTCAACTGGGGAGTATTAATAGGCGCCACGATTTAATAATTCACAAGACACAAACCAAAGTTGCAGTGGTCATCGAAGCGAGCGGGAATATCCGGTTCGACCGATACATCTTACGCACGCACGCACACACGCACGCACGCACACGCACACACACACACACACATACACACACTATTCATATACCAGTCAAAGCCTGTCAGAATATTATGCCTAGTCATGCTCACGTGTGACGTCTTACACGCGCGGTGCATGCGATGAACACGTCAGTTAACAATACGAGGCCATGCGTACGAGATACCTGGCGTGGGAAGAAGGAAGTACTTTCTCATCAATGATACATTAAACGGTCATGAAAACCAACCCGACTCCTGTGACATTTAGGTTACACTTTAAATGTGCGAGCCGATAAGGCGAATACCAGTCATAACAACGTAAAGGCTACACGTAGCAGACAGTAGATGCAATAAGTATCGTGACAAACAAACAGTCGGATAGCGGCGTTGAAGGCCGGGTTACGAAGTACGCCCAGTCGGTTCTATTCAAAAGACCAGTATTGCTACAATTATACCCTACGAGAAGGGCTTTTAAAAGCTACATACCTGTAATTGTTACCTTGTATTTAGGGGACTTAGTAAATAATGTGACGTAGACGCGGAACAATCGACGGCTTAGCTACGCTGTTTCTAAAAACGAACGATTGTCGTCACGTATTCTGACGTATCTCTTCACAACGTACATATGTGTATATAAAAATCAAGATTTCTTTATCCAGGGGCCGGTTTCATGAAGCGGCTAAGATAATTATTAGCGCTAAGACGGTTGTATTGATAAATGATTCGGTTTTTTTTTAATAAGCGAAAATAGAAGTTTACACAAACACGTGACGCTAAGCAATTGCGTAACTTTAAGAACGCTTCATGAAACCGGCCCTGTTTTGTAAATGTTTAATTAGCGTAAGTCATAAGAAAGCGTTGGCTTGCACTACGTGACAGCCATATGTAGCTGCACCAGACCGGTTGTATTTGTTGACGAGTCGTCTTTACAGCTACCGACCTGTGCCAGTCAACTTTCGTAGTAACTTTAACACAGTGGTATAATTGTATAGCAGTCACTATAAGCGAACTCCTGTTGATGTGTCTAGTTGCACGCGAGAGAGCCAAACTTTGTGGTGAACGCAACTGATCTATTCACGGATATTGCGTTGCAGTTATAAGTTATTGATTACTGGTAAACAAATCATCGTAAACAAATACCAGTTTGTTACAAGATGCCCAGCTTACAATGTACCGTAGTCGACTGCCAAGTGCGGGTCGCGAAGCAAGGGAAAACCAGAATTTCGTATTAATAACTATAAGTCACGCGTCGGTGGTATATATATATACGGAGAGGTGCAGTTGATTTCTGTATGTTCTGCAGCGGATCCGACGCAGTTGAAATCATGTGTGGCATCTGGGCGATATTCGGGTACGGGAAGGATGTGTCGATGCAATGCTCGAGCTGTCTGCGCATCGCGCACCGAGGCCCCGACAGCTTCCGGTTCGAGAGCATCCAACAGGCGAGTACCAACAATGACGTCATCAGCGGCCACAAAATGAATACTGATGCGTTACAATAATTGTGTCGAACCTGTTACATTTACTACGGATATTGTTGTTGTCGTCGTTGTTGTTGGTGATGATGCAGGTGTCGTCATCATCATCATCATCATCATCATCATCACCTTACCAACCGTTCCACCATCTTCACTATTATCGTCGCCGTATTCGTCGTCGGTGTCGTCATGATAATCATTATTATCCTCGCAAGCTAAGGTTGGTAGTTGACTAAACTGCTCTTGGCAGCGACCCTGTGCGTTATACGGAAGTTCGCTGAGTCAGTTGTACGTTTCCTAGGTTCCCAACTGCTCGTTCGGGTTCCATCGACTCGCCATCATGGACGCCCAGTTCGGCATGCAGCCCATGAGGCTCTGGACCATCCCTCATCTCTGGCTCTTGTACAACGGGGAGATCTATAACAACAAACTGGTGAGTGGGTGAATGAGTGGGTGCATGAGTGAATGCGTGAGGGTGTGAGGGAGTGAGTGAGTGAGTGAGTGTGTGAGTGAGTGAGTGAGTGAGTGAGTGATTGAATGAGTGAGTGAGTGAGTGAGTGAGTGAGTGAGTGTGTGAGTGGGTGGGTGGGTGAGTGTGTGAGTGAGTGAGTGAGTGAGTGAGTGAGTGAGTGAGTGAGTGAGTGAGTGAGTGAGTGAGTGAGTGAGTGAGTGAGTGAGTGAGTGAGTGAGTGAGTGAGTGAGTGAGTGAGTGAGTGAGTGAGTGAGTGAGTGAGTGAGTGAGTGAGTGAGTGAGTGAGTGAGTGAGTGAGTGAGTGAGTGAGTGAGTGAGTGAGTGAGTGAGTGAGTGAGTGAGTGAGTGAGTGAGTGAGTGAGTGAGTGAGTGAGTGAGTGAGTGAGTGAGTGAGTGAGTGAGTGAGTGAGTGAGTGAGTGAGTGGGGATGAGTAGGTGAGTGCTTTCTGGGATAAGTGAATGAGATAGTGGGTAAATGAGTGCATGAATGAATGAGTGGGTGAATGATTGTCGGGGGGATTGAGTGTCCAGAAGGTGGTAGAATTCTACGAAGAATAGCTGGGCCGATATATTATGCTACACGCGTTAAAACAACATCCAGGGATGGCGTCCGTCCGCCGTTACTAAGGTAGTCTTGCGCACTGAGTATATTTTATTGCACATATTTGGCAGTGTTGCTATCGGATGATTGTCATTACTAGTGGTGGAGAGACTGTGTAATTACAGAGTGCTTAGACTTAGTACATAGTTAGTGACTACAATTAAACATTTCTGTCTCGAAAGTCGGCGTTGAGATCGAACAAAAGCAACAGAATATCGTCACGTGTCATTCTTGTACCCATACACTTTACCCCATCAGTAGGAGGCCCCGAGACAGTCAAATTCCCGGTCTGTTTGGCATTTCACAAATACTTCCGGCCCGCACAACCGCCATTTTTAAAGCAAATATCAATATTCGCAATTCCAAAACTGGCAATGCAAATGATGATTGTTTACATACTGTGTTAATATGTAAACCACCAGATCAACTCAGTGTGGTGGTCTTCAACGTAATGTAGTTGAAGGTCCTGCAAAACACCAACGTTTCAGATCAGACGTGTTCCTCTGGTTGCAACGGTGAGTTGGTCACGGTGTTTCACTTGTGGTCTCTGTGTTCGTCTCACAGCTGCAGGAGGAGTTTGACCTGCCGTACATGACGAAGTGTGACGGGGAGTCAATCCTGCACATGTATGCCCGCGGCGGCATCGACTTCGCCGCCAAGCACCTCGACGGCGTCTTCGCCTTCGTCCTCCTCGACGTCAAGGCTCAGAAGGTGTTCGTGGGCCGTGACCTCTATGGCGTCCGGCCCTGCTTCCGCACCGTCACGGCAGGCGGCGTACTTGCTGTCAGCTCAGAGGGCAAAGGTCAGCCTCGTTACCTTGAAGATACTTGCTCACTAGATGTAGTGTCAGTTTTCGAACAGCCGTGTTTGTTTTCTCTCTATACTTGACGTGATTTAATGCCCATGTCATATTAGGTCCCTTACCATGCTTCTGTGAGTATATATTTTGTATAAATAATACAATATGGGTGTCTGTTTTCAAAACGAGCTGATAACTGCGTGCACTCGTAATCAGTGCCTTATCAAAAGCGGTCCGTCAATAAATAATGTTTTGTTAAAAAGAAAAGAAGATTACATGCAAATAAAAATAGCTGCTTCTCCGCCCCTAAACCTAATCCTAAGCCTGATCCTGCTCGTGCGTGCGCGTGTTTCAGGTCTCGTGGATCTGTTCCAAAACGGAACGGTGGCTAAGATTGAGCCGTTCCCTCCCGGTTTCGTCGAGACGTACGACCTGTCCCCTAGCGGCACGGTCACTCTCTCGTCCTCCATTCGCTTCCAGGAGATCGGTCAGCCGCCGGCCTACAGGACCATCGCTGTCATCGAAGGTACAGTCCCTAGTCACTCGATCTAAACATCTCGGTTATAATATATAATTTAAACGAAGATATTTACAATATGAAAGATGGGCATTGATACCTGATACTTATTGTTTACCGATGGTATACAGAACACACTGTTTTTTTAAAACTGGCAACAGTTTTTTATTTTTATTTTAAATGGTAGGTTGTTCCACAATGATGTGCCAATATATTTTAGAGACTTTTGGTGACTATGAGTTTGAAAGATATTATTGGATCATTTAGATATTGTACAATAACTGTGGGATATACAAGGAGTTACCGTTTACGATAATTTGGAGTTTTACCATTTATAATGTTGTACATAACAGAACACTTTAGAAGAATAAATCTTTAACGAACATTTAACCATTTTAGAGATGTTGACATATCAGAGATGTGGGTCCTGTGGTGGCACCCCAAGATAATACGCATTCCTCGATTCTGTAATTTCTGAAGTCTCGTTACGTTAGAATTTGAACAAATATCCCAGAGAGTACTACAATAGTCCAAATGAGGCAATGCTATAGTGTTATAAAATGTAACACGATTCGATAGAAGAATAAATGGACTAGTACGTTTTAATACACCGAGTGACCTGTTGATTTTGTTGATAGTATTTTCTACATGTGTATTAAATGTGTGATCTTGATCAATAGTGACACCGAAATATGTATAGGATTCAGCCTGTTCAATTTCTTGACCTTGTAGAGATAGATCTAGAGTTGGTGCATTTAGATGTTTACGTTTTTGTCTGGAACCCGGTAACATACATGTTGTTTTACCAATATGAAGACTATTGCAACACGTCTATTGAAGACTCAGCAACCGAGTTACTCACCGAGTCTGCGAATAACTGATTGTCACGGGTGTACTGCGATAATCTTTTAGTACTTTTCGCAGGGCGCTCGGTGACAGTGCTTCACGAGAAACGTTCCTCCGGCAGTGTGCCCCAGTAGTTGCTCCGATTATCCACAAATCCCCTTACTTATGCTGCTAAAACAATAGCCTTGGGTGTCTCCCTTTAGTTATGTAATTTCCAAAGTCTACGGTCTCTAGAAATCTTGTCAAGGTGCCAGTGAACTTACAGTAACCTTCTGAACAAAGGCCCTCTGTATAGGGTTGTTGCCTCCCCAAAACCAGATTGCCTCAAATGTAAACAAATTCCCCACCCCAGCTATAGCCATTTGCATATAAATTGGCTTTTCGGAGCCTGTACAACATTGAGCAATTAAGAAGTGTTATACTATGTGCTTTATCATTCTAAATTTCTCTACACAAGAAATAACAAGTGTCCAAGGATGGAACCCTGAGGTATACCTGTATCAACATATATATATTCTGATGACTGTCCATTTATAATGGCACTTTGAGATTTGTTGGTGATGAATGATTTGAACCAAACAGAATCAATTCCATGGTATGATAGTTTGTCCATGAGTATATTGTGATTCACAGTGTCAAAAGACTTTCCTCAGGTCAAGAGCAACCAGTCCAACTAGACCACTGTTTGTTTGTTTGTTGATTGGTAAGTATCCTCCATGATGTTGTGAAGACTGGTTTGGGTCGAGTGACGTTGTCCGAGTCCAGATTGGTCGGAACAAAGAATGTTATTATCCGCGAGAAAGGTATAGCTGTTGATGAACAAGTTTCTCTACCAGTTTACTGATGATAGGAGCACAGAAATAGGCATATAGTTACTAATGTCCAACTTAGACCCTTTTTTAATATCGCTGATACCTTAGCACGTTTCCAGTCAGATGATACCCTTCCAGATGTTAGGGATAGGTTGAACAGATACGCGACACTGTCACTTATGACTGGTGCAGCTGTCTTCAGTATCCTGGCTGGGATGTTATCCAGACGAGTCGCCTTGTTGGTCTTGAGGCCACTGAGAAGTTTTCCCACGTCTTCTGCCGAGATATTGTTCAAGTGGAATTTGTTTGATGTTGTCCTGGCCTTGATGAGGTATGTTCTGTAACTTAATAATGAATGTATCTTATCGGCCAGTTTCTTGCCAATGTTAAAAAAAAAATGAGTTGAATTCATTGGTCATATACTTAGCTATGGTTACCATACGGTCACCTATCTCGAACCCACGGATGTCACTGCGAGGTTTCTGTGGGAGTGGGCACCTCACATCTTATCCTGGACAAAAGTTAGTAATATGATTCCGGAGTTTCTTATACACATTTCAGGATCTTGAGAGTTTAGCCTGAGTGTGGTACTCGTCTCTGGTGGTTTTAAGATGTCCAATATCCTCAGAGTACCAAAATCATTGCTTGGAGTTTGTTCGGAATTTCCTGATGGGAGCATGGGAGTCAATTGTTTTGAGAAACAATGACTGCAATGTGGACCATGTATCCTCGATGTCATCAACACTTCGATTACTAACCATGGAATCTTGGAAAGGTCACTGAGAAGTTTGCCATTATCCATGTGTTCATAGTTCCGAGAGGTCACACATTTATGTATATGGACAGGTTTTGTTCTTGAGATGTAACACCAGAAAGGTCATGCGATGGTCTGTAACTGTAACCACAGCCACTCCACTCGTTGAGAAGTTTTGTACTAGTAACTAACAGTAACGAAGTACAATTTGTACTAACTACTTTTAGTTTTTTACTAGTAACTAACGGTAACGAAGTACAATTTGTACTAACTACTTTTAGTTGTAACGAAGTAGTTTTATTATTTAGTATTATTTAGATAAAGCTACGTTTACTTCGATACTTTAATTTACTTCGCTATATAATTTCGTTACCTTTTCATTACAATGTTTATCTTAACAACGTTGCCTGGTGACGTTCCACCTGTCAACGACATTTCATAAAACGGATTTATTTACAAATAATGGGCGCTATAACAAACTATGTTAATGCGGTAATAACTGTCACTTGTTTTGTGTGATTATCGTCAACTAACTTTAGACACAGTAAATGTGGAGCGTGTGTTTGTTTTACGCCGACATCAATCGAATCGTGTTTCCTTTCTGCCAGTCTTGGCTTTCGCGAAACGGCGTCTTCGGCGGGTTCACCTGGCTTCGGCGGTTTGTAAAGTGCTTTTGAAATTCACACATAAGTAGTGTCATCACTGAAATGTGTTCAATCCCCACAGAGCACGACGATGTCTTCTCCAAGGTGCGCACTCTGCTGACGGCCGCCGTGCAGAAGCGACTCATGTCGGAGCGTCGGATCGGCTGTCTGCTGTCAGGTGCAGTATCAAGACAAACAGACGATCGTTGTCGTATCGAAAAACATGCTTTAAAATATAATATCATACCTTAACAAGATGTACTGGCACATTAACTGACCAAACATGTCAGTCCACTGTGTTATCAGAATTGTGAAGAAGATTGCATGAATGAGAAAGAAAATAGTTTAGAAAGAAGCTTTGTACTTTTATACAAAATGTGTGCTTGTCGTATGTGAAACTTTGCCAAGTGCTAATGCTGTCAGGTTAACTATCACATGCAGTGCTTCATTGTGCTATCGTGTCATAATAATACATTTGGGGAAATGTTTAACACAATATGGAACGCTGATTACTACAGTAAAACGCCAACATAGTTGTTTTTCATTTCACTAATTTCTATTTCGTTGACACCAGCTTTAGCTGTTCACTCGTATGATGACGTTGTAACAGCTGTCGTCTTGCTTGTCTAAAACACGTTGCTATCAATGTGTTTAAATAACCTAGATCTGCGTTAGTTCAAGAACAAGTCCAATTACATGTCCGTGCTGCGTGCGTGCAGGGGGTCTCGACTCGAGTCTGACGGCCGCCCTCGCGACGAAGTTACTGCAGGAGGAAGGGGTCTCCTACAACGTGCAAACGTTCGCCATCGGCATGAAAGGCAGCACCGACATCACGGCCGCCAGGAAGGCACGTGGCACCCCGCCCTCTAGCTGATAATGGGGTCATAGTAACATGCCCTCTGTTGGGTAGACACTGTTTATAATCGCATCATCTACACAGGCGCGGGACCAGGGGGAGGGATGGCAACTAGGGACAGGTGTACAGTTGTGATTCCACTCCACCGTAATTCCCTTTTCACTTAAGCGACATGTTAACGTTCTATATTTATCATTTGTGTACTGTTGGCATAGTACGTGTCCGACGTGAAAGGTGTTTAAGTATCAAAGGATGAAGTGGGTGCAGTTGGAGGTTTCTGATGAGCCCCAGTCAGACCCCCATACACCTTTAAACAGTTCTCAGTCAGACACCCACACACCTTTAAACAGTTCTCAGTCAGACCCCCACACACCTTTAGACAGTTCTCAGTCAGACCCCCACACACCTTTAAACAGTTCTCAGTCAGACCCCCACACACCTTTAAACAGTTCTCAGTCAGACCCCCACACACCTTTAGACAGTTCTCAGTCAGACCCCCACACACCTTTAAACAGTTCTCAGTCAGACCCCCACACACCTTTAGACAGTTCTCAGTCAGACACCCACACACCTTTAGACAGTTCTCAGTCAGACACCCACACACCTTTAAACAGTTCTCAGTCAGACCCCCACACACCTTTAAACAGTTTTCAGTTAGACCCCCACACACCTTTAAACAGTTCTCAGTCAGACCCCCACACACCTTTAGACAGTTCTCAGTCAGACCCCCACACACCTTTAGACAGTTCTCAGTCAGACACCCACACACCTTTAGACAGTTCTCAGTCAGACACCCACACACCTTTAGACAGTTCTCAGTCAGACCCACACACACCTTTAAACAGTTTTCAGTCAGACCCCCACACACCTTTAAACAGTTCTCAGTCAGACCCACACACACCTTTAGAGAGTTCTCAGTCAGACCCCCACACACCTTTAGACAGTTTTCAGTCAGACCCCCACACACCTTTAGACAGTTCTCAGTCAGACCCCGACACACCTTTAAACAGTTCTCAGTCAGACCCCCACACACCTTTAAACAGTTTTCAATCAGACCCCCACACACCTTTAGACAGTTCTCAGTCAGACACCCACACACCTTTAAACAGTTCTCAGTCAGACCCCCACACACCTTTAAACAGTTCTCAGTCAGACCCCCACACACCTTTAGACAGTTTTCAGTCAGACCCCCACACACCTTTAGACAGTTCTCAGTCAGACACCCACACACCTTTAAACAGTTCTCAGTCAGACCCCCACACACCTTTAGACAGTTTTCAGTCAGACCCCCACACACCTTTAAACAGTTCTCAGTCAGACCCCCACACACCTTTAGACAGTTCTCAGTCAGACACCCACACACCTTTAGACAGTTCTCAGTCAGACCCCCACACACCTTTAAACAGTTCTCAGTCAGACCCCCACACACCTTTAGACAGTTCTCAGTCAGACCCCCACACACCTTTAAACAGTTTTCAGTCAGACCCCGACACACCTTTATACAGTTCTCAGTCAGACCTCGACACACCTTTAAACAGTTCTCAGTCAGACCCCCACACACCTTTAGACAGTTCTCGCGTCATTGGCCATCTGTCGAAAAACTTCAGCAAACTCTCCTTATTAAACCTATTGTTAGGGTAATACTTACTCTCGACCTCTCGGTATTCCACCCTTATTACTAGAACCCTGTCAGGCATCTGTTTTGTAGCATCCCACGTGCCGAGTAAGTACCTCTTTTGTTAGCTGGGATGTTGCTACTCTTCGTTGCCTTTGCGCTCCTAAGCAAAATGAGGACGAACGGAACAAGTTTGATAGCACTTAATGCAGTAATTATTTAGATGCATTTAGATATATCAAGTGCTTGGTCAGTAGGATAGGAATGGTATATAGTTATTTAGTGTAACTTTAGCGTGGTAACTTGCAAGCAATGCGTGTAGGCTCTATCATTCAAAGCACAAAACTGAATTACTCTGAAAACAATTATACGTTTTTAAATCAAAGATATCTCAAAATATAATTTCGATGTTATAACAGCGTGACTCTTATATCTATTGTTACGGTAGGTGGCAGATCACATTCACAGCGAACATCACGAGGTGATCTTCACGCCGGAGGAAGGAATCGAGGCTCTTGACCAAGTGATCTATCACTTGGAAACATATGACATCACGACAGTTCGGGCATCTGTTGGTAGGAGTCGCTCTTTAACTCGACCCATTCGCCATTAGTAGTTTTGTGGTTTAGCTAGGGATTACTTTTGATCTCGATCTTTGTCTGACCATTGTATGACTGATAAAACGGGGGGGGGGGATTTTCAGTAAATCTGTTACACAGAGAAGTAGAATAGTTTGTCAGGTTTCCAATGTTGCAACAAATGAGTGTTTCGAGATGCTACGAACCCAAAAGCTGGTAAAATACGGGGCAAGAGCCCCGGACAAGATAGTTAATTATGGGTATCTAATCATCCCGTATTTTTATATTACAATGATATCGGCCAGTACTTTTTTTGAGATAACAATTACATCTGCCCTCCACCTTCTTCTTGTTACAACTACACTAATGTCGATAGGTTGCCATTTTCAGGAATGTACCTCATCAGTAAGTACATAAACGAACACACGGATAGTGTAGTGATCCTGTCGGGAGAGGGCGCTGACGAGGTCGCGCAGGGATACATCTACTTTCACAAGGCGCCTTCTGGCGAGGCGGCTGCGGCGGAATCGCTCCGCCTCCTGGCGGACTTATACATGTACGACAATCTGCGAGGCGACCGCACAACAGCCGCACACGGGTATGTCAACTGTCCGCCTGTCTGTCTTCCGTACGTTGTATGTTTTTGTTTGTTTTTATGTTATTTTCCTGCGAGCTCCTTAGTTTCGGTCGGTCGGTCGCTCGGTCTACGGCTGCCCTGGTGTTTCAGACTGGAGCTCCGGGTGCCGTTCCTCGACCACGAATTCACGTCCTTCTACCTCTCGCTGCCCATCGCCGACCGTCAGCCCACGGACGACTCCGAGAAGTACCTCATTCGCAAGGTACACTAGTACTAGGGGGCATCTCATCCGCAAGGTACACTAGCACTAGGGGGCATCTCATCCGCAAGGTACACTAGCACTAGGGGGCATCTCATCCGCAAGGTACACTAGCACTAGGGGGCATCTCATCCGCAAGGGACACTAGCACTAGGGGGCATCTCATCCGCAAGGTACACTAGCACTAGGGGGCATCTCATCCGCAAGGTACACTAGCACTAGGGGGCATCTCATCCGCAAGGTACACTAGCACTAGGGGGCATCTCATCCGCAAGGTACACTAGCACTAGGGGGCATCTCATCCGCAAGGTACACTAGCACTAGGGGAATCTAAAAGTATGACGCTATGCCAATATCGTATAGCGGCAGATCGCCTCACCCACATCATGATGTTTAGAATTATATCGACTGTGTGCAGCTCGTGCGACTTCGTGGTCGACGGGGACTGGTCAGCCTTTGTCACGATACTGTAATTAGCGGTGCTAGTGTACTTCTACTGCGTGCTCTCGTCATCTTCTCCCCTTTTCACTGTGGTCTTTTTTTTATACACATTGACCTTGTCATTCAGCGTGCACCGTGAACATGATACATAAGTCTAAACATTACCATTACACAGCTAATTTTCAAATTACATTGATGTAATGATGATTAGCGAATTGCGGTTCTTTCTTTGTTTGCAAATAACAAACGATGAGACTTGATATGTGCTATACCATCATCTCTCTGGCCCGAAGGCCTTCGCTGACACAGGCCTGATTCCCAGCGATATCCTGTGGCGGCCGAAGGAAGCATTCAGCGACGGCGTCTCGAGTGCAAAGAAGTCATGGTACGAGATTCTCAAGGAACATATTGAAGAGAAGGTGCGATTCCAATTATTGCCATAGCTTACGAATGTGGTTTAATAATACTAGACACGAGGAGGTTAAGAAGACGTAGGCCCTAAAATATAAATTGTGAAGATGTCAACTTGTTATAAAGATATTTATAGGATAATTAGTGTACTATCGCGACTATAAAGTGTCGCCACCTATAATACTTAGCTGCTATGATATTTACGAGGACAATTATTACAGTAGGACAGCCCCCGTATAATGGCGGAGTGGAGCATGTTTCTGTTTGCGTGGTCATCAATAAAGCATACAAACAACCTCTGTCTGACAAACTATTACATTGGCGACGAGTAAAAACACTGAACCGATGGCGGTGGCATTGAACGTACAGGCGGTGCAGCCGTTCGATGCATACGGTAACGCAAATAGTATGTGTCAACGTTGGGAAAGATGGCTTCGCTCATTCGAACTGTACGTAGGTGCGTCAGGCGTCACAGATGATAGCCAGAAACGACAATTGTTGCTACATTGCGCTGGTGCAGGAGTGCAGGACATTTTCTTCACACTAGCTGATACTGGCACTACGTATGAATCAGCCAAGGCTAAAATAACAGCTTATTTTACGCCTCGTAAAAACACGTCATACAACAGACACATGTTTAGGAAAGCTGGACAAAACGATGGGGAGAGTGTGGCGCAGTTCGTTACACGCCTACGTCAACTAGCCAACCTATGTGAATTCGGAGACCGGATAAAGGACTTCATCAGGGACCAGGTTATTGACAACTGCTGGTCGAAACGTCTACGGACGAAGCTGCTGGCTGAGAGGGACCTTAAATTGGAGCGCGTCCTTGACCTCGCTGCTGCAATGGAAGCGTCGGAACGGCAAGCGGCACAGATCACTGAAGGGGGTGAGCGTTCGTGTATGGTAGAGGGAGCAAGGCGAAACAGCAGACCCAAACAGCAAAACACGAAGCGCCAACCGTGCCCAAGGCACTCAGACAACGGCTCGGGACAACAGAAATGTACAAGGGGACACAGGGCTGATGCATGTCAGTGCACTCGCAACGCGAAGTGCTTCAAATGTGGCAGGACTGGACATTTCAGTAAAATGTGCGGCTACCACAATACGCATGCTCAGTCACGTGCGCAGTCACGTACACAGCCCCAATCGAAGCATGATGTCAGACACGTCAGTGAGCAGACGAGTGGCTCTGAGGAAGACTATGACGATGAATATACGTTCTCAACTACAGATGCTGAAACGGTGACAGTGACAATTGACAACATCAAAACAAACATGCTGATCGATTCTGGGTCGACATGCAACATCATCAACACAGCGTGCAAAGAACAGCTTGTTGAGCAGGGTGTTCCACTAACCGCATGTCATCGCAAGATTCATCCGTACAGCTCGCCGCCGATTCATGTACGTCAGTTAGTAAATGCTAACATCACGCTAGACGATGGCCGAGCAGTTCTCAGTGAGTTCTTGATCGTCGAGGGGAACGCTACGCCATTGCTGGGCAAGGCGACAGCAGAGTTGCTGGGTCTTCTACGAGTCGGCGTGTGTCGAGTCATAGGCTCGGACGAGTACGGTCAGAACGTGGTCAATCGTTTTCCCAAGTTGTGGACTGGCATTGGTTGTCTGAAGGGCGTGGAAGTAAAACTTCACATCGACAAATCGGTGCCTCCTGTCGCAGTGAGACACAATCGTGTTCCGTTTCACCAACAGCAGAAGGTAGCGAAGGAAATCGCCAAACTGGAAGCCGCTGACATAATAGAAAAAGTGTCAGGCCCCACAGAGTGGGTATCTAGAGTTGTGACGCCGCCTAAACCAAAAAAACGGAGGAAATCAGGCTGTGTGTTGACATGAGAGCGGCAAACAAGGCCATTCTGCGTACGCGATACGTGACGCCAACCTTAGATGAGCTAATCACAAAGTTCAATGGCGCGACCGTCTTCAGTAAGATCGATCTGCGGTCAGGATACCATCAATTGGTATTACACCCATCCAGTCGTTACATAACGACATTCTCAACGCATGTAGGCCTGTACCAGTACAAGCGACTCTCGCTCGGAATAAACTCAGCCGCTGAGGTATTTCAACACGAGATTCAGACAGTCATAGAAGGGGTGGCAGGAGCCGTCAATATCAGCGACGACATCGCGGTCTTCGGTGTAGACCAGAGTGATCACGACAAAGCACTGAATGACGTGCTAGAGAGACTTCAGAAGGCGGGACTCACAGCGAACCTGGAGAAATGCGAGTTTGGCAAAAGGAAAATTGAGTTTTTCGGACTTGTATTCTCTAGCGAGGGAGTCTCACCCGACCACAAGAAGGTAGCCGACCTTCACGAGGCTAAGGAGCCGCAGAACGCATCCGAGGTTCGTTCATTCTTGGGCATGGCGCAGTTCAGCGCCAGGTTCATAAAGAACTTTGCAACCGTCACTGAGCCCTTGCGTGAGCTCACAAAGCAGACAACGAAATGGAGATGGGGTGCGAGGGAAGCAGCAGCTACAATCAGACAGAGCGTGAAGCTTTGGCTGTAGTCTGGGCATGCGAGCACTTCAACAGGTTCATCCAGGGTGCGCCTAGATTCACAATATTCAGCGACCACAAGCCTCTTGAGGCCATCTGGCAGAAGGCAAGGCCTCCGCTGCGGATCGAACGTTGGGGACTACGCCTCCAGCCCTACAACATGATCATAAAGTATCGTCCCGGCGCCAGCAACCCCGCTGATTACATGTCCCGACATCCGGCCAAATCAAACATGAAACAGAGTCGGGAACAGCAGATGCCAGAACAGTATGTGAACTAGCACTAGCTTCCGTTGCAACACCGATTGCACTGACTGTCGAGGAGGTGAAGCGAGAAACGGTCAAAGACGCAACACTTCAGGCTGTCATCAAGCTAGTGCAGACGAACAAATGGCATGACATTGTGCAGTATCAGGGAACCGGTGTCAACTATGGGAGTATGTGCAGCTACAACAAAGTGAGAGACGTCTTGACAGTCAATGAGAGTGCTGATTTGGTGATGCGAGACTACCAGATTGTCATTCCTAGCACTCTACAGAAACGCGTCATCGAACTAGCTCATGAGGGACATCAAGGAATGTCCAAAACAAAGGCATTACTACGCTCGAAAGTGTGGTTCCCCGGATCAGCATAGACTTCTGCGGTCCACTTCCCACAGGAGAATATCTACTAGTAATGGTGGATGAGTTCTCGCGCTTCCCAGTAGTAAAGGTCATGAGGAGCATCTCAGCAGAGACGGTGATCCCTGTGGTCGACAATGTGTTTAGCCTTCTTGGCTACCCAGACGTCGTGAAGTCAGACAACGGGCCGCCGTTCAACGGACACGCCTGGAAGTCGTTCCTGCAGGAGAACAACGTACGTCATCGCAAGATAACGCCACTCTGGCCTCAGGCAAACGCTCAGGCAGAGGCTTTCAACAAGCCACTCATGAAAGCACTGAAGGCAGCCAACATCAGTGGCAAAGCATTGAGGAAAGAGATGCGACAGTTTCTGAGAGCTTATCGATGTACTCCCCATGTGACGACAGCGTTCACCCCTCATCGACTAATGTTCGGCCAAAATCCTCGCACCAAACTGCCCGAAGTCAGGCAACACGTGTCTGCTGACGACAAGGCCGCGAGAGAGAAGGATGCAGCCGCAAAGCGCCGCATGAAAACACGAGCTGACAAGAGGTCGAAAGCGAAAATGTCAAACCTCAACGAGGGCGACGTTGTGCTCGTGCGACGACACAAGAAGGGCAAACTGTCCACACCGTTTGACCCAAATCCGTTGGTTGTGACCAGTCGGAAGGGTTCAATGGTAACTGCTCGTCGCGCTAACGGATCGCGAGTGACGAGAAACACGTCGATGTTTCGCCTACTTCCGTTCGATTCACCGTTACTTGAAGACGACGTCGAAGACGACTTCGAGGACGAGAGTGAGTTGGCAGGCATTCCAGAGGCAACGCTGCCTGTGGCGGACGACGACATCCCTACGTCGCCTGTCGTGGTAGGTGAACCGAGAAGATCGTCGCGTCTTCGTAAGCCGCCACAACGGCTGCTCGAACTTATGTAGACACTCGCATACATCATTGACTATGCCTTTATTAGACTTTAATACTTTTTTAGTTTATTAGTAACAGTCCGTCTTTGTGACATTTCTTATTTTAGGGAGGGATGTACTATCGCGACTATAAAGTGTCGCCACCTATAATACTTAGCTGCTATGATATTTACGAGGACAATTATTACAGTAGGACAGCCCTCGTATAATGGCGGAGTGGAGCATGTTTCTGTTTGCGTGGTCATCAATAAAGCATACAAACAGCCTCTGTCTGACAAACTATTACAATTAGTTCACACTAATTAGTAGTAGTAGTGCCGAGGCAACATTGTATGTGTGTACCAGATATTACAGTCGTCTATTAAAGTCAGAAACTTTCATTTTTCATATCCAAGATGTATTTAATTTACCTGGTAGAGGCTTTCGTCAACGAATCACGTCGACTTCAACAGTACCGATTACGCTGAATGACGTCATAGTACACGTGAGGCAGTTCGTAATTGCCCTCGTCTCTGTTGGTGGGTGTTCAGGTTTTCCTAATCCAGATGGATTCCTTGATATGCCGGATTATTCTGTTGGGTTCCTTGTCTACAATGTTCACGCTGTAGAAGAAGGAAGAGGTGGAACACTTGAGAAGAGCTCTAAGAGTATGTGGCTATCCGTCCTGGGCTTTGAAAAAGGTGACAGATAGAAGTAAGAAGAAAAAGACCAACAAAAAGACTAAGGACTGAAACTACCGGAGCCAAATAGTCATCCCATACGTAGAGGGGGTCTCAGAGTGAGTACATCGAATATTGAAGAAGTGTGATGTAACCCCACACCACCCTCAGGTGCCTGTTGGTTCATCCCAAAGACAAATTAGAGCTAGAACAGGGCGAACTGGTGTACCAAATACCATGCAATAATTGTGGTGCTGAGTACATTGGGGAGACAGGAAGACTATTCAAAACACGAACTGGAGGAACAGAGAAAGGACGTAGACAACACGAAAAATGAGAATTACACAAGGAGCGGGAAAAAAGATTGATGTTGAAGTCATCGGTACTGATGAAGTCAGTACCGATGACGCTGAATGACATCGACGTCATTCAGCGTTACCTGTACTGATGAAGCCGATGTGATACGTTGACGAAAGCCTCTACCAGGTAAATTAAATACACATTGGATATGAAAAATGAAAGTTTCTGATTTGAAAACGAACTAACCTGAAGAAAGTTCAATACAGTCATCTATGTTTTCAATACACTTACTTTGGAGCATTAATTATAAGTTAATCTCGTCCCATGCGCCGAGCCTCATTCGCTTCTTTCTATCTTCATTCGTTCCCTTTTACCAACTGCCTCTGATCTACCCACTGGCGAAGTATCTGAACAACCACAAAAGTAGTTATTTAGAGTTAATTACTTGTTTTCAGTGGATAAAATTACGATCAATCATTAAAAAGGAAACGCCGCGCTTTGTTGCCGCACTGACCTGTTCGGAGATCGCCAATTTTCGCGACTGCGCATTTGCGAACACGGAATTGTGGGGAGAATTTTGTTCTAAATGTAAATGTAAACAGAGGAATGTATATCATTTTTGTATATTGTGATTGAACTGCCGATAAGTTATTGTATATTGCCTGTGCTATACCAAAATAATTTTGACTGCACTCGTCACAGCTGTTCTTGTTTGCTTAAATTGAATTCCCCGCTAGGCAGTTGAACGCGTGTTTACCTAGGATACTTTGCGTCAACAGAACCGAAATGAACCCCGATCTCTGGAGCGTTCATTACTCACTGGCAACACTGTACGTTTATAACTACTAGCGTACGCCCATCTGCTGCAGGTGTCTGATGAGCAGCTACGCGGTGCGGCGGACGAGTTCCCGTTCAACACGCCGCACACGAAGGAGGCGTACTACTACCGTATGACCTTCGAGAAATACTTCCGGGGTCAGTCCGCCTGGATTCCCTACATGTGGATGCCCAAGTGGACGGAGGGAGTGACCGACCCATCGGCCCGGGAGCTTACTCACTACAAGCAATAGCGCGCCCCGTCAGGCGGGATTCACATACTGTCGAAAATCACTTGATTCATGCAGACACAAACCTACGTTTTCTTTGTCGAAATTATTTAATGTAGGGACCATTGAAATTGTGGAAATTTATTTTCATTGTGTGTGGACAAACAATTACTTATTTTTAAAGGAAGATTCAATCCGGATATTTCACCCTAGGCAAAAACTATTTACATAAGATCTACGAAAGGGTTTATTCGTGTTCAGTGCGCCACAACATGTTTTGACCCTTACAGTTAATTTATTTACTAAACGTAATGCCAAAACGTTGAAACTGTTAGGTAAAACAGTCTGTATATGCTTAATCGTTTTGCAAGTCCCCAAGTGTCCTTAGTAATGAATGAATATAATAATGCCAAGACTTTCTAAACATTATGGAATGTCTTGCCTTGTAAGTGTGGATCCTGTATTAGTTTCCAAGTAGCAACGTTTGCGGTAGTTGTCTAACGAAATGTTGTGATGTAAAATGTAGGGTTAGCAGATGTTTCTTTAATAGTCATATTGCTGAATGTTACGGAGAAAGGGTGTTGAGGTTCTAGACTTTACTAAACCATTCTTCGGAATAGTTTTTGTTTAATCCATTTCTTGTTATTATATATATCTAAAAATTGATTTACTTGTATAGTCTTTTGCCCTTCATACCAAGATGGATTAATCAGTACGATGGATGCCCTGGAGAGGGAGAGAGGGGGGGAGAGAGAGGGAGTGAGTGAGGGAGGGAGAGAGAGAGGGAGGGGGAGGGAGGGAGGGAGGGTTAGAGAGAGAGCGGGAGAGAGAATGAGAGAGGGAGAGAGGGAGAGAGAGAGAGAGAGAGAGAGAGAGGATATATACAGTGAGTGTGCGCGCGTGCGTGTGTGTGAGCGTGCGTATGTGTGTGAGAGAGAGAGAAACGGGGGTAGAGAAGAGATAGAGAGAAAATAGATAGAAAGAGAGAAGAGAGAGGGGGGAAGGAGAGGGAGATGGTGGGGGAGAGGTAGACAGCGAGCCCGACAGGAGAAGACATGCCAAAGAAGCGATATTGATACGAAAAGCCGAGATAGCAATCAATGGAGATGAGGGGAATTACTTCTTCCACTTGTGTACGATGACGTCACCAGACGACATGAGTGGTACTGGTGACGCCTTCTTAATAAATAGGGTTACTATGTCTACACATGTATATTAATTTTTGGATGTGAATACAATAAACATATTACATATGGTGTTGGGATAGTATGACCCAGAATTACTGTGTACGGTCTACAAGTGTAGTGTATTATTTTATTTATATAGAATGTGCCTTTTGTAAAACATGCACACTCGATAATTAGGTTAATGTTATCAAACCGTACAGCTTTTATGACAACATCCTGTAAACGGTATTAAACAATCACATTGCAAAAGAACATGAAATATATCTGAATTATCATTCTTCGAAAACTATGACTGATAAACTAACCGTTATATAATGCCATAGTTTGTGTATCATGAACAGTGGCATGTCACGAGCGTATTCTAAAGTAAGCTGTCTATATTTATTTTAATATATGACGCAGATCAACACAATGAAAGCTTCTACAGAAAGCCGTGTGTTAGGCGGTACTAATAGAGTTGCGATATCTATTAAATTTAACCTTTCATGTGAATGTGTCAGCACACCGAGTATAATTCACACCGCAGGTATATTAATGTGTGAAATGCATGGATTTTATCAGATGTGTTACTGCAAATTGTCTGAAGTGTGCGTCGCAGTTTATGAACGTATCTCAGGTTTGCTAGGGAATTGTACGTGTCGCGTTGCTCGTCTCGATAATATATATATAGTTTAGTGTATGTAGCAGGTTGTTATTATGTGAATGTCAAACATATTAAATACGTGTGCGGACGCTATTATGCTATCGTCATCAACTGTGTTTTTATTTGGAGTGATATTGTATTGATAGTTAGATATATAATTAAAATGTACATTTTAAACACACACACACAGACGGGATTATTTTATCAGGCATGGATAGTTATAGATAACTCCCCATGATTTGAACATCGCCAGATTTTTGCCTAATTAAAATTCAAACTAATTCTACGTTTGTGTGTGTGGTGGTGGTGGTGGTGGTGGTGGTGGTGGTAGTGGTGGTGGTGTTTGTGTGTGTGTGTGTGTGAGTGTGTGTGTGTGCGTGTGCGTGTGCGTGTGTGCGTGTGTGTGTGTGAAGCAAGACGAGTAAATCAGTCAGATTGTGGAAGAAACTTTATTCGGATGAATAATCATAGACACTTCCGTTTCGAATTCTTGAATTTCCCGGATGCCGTTACTACATTGATTATGTGCACTGTTTTGCTGTCATTTCGCATCGTGTGTGGTAGTTCTATCGTCGAGCATCGCACCGTCGTCTTTGCAGGTTTACACGCGCGGTGAAGTTATTTCCGCCAACTGAGACATCTGAAATACACACAACCAAAAAGTAACCATTATGTAAAGCCCCGTCGATCGCGTATATGTCTAGTTGCAATTGCTAAAGATTTGACAAGATTGCCGTCCAGAGCTACAGGCACCAGAAGGCATGCGGGCAAGAAAGCATTTGGCTTATCGATAGTCCAACAATTTTCCAACTACGTATAACCCGCCCTCCCCAGATAGCTGTCAATTTTATTTTTGAACATATTCACACTGCTAGCATTAACACAATCTTTAGATAATTTATTCCAGTCATTTATTGTCCTCTGAGAGACGCATTTTCTCACATCTAACCTACGTTGTTCATTGACTAATGCTGCATTGTGCACTCTGGTTCTAACGCCTTCTTTAAGTTTGAAGAAAATATTTCTATCAATATCTTCATAACCATTCACTATTTTAAAATCTTCTATTTGGTCTACTCGTAGTCTCCTAGTCTCTAATGTTGCAAACCCGCATTCTAATAGGCGTCTTTCATAACTAAGATCTTTCAGTTCAGGAATCAGCTTAGTTGCTCTTCGTTGTACTCTTTCTAGCTTATCTATGTCCTTCTTACGATATGGCCTCCATGCCTGTATGCAATATTCCAAATGAGGTCTATACTATTGCTTTGTACTGTGGTACGAGCAGATGTTTGTCCATATATGTGATATTTCTTCTAATTAGCCCTAATATTTGGTTACCCTTTGAAGCAGCAATTCCACATTGCTCAACTTTCATGTCGGCACAAACTGTCACTCCTAGATCCTTTATCTTTACTGTTTTACCTATTATGGTATCCCCCATTATGTATTCTTTGTCCACATTACCATGTCCCATCTGAATGCATTTACATTTCCCAAAATTATATAACATTTGCCACCTTTCAGACCGTTTGACTAATTGGGCTAGATCATCTTGTAAAGTGGGTTTATCTGCATCTGTTTTAACTCTTCTGAACACTTTTGTATCGTCTGCGAATGTCATGATATATCATCATCCAAATCATTTATATATATATATATATTAAGAATAATCTAGGTCCCAACACTGACCCCAAAGGGGTCAGTGTTGACTATAAATTGGTTTCCAGTTTGAAATCTTCCCCCTCTTTTACTCTCTGTCTTCTGTCTGTCAACCATGTTTCTATCCAACTGATCACCCCATCCCCTCTATCATGTGCTTTAAGTTTAAGCAACAATCTTTGATGTGGCACTTTGTCAGATGCTTTCTGAAAATCTAAGTAGACAACATCCACTGGTGACCCATCGTCTACCCACTTTGTAATTTCTTCCAAAAACATAAGAGATTGGTTAGACAAGACATAGCCTTTAAGAACCCATGTTGAAATTCATTTACTAATTTGGGGGACACAAAAAACCCCACGACGGGTGTGGAGGTACTGTTTAAAAATGTACGTCGCTGCGCGGCCAAAACTTAACCTTCTACTTGTTATCTCGGCTCCACTGGTGACGGAGGGGGGGTCGAAACATTTTCGCCTGAATGGGGCACATTTCAAAAGGGGGGAGCACGCTCACGTGGGCCCATTCAAAAAGGTCTATGGGCACGCAACATTACATAGGTCTGGGGACACGTGCCTATGGCCATCTATCTTTAAGTCGATAGGGACGTTTTCCTGCAGGGTGGCCAAAAACCTTCATCTACCATAAACATGGGTATTCCTAATACCTGCCTATCATTATCGATAACGTGTGTGTGCGTGCGTGCGTGCGTTCGTGCGTATGTGCGTGTGTGCGTGGGTCTTGCTAGCATGTCGATATTAGTTCGATGCCTCGTGAAACGAGTCTGCCAACAACTGGAGAGTGACTCGCTACGGCAACCTCCGCTGTGCCGCCGAAAGCCCACCCTTGCCTGCTGCTCCTCCTTCCGCAGCTCTCCTAGCGTCTCCCGGATGATGTCGAGCCTCATCTTGCCCGTCACATGCTCCTCTTCGAGCGCCTGTCGCCGCAGTCGCAGCGCCTCCCTCTCCATCCTTGTCGTCTTCATCTTCATGGCCAGACTGTCGATCTTCACCTGGAGGCCTGCCTCCTGCTCGCTCAGGGAGCGCAGTTCCGTCACGTACACCTAGACGCGTACATAATTGTTCCGTCACGTACATATAAGCACGTAAATATATATAATGGTTACATCAGGTACACATGTACGTGTGCCCAACGGTTTTGTTATTTACATCTATATACGTATGTGTATTGGTTCTGTCACGTATGCATGGACACGTACACTCAATGGTACCGTCACGTACCCCCCGACATGTATACGTAACTGTTCCGACACGCACACCTAGACACGTACACAATGGTTCCGTCACATACATGTAGATAGGGATAAATAATGGTTCCGTCATGTACACATATACATAGATGTAGACACAGACAAACAATGGTTCCGTCAAGTAAACCAGCCAGACACTAACAAAATAATGGTTCAGTCACGTAGAAACAATGATTTTAGTCAGGTACACGTGGCAGACATGGACAAAACAATGATAAACTCGCACCTCTATTTCGTGTTCTAGTTGCTTGATGAGTGCCCGGATGGTGTTCGCCTCTGCCTCCAGCGTCTCTTTGCGAGCGTTCATCGTCCCAGCGCGCCCCGGGTGCTCGCGCGGTGAAGTTCGCACGCCAACATATCCGCCTATATAACCGGTATAAGGAAATTACCTATTTGTCGGGTTACGTATTTCAGACTAAAATATATTTGGAATCTAATTATGGTTGTAAATCAGCTGCGTCACTCTACGAATCGCATAATTTCCAAATAAACTAAATGCAAACATCCCTATGTAGACTGCATGATTCACAATGTTTATTATTTCATTGAAGTTCATTAATTTGTGTATCGGTGTCTGTCGGTTCGGTGAGTCTGCCTGCCTGCCTGCCTGCCTGCCTGCCTGCCTGCCTGCCTGCCTGCCTGCCTGCCTGCCTGCCTGCCTGCCTGCCTGCCTGCCTGCCTGCCTGCCTGCCTGCCTGCCTGCCTGCCTGCCTGCCTGCCTGCCTGCCTGCCTGCCTGCCTGCCTGCCTGCCTGCCTGCCTGCCTGCCTGCCTGCCTGCCTGCCTGCCTGCCTGCCTGCCTGCCTGCCTGCAGACGTTTGGATATGAAGTTGTTGCTAGGACTGAACAATGAGCATTTTAGCTTCGGTTGCAAAAGTCCTAGAATTGTATGGGATTCTTGTATTTTCCTGCGATAACGTGAACTTGACGCGACCCTTCAGAGGTGCAAGTGTACATGTCTTGACTAACGTACAAAAGTGTACGTGACCTTCCAAGAAGACAGCCGTCGGTTGATGCCGGCGCGTACCTTCCTTGGTATTAGTCGCGCCTGACTGCGTCTCCGCGTTCTTCGCTCTATTCACGTCCGGCAGCACCACGCCCCCTGTCGCCTGCCTGTTGCGGTAGTCGATGACGATCTGCTGAAGCAGGATGTTGAAGATGGTCGACGTGACTGCGCAGTGGCACACGGGGCAGCCGTCTCCCGCGAGCGTGCACGACTTGCAGATCGTGTGGCCGCACGGCACGAGCAGCACGGGCGAGCACGCCGGCGGCACCTAGCGGCATAACAATGTAGAAAGTAAACATACATAAATAAATAATAGTGTTTCGAAAAAAGGATAAACGGCTGTGTAATACATAATTATGCATAACTACGATTTACCCCTGAACGGGTTTAATTGTTTTCCAATGTAAAATCTTAAAACACATTTAAATTACAAATCCGTAGTTTTACATACATTTACCTACAACTTAAAAAATATATGCTTATCAATTAACATGTTTCAATATACATAATTAATATAGAGAAAATATAATTTGTAAAATAAAAAATCCATCAATATTTTATTGTACAGTGATTTTGTGTGCAACGAATGTCACAGTTTAACTGCATAGAGAAAGGCACATACATGTCGTGTTGATATGAACACGACGGTAGACGTACCATGTGACTGGCACAGATAACGCAGTAGTGGCTGAGCATGCCGGGAACATCATCGCACGACGGGGAGACGCACGCAGGGGATGCGCGTGACGGAGACAGGCGTGACGAGGACGCGCATGACCGGGACCCGTGTGGCAGGTACCCGTGTGACGGGGTTTCGGGTTCGTCCGACTCGTCGCTGGCGTCCTCCGGCGCGCTGCAGAACTCCGACACCGGTGATTCGCTCACCTTCTCCCAGGTAGAGTTCGTTGGCGAGTCGCCCCGGCAGGGAGCGCCACTGTCGATGCACAGTTCCTGCTTCATCTTGCTGACGAGCTGGTCGGCAATGGCGCTGCAACGACGGCGATATCGTAATAGTTGATACAGTTTCTTCCATTATTGAACGCGTACCTCGCCTCGTATTACGATCGTTTCTTGGAACAAAACAATCCGGTATACACTAAAGGCCCATTTACACGAACAACTAGTTGGCGGACTAGTTGGCCAACTCGGTGTTGTCCAACTAGTCCGACAGCTTTTACGTGTGCATTTACACATGTGACATGTCTCGACACAGCGAACAGCTGCGACTTTGACCTCGACTGCGACTGCTTACGATTTGGAGCTCTCGGGTAAAAGAAACAGAAAAGTAGTTGACAGCAAACGGAATTGTTTTTGCTGAAACAACGATTACAGTTCTCAGATGTTATTTATTTCGCTTAAAACCATTGCCTGCAGTACCTGGTAGTCTAGCCTAGGCTAGGGTCGCCAAGCTAGGCGTTAATTAACTTCAACAGATAGTGCATCGAGTGATCGACACGCATGGACCTGGGACTCGGGTCGGGACAGCAGTAAATATCGCAACAAATTTACGAAAAATCTAGAATACACATTAACTTTTTGTGCTAAGGACGTCGCAGTCTTCTACTATTCGTCGTTGTTTTGTCATGCAAGTGTAGATCCTAGAGTGTATATTTCGCAAACTTTTATTATGTTCGTTATTCCGATCAACTTCTAATTCGAAGTGGAAGAAAAAATGGCGGACGAAATGTTTACAAGTATATGAACCTGCCGTTGACCTATCAACGTCATCACCGTATTGCGCGCTGATTGGATAATTAGGCACAACTCCGAACAACTAGTCGGTTAGATTGGGGATAACCCCAATTTGGACGACTCCGTCGACGCCGTGACAAATCGTGCCTAAACCAATGCGTACACGAGCAACTAGTTGCAGGACTAGTTGGGCAACACCGAGTTGGCCAACTAGTCCGCCAACTAGTTGTTCGTGTAAATGGGCCTTAAGACACGATAGCTCGTTAGTTCAAAGTGTTGTTTCGTTTTTCTTTAAAATAATCTAAAGAAATAGTAGGTTTTTTTTGGCTGGGCATTGTCGAAATAATAGGAAAAATTGAAAAAGTGACGTTTTTTATCCATATGATGATGATGGTGGAGGTTATTATTATTATTTATATTTATGATTATTATTATTACTTTTAAAAGGGACAATTTCCATTCTATGTTAACCATTCTATGAACAATGAAAGTTTTCCCATTCAATAAATGACATTTATTTGACGTTTCTGGCTTTGATCAATTCTTTAGCCTGTACGATTTAAATAATTGTATTTTATTACCATAAGAAACACTGGACGGATTCGCCACGTACACGCACACACCCACCCGCACCTGCACGCGCGCGGGCACACGCACACGCACACGACTCTAGGGCGTACGTCTCACCTGAACTGGTCGTGACTGAGGTGGATGACGCCCGGTCGTCCCGCGTCCGTCTGACACTTCCGCCTCAGCAGCTCACTGTCGCTTTGCACGCGGTCGTGACCCTGCGCATTAGCCACAGCCGACCCACGCGTGTGCCATGGCTTCCGCCTGCTCACAAACACTGCTAGATTGCCATCCAAAAAATATAGATGTCAAGTGGAAAAGGAAGATTTTGGCTTAGCGATAGTTAAATATGTTGTGTATCTAACTGTTGCTGTCTGGGATACTTGTCATTGCTGTTTTTTTAAGTATAAAATATCCAGATAATTAGTACCGCTCATTTAATGGTCAGTCATTCACATCCGCTCGTGGACATGCGTTTAAAAAAGATCAGCCCAGTTACTATGCAACCAACACTTTTTCCTAATGTTGCCAGACCGATGCTACGCTTTAGAATAATATTTTGATTGAAATTCACTAAACACATCATTTATTAACCAACGTGAACTGTCAGAGAGTGTAAAGTGTTACAAACGTGTGCTGATCATCAATCCGAGCGACACGATATAAGCCCATGTGGATTGTGTTTGTAAGAGTCCATTTATTGCTCATTAACTACTCTGCCTAGCTAGCATAAGATGTCCCTTGGTAATACAGCTGTAGAAGTGTAGGTGGTCAATATTAGTTTTGTATATCAGTCATTTACCTATATAGTATTCTCTCTTCAGTACTGATGGTGGTGATCTTTGTTATATTAGTACCAAGAGTAGGACAAAAGTAAACGTAAGTTCTTATATAGCACAGTATTTCGTCCTTGGACTGCTCAACGCACATAACACTTTACTCCCTGGCAGACCCGTGCAAACGAATACCATTGCTCAATCGAACACCTTCTCGAAATCTCTGGGAAGCATTAAACCATTCTGCAAATATTGTGCGGAGACTATTCGTACACAAATATCCACCATTTTTTATAACCAGGTACTCAATCACACAGCTGAGTGAACTGGAAAAAACATAAAGTGAAGAAATTTGTCCAAGATTTGACAATGGAACACAGGATTTGAACCTTAGTTCACTCGATTGAGTCCGATGCTCTGCCAAATGCGCCACTGCGCTCTACAGTGTGTATTTATGAGCAGAATTTGGTCAATGTAGCCTCAATTTGTTGTTTTTGACATTTATTTTAGTTACTCAAAACTGTTACAAATCATCATGTGTTAGGATTACCCTGGGGTATGCGTGGGATAACTGAATAACTATGTTAAGTTTTCTATAACAGTGCTGCTAAACACGGTGGAGGCAGACTCCCAAAGGAAGGAAAGAGTGGTGTCATCACATTGATTCTGGTGTACTCTTTTCTACGGTTAGCCCATTTTTATTTACTCATAATAAAGCTCTTGTAAATGCAAATCCAACGCATACTACTATTTAGTATTTTCCCACGATCTGTTATCATTATTAGATTTTAATTGTAAATAATAGACGCTAAAGCAGAACTTAATATTAGGGAGTGACCATCTGCGCTTACCTAGAATAAAATACACATTACAACTATATTACAATAATTACCTGAAAGGCACATTAACGCATCTAGGACTAATTAAAAATGTGACCCTAGGCTGTGACCTATCTTGGAATATGCATTACCTTTTTGGAATCCATTGCAACAGTAACAGTTAAATAGTTTAAAGGACATACATCAATTAAGGAATGTTCAGAAGAGAGCCTTGAAACATAGTATAAATATCACAGTACGGAAGTTTGCATAGTCACGCTATTCCATGAACGCAACTCTGAACTGACGACACGAGAAGGAGGCTGGCCTCGGGCGATTGGCTCTAACGGAATGTGCAAATCCGCCTTAATGATTAGTACGTTGCGACAGGAATACTCAAATGCGCATCTTAATACGAATTAACTGCTGTAACATGGCTACTAAAACACCACTTAACATACGGCCGTTTTCTGATATGCACAACAGCATGAATATATATTAATACTAGTTTCACTCACTAGACGGCGCCACTGGGGCGAATTTATTTGCAAAACGTGATGAATTGCAAACCACTACCCAGTAAATACGTAATACTAGATGTCTGAAATGATTTTGTGAAGCCGTGCGACCGACGCTTGGGTATCTAGGCCTACCCAACGATTGAAGGGAATACAGGAACTGGTGACGTCACCTGATGTGCTCCTCAGTGGTGGTGTGGTGTGGGTTGGGCCCGATAACGATGGACGGCACAATAAGCGGGTCTGTCTGGGTAGGCACATGGTTCTCATGTCTCGACGTCCTGCCGACACCCATCGCCGACCTCGATTTGGCTGGAGTCCCCTCCCATATTATCCCACGCTCATCTGAAACCCGGGAAGCCGTAGCTGACCGTACTAATAGGGATTATCAGTATAGAAGGTCTACACTATTTCTACAAAGAGAAACTTAAATGAAAAAACTATAAGTGATATAAAAATTTATTTACCGTTGGCGTCGGAACCGGTGTGTTTGGAGGGTGAGCTCCCAACATTTTAGGAGGGGGACTGGAGATAGGATTAGCCCCCACAATATTTATAGCCTCAAGGCGGGTTATAGGTGAGCATCAAGGGGGTGTAATTTGAAGTTTTTGGAGAGCCTCAGCCTCCAATATTCACCCCGATCTGATGCCAATGTTTATGGTATGTGCACCATACATCTCTAAATATAGGTCTACACTATAGGGTCTAGAGCCATATTCAAATACTACAACACAATTGGATACAGCGCCATTTAACACAGACCGCGGTTAGGTTACAAAACTGTTTAATTACGAATGAAGGCAAGATGGCGGACATCAATAGGCCCATCCTACTCGGCGCAGTTTGTGTATTCGCAAATATAATACATTAAAATGTATTAACGAACGTAAGCCCATGTTGATTGTGTTTGTAAGAGCCCATTTACTGCTCATTAACTACTCTGCCTAGCTAGCATAAGATGTCCCTTGGTAATACAGCTGTAGAAGTGTAGGTGGTCAATATTAGTTTTGTATATCAGTCATTTACTCATATAATATTCTCACTTCAGTACTGATGGTGGAGATCTTTGTTATATTAGTATCAAGAGTAGGACAAAAGCAAATGTAAGTTCTTATATAGCACAGTATTTCGTCCTTGGACTGCTCAACGCACATAACACTTTACTCCCTGGCAGACCCGTGCAAACGAACACTATTGTTCAATCGAACACCATCTCGAATTCTCTTGGAAGCATTAAGCCATTCTGCAAATAAGAGACTATTCGTACACAAATATCCACCACTGTCTATAGCCATGTACTCATTCACACAGCTGAGTGAACTGGATTGAGTCCGATTCTCTGACAAATGCGCCACTGCGCTCTACAATATGTATCTATCAGCAGAATTCGGTCAATGTAGCCTCAATTCGTTGTTTTTGACATTTATTTTAGTTACTCAAAACTGTTACAAATCATCATGTGTTAGGGTTAGCCTATTTTTATTTACTCATAATAAAGCTCTTGTAAATGCAAATCTAACGAATTGTCACTTGTTATTATGATATCACTGTTCAGTTGTCAAATATATATTATTTTCTCCACCCACCCTAATCTCGAGCTCACACAACATGCCACTGTACATAAGTAATTATAAAATTATAGATTCGTAGTTAACCGGAATATAGTACGTATATCAACCACGTGCTTATATCATATTCGTACTAACATCCTGTTGGTTTTGATCCGTGTACAGTCAACCAATATGTATTTTTAAGGAGCCAACTCTAATTGGGCAGTGTTGTTTCAAACTACCGATTTTGACAATTATTTTTTCCTAAAAAACTTTGCCAGCTATCACGTTTTACGAAGATATATAGTGTTAATGAATCACTACATTCTAAGTGTATTATACCTTGTTGCAAAGGATGATGGTGGCATAGTTTTACATTTTAATGGTTATGTCGTAATATGTTATTTCGTGACGTCACTATTCGGTTTAGCGAACATTTTGTTATACCAAGACAAAGAAATGGTAATGAGGAGTCCAACGAATGGTGCGCCTTTTCATTCTCCAGATAGGGTCTATTGTATTTCCCCTATCCGTTATTTTGGACAAACGCAACGTACACGGCTCATGTGCATTTTACTCATATTACAAAAAACTGGCAGATATCTCGTGAAGAACTTTTTACCCTAGGTACCCAGATATGTGGGCTCCCTATTTATGAAAAAACAGGTTGCCCCCAGAGTTCTGGAACGAAAATCGTTTTCTAGGCACATTTATAGTAATGGGCGTCCGGTCTATTAGGCGTGTTTCTGCGATTGTTCCGAGTTACGTAATTCGTCCACTGATCGAGTCCGATTGCGAACGCCACCCAGTTAATAATGCGATCCTGAATAATCCATGCATTTTATAACAAAATAAGGGTATACCTCAAAATAATTGTACCGAAAGATTCGTACACAGAATGGTGACCTTTCCCATCAAAAAGTCCTAAGAAATCCTAGCCCGGGAACAACCCTAAAACTTACAAAAATAAAACGGCTGTCGTAACATGCGCCAGTCTGATCGGCGGACCGTTTATGTAGCTCGAAACATTCGCGTGAAAACACGTAACGTTGTGAACAATCGATTACCGTCCATCTAACGTTCGGTAGGTGGAAAACATCTTTTGTGAAAATGAGTATTTTATTATAATTGCTACACCCTGTTCCTTCACTATAGTTAGATTGCGTCATATAATTCTTATATCAAACTAAACTGAAAATAAGTACTCGTAGATTTTAACAAATGTCCAATTAATATCCTTAAATATCACTTTATAAGTTGACCCCGTTTGTAGCATTCATTTTACAAAATAACTTTAAACAAATGATCTCCTCTTAATCACACTGTCTTTCATTTGACACAACTGTTGCACACAAACCGGTCCAAATTACCTCTCCTCCATTAATCAAGCTGAACAAGCACAGCAACGCGGATTGCATAACAACTGTAGCCGTCAGGCAGTAGTCGGACATTGCACCTGGCTTGAAAGGTGATGTCGCAGGGTCTTCCTAACGTCAGCAGAACATTACACAAAAACAACATAATCTGTGTCGATGTTACTGCGCTTCTGCAACCTCACAACTGTAATAAATTATACTAATAACGTGAGTGTCGAATGTTCTGTAACGGGAATATGTGCCAAAACAGGTCATACTAGTTGGAAACGGGGAGACGGGGAGAGAAACGTCGGCTTATCGTGGCTATCTGGATCCATTTACGGGCAGTAAGTGCAATCGGTTGATGGGTGCTGGGAACTGTCATTTGAACGCGTGGTAGTCGGAACGCGGTCCCGGATAAACACAGTATTAATGTCTTATCGTTTCGCGTGCCAGCAGAAAAATATGTCTATTTTTCTTCAAAATATTGTGTGTGTGCCGAAAGATAGACACATTTTTCTGCCGAAAGAGCAATAGGATGCCTAATTCTTGGTTAATCGAGTTACTTTATACATATTATGTGAGAGAGGGGGAGGGAGGGGGAGAGAGAGGGGGGAGGGAGAGAGAGAGAGAGAGAGAGAGAGAGAGAGAGAGAGAG
>CM034531.1:70499581-70606151 GCA_020002185.1 Paraescarpia echinospica
CCTCACTTCCTCAATAGGTATTACGCGAAAGTATATGCTGGAGGGTGATGGGGCGTACGCACCCCCCTCTCCCCCACAAACACACGTACATACACTAAGGCAAAAGAGTTCCGTTTGGGGGACGAAGTTCCGTTTGGTGGGAAGAAGTTGTGCTTGAATGAAAATTGTGACTAAAGTCAAAGACGTCTGACAGTATCCCTGCGACTTGGTCATTCTCCAAAAATAAATTGTCCAAAACTACCCCCTCACTCGACTCACATCTTCAAAACCCACAAATTATTGGAGGGCTAAACCATCCACGCTCTCAAAATGGGGGCTCGACTACCCCAAGCCTCCATTGTGTCGCCTATGCAGTCTGTATGCTTGTATGTATTCCTGTTATTGTTAGTCTCATCCATTCACTCTCACTCACTCTTCCATCTGTCACTGCATCTGCAGACCAAAATCCACACTTCCTTTGCTCTACCCCAAGAAATAGACAATGGCAAATATGTCTAAAAGTGACTGAAGTTCTCCGATATTAAATCGTTCTGCGGCGATCCGAACTGCTACGCGGATGGGTGCGTATTGAATTATGGTCGCCCGTTCAACTTTAAACAGACACCCTGCCCCCTGTGTGTTTATGAGAGAATTGCACCGAGGATCCGGGGTCACCTCGTGGCAACTCATGACCGCCTTCCTCGCCACGCGCCACTGCGTCTCACGGTGCTCGCAACGATTGGGTTACGTTTTGCGTGAAGCCACCCGTGACGAAATCTGGCACTGGTCGTCTATATAGCAGCTCGATGTACAGGCACGCCGATACTCGTATCGCTACCGCGGGCAGCGTTATTACAATCGCAGCGTCGTCGTTTTTCTTGACGGAACCTTGTGTGACCAAGCAGAGGCTACGTGCGACTCAAACGCCGGGACATCGGTCAGATGAACAGTAACGGGGTAAGTGCACGATCGGATGGTGTGTGCGTGGGAATGACAGCGCCGTTATACGTATGACTGATGTGTGTATAGGAACAGCCAACTCGGCAGTTTCCGATCGTTTTGCCGTGCGACCCGTATTCGCCGGTCAGTTTTGTTTTTGGCACAATACCAAATACGCAGCCGTCGCCGGCAACGACGTAATAAATATGTTGATCATATTAATTACATCCACATGTATAGTGTTAGCGCTCTCGTTTGCATGGTCGCGTTAACGGTATTTTATTGCCAATGGACGTTTGCTGTGATTTAGGAACCGTTTAAATCGCCGGCAATTGCTGTACAACAAATTTGTGCACAACAGCGATATTTAAAGCAGACCGCCCGCTAGGCCCCTAGATCAACACACGCGCGTGACCAAAGGTGCTGGCTGAACAGAGTGCAGCAGGGGTTGGAGAACGCGACGTCGGGAGGTCGGGGGGGGGGGTAAATTTTGAATTAAACATACATTACAATTGGTTCTGCACGCAGCACCGACAAGGACTACACCGGGACTGTGAAGCTAACGTATTCCACGGCCTGCAGTATATGGCCCTTTTCCAGTATACCCACTGCACAAATTACAATAGATCTGACCTTCGTGACTAACGTCTAATTGGTGGCATCCGGTGTTCTGATCAATGGTGACATTGACCATTGGTTAAAGCAACCCTGGATAGAGCGACGTTCCGCTGACCAGGTGTGCAGCACATTGACCTCCCAATCACTGTATGTCGGCCTCTATACAACGGCGTACGCCGTTTATTACCAACCCAGCTGAAAGCTTGGGCAGAAGAGAGTTGGTCAGATGACATTTGGTCACACAGTACAAATCATAACATTTCTTTACATGTCTGACATTTGGGCAACATACGCACGAAACGACGCACGAAACGACACGTGTTGGTCGCACGCACTTACACACACACACAAACACACGCACGCACGCACGCACGCACGCACACACACACACACACACACACACACATTTTTATGACAGTTTTATTATAGCAATCACAACATTCTAAACATCAACACCAGTCCAAGCTTTTAAAAACTGGCTTTATTGTTGTTTTGCACAACAATGTCTGTTTTACAGCCCTTTTTGTTTTGATAATTTAATTTTGTGTGTGCGAGCAATGCCAGGACAAATCATCTTAGAAAACAAATTGTGTCTGTGTTTTGGGAATGTTAACTGGTTTCATTTGCTACGTGTCAAAATGCCACTGCTTGCATAAAATAAATAATAAATCGCCTTAGAAATTATTACTAATAATCTTACCAAATGGCTTGTGACCAAATGTCATAGATCTCTGATTGGAACTAACTCAGAGATCCTTCACTCAAATTATTATGGTATCGCTCTACATTGTAGGTGGAAGAGGAGGCTCTGAATCTTTCCTGTTCAAAATTCAACAAACAAATGCCAACTATTAATACATTATTAATAAATTATATTAGTATACTGTATTAATAAACAATCAATTCTGAGCAATTATGTTAACTTAAAACCCGGAAAATGTAAGACGTTGACTATATTGGCATTTTCTATGGAAGTGTGATTATCTTAGACTGTTGCTGACACTTTGGGAAACACACGTCATTGCTTTCTATATTAAACGTGCATTCCTTGACAGCAGTTAGGACGTAAACAGAAATGGGATATGACGATCGTTCCGAGTTCGGCCTGGTCTTTATAATGCTTATTGCTATTGCAATGTTTACTTGTTGCACGTCAACAATGCAATCGTCGAGGGGAAGGGGTTGATAACCATCTATCTGGTCTTAAACCCCTTAGGGGTGGGAGGGACGTAATTACATCAAAAGCGCCGTCATTTGTGTGTAAGGTGACATAGTCGTGCTCTCGCCGCTGTCACTGCTAACTGTGTGTGTGTGTGTGTGTGTGTGTGTGTGTGTGTGTGTGTGTGTGTGTGTGTGTGTGTGTGTGTGTGTGTGTGTGTGTGTGTGTGTGTGTGTGTGTTTGTGTGTGTGTGTGTGTGTGTGCTATCTTCTAAATAGGAACATTAGTTATATAAGAAAGCAACGAGCTCGTTGGCCCTGAAAAAAGCCGCTACATCTAACTGGTATTTTGTTGGAGTACCGAGCTACACGACCGACGTGGGGCATTAGCTAATCGTCTAACCTTACGTTCGCAAATAGCAGGGATAAAAAGCTAACAGTAGCCTAGGAACGCGGATAGAGAGATTCCATGGTTCAGAAAACTATGGGATGTTCTCGTTAGCGCACGAACGCTAAGCAGTTATTTTCTGAAAGGTTGACAACTCGACGACTTGGGTGACAGCTGGTGATGATTTGTTCTTTTGTATGATACTTGGCTATGCATTTGGGGAGTCTTAATGTAAACGCTATGCCTTGTTGGACAACGTTTTCATTGTCAAAGACCTAGATTTAGAGAAAATTGCAAAAAAGACAAGTTAATCGAGTTAATAAAGACCACCCAACGTAGTAATGAATCCACATGGCTTCGTTGGCGACAGACGTTTCCGCGCTGCCCTGGGAATGTGTTTTTATTGCGCAACGGTTGTCATGCGTTGTGTGTGAAATTTGTGAAGGTGACACGTCACCTTATTCACTTTAACATTAGTGAACACGACAACCCGTAATTTCAACATAGTTCGTTGATCTGAAATCACATCGACATACATTTGATCATGCAGCGACTGTATTGTTGGATGAGGAACCAGTGAATATTCCCTCACGCCACTAAAAACATAATTTGTTTTTGCTATGACAACCTGAATTACTCGATTGCTCTTACCGTCAACTAGTATAGAGGCGATGTTCCACCTCAGCCATATTGATCTATTAGACTTGAACATCGCCATATTGTTCTATTAGACTTGAACATCGCCATATTGTTCTATTAGTCTATCAGACTGGACGCTTCCAAGAGAAGTTGGTTTGGCGTTAGAATGGTGGGTATTTGTGTACGAATAGTCTTCGCGCATTAATTGCAGCGTGGCTGAATGATTACCAGGGAAGTCGATATGGTGTTCGATTGAACAGGTCTGCCAGGGTGTAAAGTGTAAAGCGATTTAAGCTGTCCTAATGACTGAATACTGCGCTATATAAGAACTTACCCTTTTTATATTATATATTTTATATAAGAACACAAACCCTTGCATATGTAGAGTTGGAGTGTTGTTTTCTAACCAGACAATACCCGCATACTTGATATGTTGGTTCCTTTATTTCTAAATATACTCCAAGACGTCATTTCGCTGACGATAAATCATAAAATAAGTCGTCATACTTGTTCTGATGTCATAGCTAATTTAACGACACCAAGTGCTGGTGACGATAACATCCTGGCTTAAGTATCCGATGACGCGTGTAACGAATGGTGCTGTTTACTGCGGTCACAAACACAACGAGAAAATGTTACCGACGCTGCATTTAACAGGCCTTCAAAGGACTTTATAAGCTACATTGTTAGTCAACGTGATTTTCCCGATATCGCTATGAATGCGTTCCGATTTGCTGATTTCAGTAAGCACGCGCTCATGCCGTGTGGACGTATCGTTGCCGATTTTTATAGAGTAATTATAGTTGCGTAACGCTTGTTTCTGTTCTGCGAGAGTCCCGTGGTTAGGCAAAGGCCTCAGCATTTCGTTTCCAAATCGCCTGTCTTGCGCTATCCTCTGCCAGATGGTGCCCTTCCAGTACTCGTCTAGTTCTTCTCTCCACCTTCTCGCCGGTCTTCCTCTAGATCGTTTCCCTTCGTAAGGTATCCAGGTTGTAATCCGCGGTGTCCATCGGATATCGCTTAGTCTGCTATTGTGCCCCTCCAGGTCCATTTCCATCTTCTGATTTGATATATCACGCCTATGACATTGGTCTTCTCTCTTACCCATATGTTTGTTTTTCTCTCGCGATATGTGATGTTTAACATACTTCTTTCCATCTTTGTTTGTGCGGCTGCTAGCTTGCTCTTTGCCTGGATGGTGAGTGCCCATGTTTCCGCGCCGTATGTCATCGCTGGAAGTACGCATGAGTTGTAGACTTGTCTCTTCAAGCAAGTTTCATAGTTACCCTTGATGATGTCGCGGTGTTTGGCGAATGCTGTCCAGCCGACGGTGATTCTCCTTTGAATCTCCTTGTCTTGTTTGTTGTCTCTGACACTGTGTCGCTGTCCCAATTAGACGATTTCAACGTCCTCTATCTGCGTCGTGTTGATATAATAATATATTGATGTGTCATTTTCTAGCATCACTTTGTCTTCGAAATATTCATCTTCAGACCTTGTTTTTCACTTTCATCAGCTACATCCTGCAGCATTTTTTTTAGTTCGTGCAGTGTAGTAGCGCATATGAGTTTGTCGTCAGCGAAGTGAATATGACTGAGATATTCTCTTTCAGGAGTTCGATGTACATGTCTTCTATCCCCTGTTCTTGAAAGGAGGTCAGACCACGAGAGCAAGCTTCTGAATCCTGCTTGCTCTCGTGGTTGGTTTTCCTCGAGTGTCTTCTCTAGCATATTAGTTAGTATCTTTGTGAGTAATTTGTAGATGTTTGATAACAGCCATATTTGTCTGTAGTTCTTTAAGTCTTTCGTATTACCCTTTTTGAAGATTATCACCATCTTTGCGTTCTTCCATGCGATGAGCATTCGTCTTTCTGATAAGCATGTAGTATACAACTTACCCGGTGTCTTTGAGATGGTATATTCTCCTGCTTTTAATGTTTTAATGTTTACATGGTCGTTGCCTAATGTCTTCCCATTCTTCATATCTCTTAGTGCTGCTTCTATCGTCCATGGAGTTATCTCTGGTATATCTTTCGGGTCGGTGTGAATTATGGTACTATGTTCACTGTCTTATAGCTCTGTGTAGAATTCCTCTATTCGTTCCATGATCTTGTATTTCCCTACCTTGTGCTTGTCTAGAAGTATAATCAGTCTGTCTCGGCCCTGTGCCTGTGTTCTTCTGGCTTTCTTCAGGTTCTTTGATGCCATAATCTTTTTTCGTATTATCTCGTGTTTGTATTTCCTGATGTCCTCCTTCGTTTTCTTTTGTTGATGGTCTTCCATATTTCTACGTACTATATTTGTTTTTATGGTCGCCGTTATCCACCATTTCGCGTTGTACCTTCATTAGTGCTCGTGTCGATGACGATATTCTCGTCACTTTGGCTACACTTGATTGCTTTGGCTACACTTGTCGCACATAGTTGGATCATCTCAGTGATGTTTTCGCTCATGGTGTCGATGTCGTCTAGTTCTTATGGTGTCTCGAATCGATTTCGCAGTTCGAGTTGGAATTCGATCTTTCTTATTCCTATTTGTATGGTATCTAGCCTTGGTATTCTCTTGTTTATCAACTTCTTCCTTTCAGCCTTGATGTCCAGTTTGATGTTGCTCATTACCATTCTGGGTCACTTCCGATGGTGATGTCAATGACCATGTCTGACCTGTTTGTCGGGATGTAATCAATTTCGTTCTTCGTTTGTTTCTCCATTTGGGCTTTTCCACGTCCATCTCCTCTTCCCTGCTTTCTTCTGGAACATCGTATTCAAGATTTTGTACATTTTTGATATTGCCCATTCTACCAAGGTGTCGCCTCTTTCGTTTCTCACACCTAGGCCAAATTTGCCTGTTGCCGTTTCCGAAATGTTTGTTCGTTTCCCTACTTGCGCATTAAAGTCTCCCATCACTATCGTGTAGTGGGTTGGCTTTTCTAAAGTCTCATCCACGTCGTTGTAGAAGTTGTTTGTCTTCTTCTGAGTATAATATTGTTGGTGCATATACTTGTACTATCTTCAGTTTGTAGCGCTTTCTTATGTATAGGACAACTTCTGTTACTCTGGGGCTGATGCTGTTAACCCTCAGTATATTGTCTTTCCATTTCTTGTTTTTGAGAAAGCCTACTCCTGCTTGTCTGTTGTTCGCCGTGGAATGGTATAGTAGGTGGCCGCTTTGTAAGGTAGTGAAGCATTCCTCTCTTCTTCAGACTTCTCCGATCCCGATCATATCCCATACCAACCTGGTTTCCCTAAATTCTTCCTCCAGTTCTTGTATCTGTTCATCTCTTAGTAGTGTTCTTACGTTGTATGTTGCTATCTTCAGGCTTCTTATCTTGTCTCGGCGGCTCTTCTTGACCAAGAGATTTTTAGCACCCCCTGCACGTAGCCCTAGAAGACCCGAACCGCCTCCTTGGTCATAGACTCTATCGATGGTGTTGAGGACTGGGGGCCTTGGCTTCATTGTACTTTGCATGCTGGTGTTGTTGGCCTTCCCTTCCCTTCCACGCTGGCCGGTGCGGGTTGGAAGGGGGGCGACGCAGTATGAACGAAATTGTCCCAAATTTCGATACGGCGGCCGAACCAGTACAGAAACAATCGCCAGGCCGGCGATGGTTCGTTGGCTATACGGGTACAGTTGGTGTGAATACAAATGTTATAAAAACGCGCGAGTTTACAGTACAAGTCAAATATCCATGTTGCATCAGGCGTTGGCCGGGTGACATTTATTGTACGACAGCAACATAAATCACAGAGTCGGGTCACAGCCGGGTCTCTCGTGGCGTCGCCATTTAAAAAAAGTGATTTGCGTCGCCCACCACAATTACGTAACAAAACCACTAGAAACAACAATGCATGTTATTGACATATTATTATAAGCTGTATGTGTGTTAAATAAACGCCGTGCTTAGATTATAAGCAGCTTGTTTAAATAAGCTTGAAAAAACGAAACTTTGATCTGGTCGGGGACGAACTGAAGGTCAAGGTTGATATACTTCGCAAAGAGGTTGTGGCTGAATCTGTAAATCAAAACAATCAAATATTCTTTATTAATGACAGCGGGAAATCATAAATGTTACTGTAACTCGCAAATAATGTTACTGTAACTCGCAAATAATGTTCCTCGGACACACAACGCCTGTCTGCGTACAGTTTATCCTGTACTGTTCTGAAAGTTAACCAACCAACTCTATGCTTCTCCTGATAACTCCGAGTAGGGCTACTTGTGTTTTATTTGTGGATTGGGCACATCCTGCCGATGGTCGTTAAATATCGCATGTAGGCATCTATAGGAAAACCCAGCTAAACAATATTCTGGATACAGCATATCATCAGTGGATCATATGTGTAATTAAACACAACCAGAAACTGTAGTGGAAGAAATATATTTGATTTTACTAGACGTTTAAGCTAAAGCAAATCAAGCTCACTCTATCGAAGCCTGGTTGTGGGCAACGCCTTACATAAAAGCCGTCACACTAAGCTAAACATCTTTATGACCACGGTTGAACCGATCATCGTGCATGGCTGTGAATCTTGGATACGAGAAAACACTTGATGGCTCTTACACACGATCACTATGTAACATCTTCGATGTGTCCTGACGCGATCACTTCACCAACCAGGAATTGTACGGGAATTTGCCACGAGTCTGCACCATGCTGAGGCAACGTCACCTACGACCGGTAGGGCATGTGATGCGCCACAATGACATTGCTAACCGAGTTCTCTTTGGAAACCGGAGAGCCTTCTGAGAAGAGATCGCCCGAACATAACCCTGAAAGACACCAATCAGAGGGACACTGGCCCAAGTATCACTTGTCTGGCTGCCACAATGTCTGAAAACAGTGGAAACAACTCATCGTGTGACCGCGTTGAGTGGATGACATAAGTGAGTAAGTGAGTAAGCGAGTAAGTATAAAAGCCTCGACGTGTGGAATACGGAATAGTAGCCCCATCTAACGGCAACACATCGCAACTTATCTACGTTGGTCCTAACCGCAGTGACCCAATACGTTTGGGAGAGGGGGCTGGCACGTTTGTCAACAACCGATTTTCTTGGAAGCATATTCGTGATGGTCGGTTCAATTAATTCAATCAACACAGTTATTGGTTTGCGGGGAAGCCGCGAGTACTGACCACAACTGTAGCCAGAGGCATGTCGAACCATTATCGGGGCCAAGTGACCGTGTCGCATCCTGCGAAGTCAAATACCACTTGCCCGGTTCAGTCGCTTGTTGACAACCAACCTTCCGAGTCACTGCCGCTAACCCCGAGGGTCTGGCTTTGTACGTCAAGTGGTTCAACTCTACGTGAAATAAGCTGCGAATCATCGCAATTGTAATACTTCCACAGAAGAATTTACACTTAGCAAAACAATGTGTTGTGTCATACATTGTGCAAACGGTTTCGCGTAGGCGTTTCTAGCATTACCGAAAGGTTTCTCCATTTCATCTGACCCTGACATTGATATTATATGTGGTATATGTGCTACTTGTATCTGTTCTGTCATTCCGCCGTAGTTACCCTTGCCAGCTGTAAGGGTCAGTTCCCATACGTTGCACTCCGTAACTCGCACCAAAATTTGGGTGATTGCCCGGACGCACCTCATGTTGCTACATCTCGCTCCACTCACGTTTTGCCAACGTTATTCCTACCGCGTGAAAGACAAAATTATAATAGACTTGTAAGGTATCTTGGGAATCGTGCGGCTTTTTCTTTGAATTCGCCCGGTTTGTTTTTCCTGTGTTTCCTTCCTCTGAACCATGGCTACCGGTCCGACGCCGCTGCAAGAAAGGTCTTCGGGTGTGGCTGTTGCGGGAATAGAACGATGAATAGTGTTGTAAGTCACTAACTACCTATCCCGATCAGATGGTATAGTTCGGCGCTCTTGCGTTACTCAGACATGAACATTAAGATTATAAACATTCCACAACTGTGAATTATCGTTGTCGAACCGCACCATCAGAGTGTGTCGGTGGGACATTGAAGTCTACATACGGGGGATGAATACTTGACGCAGGTATGAGCAACTTAAGGTCGCGAACATTGATGTGCAAGAAGGCAAGACAGGTGGCAATTCCCGTAGTTTGTAGATCCGGTGTCACATGACCGGTTAGCATATTTGAGGAGCAAACTTCGAAAGTTTACAACTTGTTTAACAACGTTTGATAAGGTGAACAGTGTCCGTCATGCTGACTATGGTATGGGGAAACAACGTGTACAGTCATGGCTGAACAGCGTACTCTCTGATGCTAATAAGCATGTTGGAATCAAAGCCTTAGTGAAGGTTCTCGTCGACGTTAAGGTCACCATAACCCTGACTCGTGTGTAGAATTTGATCAAACGGTCGGTAAATTGTGTGGTATGCCTAATGACGGTGTTGATGCTGAACAGTCTAATCACGTTGACCCACGTTACCACTTTTAGAATCTGATGTTTTATTATTAACATTCCATAGTACTAGTCACTTTCTGAATACGGTTATTGTTATTAAACAGAGTGTACCTTGTCATCAAAAACATACCTAGTGAGACATGCGATGTTAATTACTACACACGCCACACGAACACGGTCACACAGAAACATGGACACACGGACACACACACGCACGCACGCACACACACACACACACACACACACACACACACACACACACACACACACACACACACACACACACACACACAAACACACGAACACACACACACACGTAGAATTTGTTTAAATCCAAATCATGGGGAGTTATTTATAACTACCCCTGCCTGATGCACGCACACACAAACGCACGCACACACACACACACACACACACACACATGCACACACACACACACACATGCACACACACACACACACACACACACACACACACACACACGGACAGACGGAGGGACGGAGAGAGGGACAGAGGGACGAACGGACGGACGGACGGACGGACGGACGGACACTCGTTAGAATTTTTTAATGATTGCACCAACTTGATGGGTTGGAATTGTTGAGCTTTTAAATATGTAGAAAGACCCGAATAAGTTCATGTCATACAGGCCCGGCTAATCCATAAATCAGTGTACATGAACTGTTACGCCTATATTCTAAAATTAATAACGGCCAAATCATTTTAACAAATGATGGGTCATTAAACCACGTTTTCGCGGTACACAAAGATGTTAGAATGGATAGAGCGTATATACATAATATGATTTTCCGATAAAACCGATCAGATTGTATACCCTTAATCAATGTAACATGTATTTTCACGATTACATTGTTATCTAAGTTATTACTACCACGCCTACGTGCACCGACCTGTACCTGTCACGGATGACAAATTTAACGTGACAAGAAGAGGCTGGAATTCACACACCTTTGTATGACTCTCTGGTAACCGGGCTACATTGCGTGTTCAACATACCTCATCAGCATACCTGATGCAACACACGCAACTTGGTATGAAAGGTGACGGTTCTCGATAAAACGAATCAATCGTCCGAGCATGACACCCGTTTGGTTAGACATTGTATGGCGCATGATTAATGTACCTATAGGTTACGGAGCATTGAGACGCATTCTATTTCACCCGATGGGTAATGAGGCATTTCGCAACTATCAGCCGAGAACCATGGCACGTCTGTAAAAGGCTAGCTATGTCCACACAGCGTCTACTGTTTGCACCCGAGACACGGCGTCGGTTCTTGATCTTCCGGAGGAGTCTCATTAGATTACGTCGGACGTGTAATTGGGGACATCCGGTGGTCTGTTAGAGCGGACACCATCTGTACGCTCCTGGTACGGTCACCCGTATGCTTGCCGGTGGATCACCGCACGACTAAGGCACACTATCAGTATGTTCAGCCCGGATGCATTTACACGTGCAATAAGAGACGTGTTGAACAATGGATTAATGCGGCCGAACTTCAACCGGATGACAACCATTGCTACCAATTCATGCGAGCGTTGAAAACTCAGAGTGTCCAGACCAGATTACACGAGCCATAACTTGTCCAACTGGTCAGCCGACACAGTGTCTCGGGAAGTCGTGGAGCAAGAATCGATCGGGGTAACACGCTCGCAACCAACCGTGCGACAAATAAATGCATAACATTTTGGTGAATAATCGTTGGCCTCTAAGCTAACGATAAGCCAATGACCTAGTTGTAAGTAGACGAGCTGAAGAAGTTAATTGTGATGATGATAGGAAAGGGTGACTTGGACAAGGTCCACGCAGATGGTGAGACTGGAGAGATCAGTGAAAACAGAGAGATAAGGAGGCTGGTGGTAAGGAGAGAAAAGCCAGGGAGACTGTTGAAAGGGGGAAGACAGCATTGACATAACGGAAGGAGACAGAAGGAAAAGGGACAAAGAAGAAGGTAACAGGAGGGAAAGTGACAACAGGGGAAAGAAGACATGAGTTAAGGTGAGAGTGACGGTGACAGGGGGAGATGACAGCAACGAAACAGGTGGAAACCAACGTAGGAGGTACTCTGAGGCATGATTGAGGGGGCAATGAGAAGATGGGCTATATACTCTATTCTGAGAAAGACAGATAAGACGCTAAGCGAGTGTAGGATGTCGTTGTTTGTCTACCGGGGGCTGGGATAGAACATGCGACTGATTGGCCAGAGAAGATATTGGGCCTGGCAAGGGAGGGTCTATGCTAGTATACGTAGGAACAAATAATGCAGACAGGGAGGGAACAACTGGGATAGTACAGAAGTACAGACAGTTAATGAGGAAGTTAAATAAGACAGGAGTTGAACAGGTTATTCTCTCAGGAATTTTACCAGTAATGGTAGGAAGGGGGCCAACATATAGAAACTGCAAGATGGCGATCAACACTCTAGTTGAGCAGATGTGTGAAGAAGAGGGCGTGGGATTCATAGATGTATGGGGATACTTTGTTGAGAGGGAAGATGTGTACATGAGAGATGGCCTCCATCTAAGTGCAAAGGGCAGCAGTTTTCTCAGAGAACCTGCTGCGATCTGTTGACAGTGGGACAGATTGCATTTATTTAAACTAGATGAACATGGGGATTCACAGAGAAGCCTGAAACTGGAGGCATAGATAAAGACAGCACAAATAAATCAGCAAAGAACAGCCTGGAACACTGTTTTGAAGCTGGATATAAATGCGTTTGTTTAAATGCAAGGAGCGAAGTAAACAAAAGAAGTGAACTAAACATTATGGGAAGTGAGCAAACAGGACTGCATTATTATGGGGAATTTTAACCATGGACATATACAATGGAAATCTCTACAGAGTACGGGGAGAGAGGACGACAAGTTTTCAGTTTTAGTACAAAGTAGTTTCATTTCTCAACATATGCTAGAACCAACCAGGGAAGAAAATGTGTCAGACATAGTTTTGTCATCACAAACTGAATTTGTTGACAATGTCAATATAAGTGAGCCACTTGGGAGTTGTTATCACAACCAGATACATTTTACTAGGAGAAACTTTCTCAAAGGAAGATATAGGGAAATGAGATATGCTAGAAAGAGTACAGAGGAGTGCGACTAAAATGATACCAAAACTACGAAATACGCCTAAAAGAATGTGGTTTGACAACACTAGAGATCAGAAGATTGAGAGGAGATCAGATAGAAGTGTTTAAAATATTGAATGATATGAAAATATTGATAGAACTATTTTTTTCTCAGTTAAGAACGATAGAAGGACCAGAGGACATCGAGTTACATGAGTAAAAGAGGAGTGTAGATTATATATAAGATAGTTCTAATTTTCCCAAAGGACTGTAAATGATTGGAACGTATTATCTGCTGATTGTGTGGGTGCTAATAGCGTGAATATGTTTAAAAATAAATTTGACACGTACCTCAGAATGGCGGGATACACGTTGATAAAAAGGATTGGACTCTCGATAAGCCATAAGGCTTCCTTGTCCACCTGCCATCTAGAGTTAATTATCTGGGTGGCAATCTTGTTAAATCTTGTCCACTTGCCAGTTGGATGTTTTGCTTTGGATGTTAGTCTTGTTAATTGCATATCAGTATAATAATAGTTCTACGGAAGAACTGACAGATTATTACTATTTGACACTATAAAACTACACTGCCAATCACGAATCTGCTACGAGCCGACTTCAGTCGTCGGAGAGGCTTCATGGGCTCCACAAAATCTCTGAAATCATCGTTCAACATCCCCTGACATGAAATATGGAATATGCGATTGCTAGATACACCAGCTGTCGTCACAACGGGAATACGACCATCTGATCCCTACCAGCAGGATCTGACCATCCACGACTCTGTTATCGATCATCTTATCGTCTCCGCATCGGGGTCACCCAGGCAAACAGCACCATGAGGAAGTGACGTTGTACTGCACTGACGAGACGCAGTCAACGAAATACGACTGCTGCAATGTCCCACCTCCTCTGCTGCCGATCCGTGTACTCTGGAAGATCTAGCAAAAAACTAAAACTGTAACTGCTGCACTACTGACGAGTTGGCCGTCCTCACCTCCAGATCTCAGCCTGTCTGACGCTGGTCTGAAGCTCGCGCTGTCCTCCACGGGCACAGACTGACCATTATGCCTACCAATTCCGGTCGGGCTGACTATTACGTGGGTTTTTATTTTTATTAGTTTTATCATTCCGATATATGTATTGCTATTGCAAAGCTATTGCGATAGTGTCGTAGCAATTGTCATAGTATCTCGATAGATGATGTTAGGACGGTAAATAAATAAAAGCATAAAATGATATTGAAAAGGCAAGTTTACGAACGAGCTTCGCTTGTCTGTTTGGCGACTATAGTTACGCGACTATAGTTACTATCGATAGCTCAATGTACTACCGGCGACAGCTAGGCCTATCCATAGTTACATTTTCTATCGATAGTACACTATCATGACACCAATTTTAGCGGTACATCGATAGTTCGTTATCAGTGCGTCATTCGACAGACCGACAGCAAGGCGTTCACGCACATGCCATGAAGACGACGCATTGGGTCCTTCCGACATCGTGTCACGGTATCTCATAATGACAAAGATTATGATTATGATATGTGTATCTCACTGGTCAGCCCCCGCCTCGCCGAGAAGGCGAAGATGTTATATGAATGCGTGTTAGTCAGCCTGTTCCGTTACGATATTATAGTCACCACGGGCGCATCACTGTTACGACATATAGGTAGTATTTCATACAGTTTGTTTTTTACCTTTCCCATATGATCTCCTGAACTTATACCACCGCAATGACAAAGACTTCGTCCTCGGCTTTGCGTGAAGTCTTGGCTCGAGATTAACACAACACTAACGACTCGTCGAATCAGAACCTCGGACGCCGTCCTTTCAAACAGCACTATTGACGCTAGATTGTGGCTGCGTAGAATTAATTGAAAATAAATTAGCCGATGTCGTTTTGTAGTTGTTGAAAGCCAGGTCCTGCGTAACAAGTCAATAGCGTGCACCGAAAAAATCAATGTGTCATCAATAGAATAAGTTCGTTGGTATTTTTTGTTTATTTCAACCGGGCGACGTTTAGTTACTGCATGATCACCATGCGTGTGTGCGTGTGCGTTTGCGTGGTGCGTAGACTGTGTGCGCATGCGCTCACGTATGTGTCGTGCTTGTTCTTCTTTCTTCTGTATGCGAATCAATCATTTATAGCAACGATGGCCAAAATAAATTCCCCAAATACCGAGGAAGCCGAAAGAAAAAACCAGGTCTGATCCCTTCCCTTTGTGCGTTGTATATTAAGTACAGAACACAATAACCTAGACCGCATGTACTCACTGCGTACCTAATTACTATTAGTCCCTCCCCCTCCTTGCGTACGTAATTTGTAGATGGCCCCTGGCAACATTGCCTTTTATTTTCGCTCTCTAGGTGTGGTTCTATTTTGCTAATGTAATCGCGTCACTCGGGACAGTTTAACTGTAAAGTATTGGCGCGTTGTGTAAGTCGATTAGGAACAGGCGGGTAATTTAATCACGTAGGCGTGTTCGTATCACTCACCGTCAGACATCCCGAGTGCGTCAGTTCTTATAACGGTACAAACCCGTGCGGACTGGGCCGACATGTTGTAAAGGTTTTGTGCACTGATTAAAGCATAGCTGGATGCTTCCCATTGAAGTCGAATTTTCCAAGGCGGGTTTACTTTCTATTAGTGTGATTTTTGTCGAGATAACCTTTAGAGTTTCGGCACTTGGGTGGTCATGACTCCGGATAGGCTTGATTTATTTACTAAACAAGGATATAACTCTGTTCGGTTGAAACGCAGACAGATGGTCCAATAATAATGACACATTTGACCGTGACGTTGTTTTGCTTGCAGGTCGACCATACACTTATGACCTCTGACTCGACGAAAACTGAAGACGGCAATGCCAAGACGAAGGAAGGCGCCGCCTTACGGGAGGTATGTGCGATTGGTGAATTACTCGAGACAGTTTATATATCAATAAAGCTTATAAATTAGACCGGGGCAATCGAAATTGTCTTGTTCTTGTCAGCGACCATCAAAATATCCGACTCGCGTCTACACCCTTCTAAGCTTAGCTGCTGTTCACACAACTAGTTGTCGGATTAGTTGGGGAACACCGACTTGGTCAATTAGTTGGCAAACTATTTATTCGTGTAAACGGGCTTTAACGGCCGACACTTGTCGACTACCGCCGAAAACCACCGACAACTATCGAAAACCACCGAAACAATCTACAACCATCAATGATATATAAAACTGTGACGATGGGAGCCATTTGCCATGTCAAGCAGTTCTTTAAAGTATGTGGTCCTAACTTACTGCTTTAAGCAATAAAAAGTACGCCCGATGACATATCAGATTAGGCAGGCTAGGCCCGGCTATACGATGAAATAATAATTGTTTACGTACAAGAACATTTTATGGGGAGTGTATTTTCAAATTATTTTATTTCAAGATGTGATTAACATTCCACTTTGAAACATACAACACATATAACAAAGACGTGCTTCAATCTCGCCATTTAAACGCCTCCGTAAAGAAATGCTTTCAAAACAGAAATCCGAGCATGTCACGAAAGTCGAAACAGCCTAATGTTGTCCTTTCGAGTGAAAAACGTTTTTATTTAAACAATGGCAAGATTGTATCGGGGGTTTCCGGAAAGCAAGGTTGCCTAAGCAATGCTTGACAATAAACGAACGCTTATGTAAATGTCATTGTGCCTATGTTAACAGTGAAACATCCGAAGCATCACATGTCGGCAGTGTGGTCGCTCCTTTATATACACGGTTGCAGGTTGTTGTTTATTTTAACAATTCCAGCGGCAAATTGCTGACCGTCAGAGTTAACTATACTACGGTTAGTTCGTATGAGCTAGCTTCATTCACGGGGACTACAAGTCACTACAACCAGCCACATCTAGAAATATGGGTAACACAAATCTCTTCGCCGATGGAGGTAGGGGTAAAACCAACCGTTTCAAGAATGTGGTGCTAATATCAGCTACATCAAGTAAGCGCTATTAATTAAGGGGTTAAGATCAGCTACATCAAGTTCTAATGGTAGAACACCAGGTATACCGAGAACTAAGCATTATAGCGTTCCCTCTGATAAAAGCTGTGTTCTGAATAAGACTGGAGACGTCGTATAAAAAGGACCGCTATTGGCTGTAGTTCGCGACGGAGGTAGTGCTATATAGCACCTCGTGCCGTTGGTTGATAAGCGTTGAACAAAGTTTGAGGACACATATTCTGGAAAACGTTTGGGCTGTAGATGTCTTTTGTTTATTCTTTTGGGGCCCAAAAAGGTTTTTGTGTGTGTATAGTTGGGAAGGATCCATCAACCACTGTATAGATAAATTTCAGTCTTATAGATTTCTCCGTCTACTTTGAAAGGTATTGAGTTTTAGGTTTCGTAACATAGTTGACATGGATCCTGCGTGCCGGGCTAACTGCCAGCAATCTAGCATAATACAGGGGTATTACGGGACACAAGATCCTGCGTCCTATACGCATAGGCACAGTACCCGGACGCGTGCAAAATAATCATTGCGTCCCATGGGACGCATCTGGATCAATGACATATAACAAAAATATATATTTTGAATATGAAAGCCTATAACTTGGTTGTTTATTACCGAATCAGTTCGTTTGGTATGTCTTTTCACGAGACCTTCCAAATATCCATTCCCGTTGGCGTATGTTTACCGACTCCGATTAGATTTCCACGGGTGCCTAATCCCCCATGTGGCGCCGCCCTGCGCGTTGTTCTGCGAAACGCCTCTAGGGACTGATTCGCGAACCAGAATACCATTGCAATCCGTGCCGTTCACGCTTCAAGGTTTGAGCGCAGTCGTTGTGCGTTTTAAGACTTCCCAATTTATTACAGCTATAGCAATGAAAAACAAAACGACTTATGAACATTCTTTTGTATAACTAACCGCTTGTTATCACCAAAGAAATGACGGATCGTACGGCGACAATAGAGAGTACCGGGGCCGATCGCGCCAGTCGCTCGTCCAACAATCGAACAGATTTGATACCTCAGTGTGTTTATGCCATCATTCCACATTGTTTCAGATATACAGTACATTGTTATAAAATAATGATTTGAGGGCATTTTGAGGCTCAAATAGCGCTCCGGTTTGCGTCAACATGCGATTTAACCGTGCAGTAACCCGCGACCGCAGCGGCGCACGCTCATTCAAACCTTAGCGAGCGCTATTTGGGACATTATATTCCCGAAACGACGTGGAATGATAGAATAAACGCATTGAGGTATAATATTTAGGCACAACTGTCATAATGGTGGGCCCGGATTCTACGCAACGTCATAATTAAGTGTTCACAAAGTAATGCGCAGTTCCATCTGCTGCCTTTTGGCTATTCCAATGCTAATGTCATCGCCACGGTCAGGTTTCCCACCACCGAAACAAATTCGGGAGCTTTTCAAAATGACTCGTGGCTTTTTCGATATCCTTAGCTTTTCCTTAGGAGATCCCCCAATGTGACATTTACACGCAAGCTGCATCTTACAGACTAGCACGCCCTCTCATAAGTGAGGAAACCTGCTCTAACTTCCAAAACTTCATCGGTTATCAAGGGGAAACATCAACAAGTAAAACAGTACATTGTAACAAGGTACGTTATGTTGTTAAGTTCTTGTTAGTATCAAACTAATAATAACCGGGTTTACATGGGTTGTATAAGTTGTGATATTTAGAAAACAATACTTACAGTTAAAAAAGAGTAATAAGTGGGACCTTCGCTACAGGCTTGGGACCCCCTCAAAAGAAGGCTTGGGATACCAAGGACCCTTGAACACAAACGTCCAGGTAAACCCCTGAATTATTAATATATAGTCAGTCTCGAAAGGTTTTACTGACGTTGTACCTGACCGAATTAAGCCAACTCACTTTATTGACAAATAACTCCTTCTAAAAATCAAAGTGTGTACTTAACTAGGCACTATTTGAGGTACTTCGACAATTGCGGTTGACTCGGGTAAATGGTATGCGACTTCCTTCGACGCAGTGTAAAGCAAAGTGTGTTTACCTTTCAGTTCAAAAAACGGGTTAAAGACCTACTCAAGCCGGAATACAATGACTACTACTTATCGAAATGGCTGAAAGGTATGTATGCATATAGCTTCTATCTGAACGACCGGCACTTAAATTACCGCACGTCAATTACAGGCAGTTGTCCTAAGAACTGTTTTTATGTCACAAAGATTACTAATAAAGTACTACCTGTAGGGTTATCAATCGTACAACATGAAGGTTTTATTTTTTGTTTACATGTTGTAATTGCTGTAATCCTATATAACTGATGATACAGCTTCGATAGATCTGATAAACTGACAACAACAACTATTAGTTTGTATTTGCTTTGGCCGTCAAACTATTTTGAAGAAAATAACAAAGTGAATAATGGAAAGGGGCGCGGACAGAAAAGCCACGAATTAGATCAAACATTATTAGACGCGCCCGGAACACCCAGCCTAAATGTGCACCCGATTGGAAACATCAAACTTCAGACTTGTCAACGTGGGAGGACAGTACAGTGTGGGAAATGTTGTTTAAACACGCCTTATATAACGGTCGATTTATCAACACAAACGGCCAACCCATATCGGGTTACAATGCTTTGGGCAGTTTCTCCTCCAAAAAGACGCTGTTATTTGCACATTCAGCAGCGCCAAGGCAATACTGGCTTTCACTTCTTCATCTGTGCTATCCGTCTCGCCTACATGTACCTAATCTTGAAATCTAATCCTGAACCACACAGCGTCCCCGTGCCGTTTTACGACGGCAGAGTAATCCCAGTCATCTCAGGTGTCTTATGAACGCCTCACCAGCGACAAAAAGGCGAAATGTAACTTGAGCCGCGAAGCTCTGATTACCGACCGCGCTACTGCGCCACTGATTGAAGGGTGCACGCACCCGAAAACGAGAACCTGGATCACGGTATGCGGGAAAAAATAGAGAAATGCAAATAAAACGCCTCGGGAAATCTAACAGATGTGTGACAAACGAAACCTATACAGAAATGAGGTGAAGCTTGCATTGAAAATAGTCAGGGTCACGCAATGGGTAATTGAAACCTTTACTTGGGAGATCCAGTTTCGACATGTGTAGGTCGATACGTATCGTGGACAGAACATATAAATTTCGAATAAATGTCCAAAACGATTGAGAGAATAGCCCGTATTTAAATGGAAATTATTATTATTATTATAAAAGTATGCAATGTCTAAAATATTGAGAACATAACATTTTCAGGAAATCTGGTAGCACAGATTGTTACATTTGATCCAGCGACAATACAGGGTTCTAAAGATATTAACAGTTGCAAGGCCACGCAATTGAGTTATTGACTGACATCGGTCAATCACACAGCTCGGGCGATTTCTCAGTTGCGCCTACATCCCGACAACGTCCAGTTGGTGGGCGCGGTGGCGTTGTGTTTAGAACATCGCACTTTCATTCGAGATGTTGCGGGTTCGAATCCTCTTGTTGTCATTTCCAATTTCGTTCGTTCAACGTTGCTTCAGTTCACTAAGCCATATAAATAACTACCTGGCTGTGGGCAGTGGTGGATGTACGAGTAATGCAGTAATACTTGCGTGGCTGAACACAGAAGTTGAGATGGCGTTCGAATGAACAGGTCTGCCAGGGTCTGAAGAGTAACGCTCGTTTAGCAATCTTAAGGCCTGTAAACATGCATGTGATATTCATAAATAAAAAACAGATATCACAATAGCCATAGAAGGAGATGTTACACCTGACGATGAGTGCCCTGACTGGATATGGCGGATTAAATAACGTCCATAAAAAATGATTGTTTCCTCGTCTCATCTCAGACTCACTTGGCGAAAAATAAATACAATCCACTACGAACTAACTAGCTCGGCTGGCCAATGCTTCATTTACTTCATTTAACTTTAGTGAAATCGCCGTACAAATTATACATTTAGTTTTGACCGGATCCGGTCGCAAATCAGTGGAACATGGCATTATAGCACAAGCCAGGTTATTATCATTTGTGCAGACCTGCTCATTGGCTATCAATGTCAATTCTTTTAATTGTTACAAAAAAGGTATGCACATTTTTATTAAACCAGCTGTGCATATTATAGTGTTCGTACAATCTATTGACTTTGACGTTTGAATGAAAATGTATAATATTATTATTGTACATCACAAAAGCCCTAAAAGGGGACACGTTATAGGTCTATAAAAATATTACCAAAAACTTGCCAGACGTGAACCTGTAACCCACTCTGTGCAATATCAACGTGGGCCCTAATATAAACAGTGGATACCTGTCTACATAGTTTTCGTTCAAAATACCAGTGTTTTAAAATCTTGATAGCACAATCAGGTCGAAGCGACACGTCTAAGTGACTTCTCTTCTGATGTTTTACCAGACTAGACGCTAATGAGGTTTTAACAGTTGGGTGCTGTCACGTGATGCCATCATGCTGTCACTATCAGACGACACACATTGTCTCGCACAATGGCGGCCGGGTTTTTCGGTGCACAAAAGACCCCGTTTAGCCGCCAGAGGCGTTGGTTATTTATTGTCAGACAGTGTGTACGATCTAGCGTGGCACAGACAGTGCAGTTATTAATAGGTCCTGTGTTCTGTTTACGGATGTGATTTTCCGGTTGTTCGTTTTGGTGATGAATGACTATGGTCGACCAAAGCATTTAAATAACCAAGCATAGTCACTCGCGCAGCGCCCTCTATTATTCAGGTGTGACATAATTATATTTTATACGCTACCAGTTCAAAATCTTACAGACACGGAGGTGCCATTGTCGACTCTAACCGTTGCTACGCGGACAAACAGACATTTACGTGGCTAACGCGCGCGTAAATACGCGTACTCCGATTCGTGCTTTTACACACGCGTACCTTCACTCGTGCACTTATAATCGCGTGCACTTACCCGTGCACCTGCACTCGTGCACTTACATACACATGCTCTTACTCGTGCACATGTACACGCACACCCTCATTCGTGCACGCATACACGAGTGCACTTACCCTGCACACACGTATACCTTCATTCGTACACTTATACACGCGTGCACTTACACATGTACACGCGTACCGTCACGCGTACCCTTACTCGCGCAATTATACGCGCGTATCTTCACTCGTGCTCTTACACACATGGACACTTACTCGTGCAGGCGATGTCGTATATGCAGCGTCAGGCACGGATATGTACACAGAACATATACGCATGCATGCTTGTATGATACCGATGTTATCTCCTTTGCTGTCGTGATTGTAAAGTCGACTAAAATGTACCTAAAAACCCGCCACCAAATGATTGCATTACCATAAGATGTCAGGGGAATCCCGACATGTTTTTCCACATATGTAAACACACATAATGTTTAACTGATGCAGTCCGTTTCTCTTCCCAGCACGGAACTGGGACGTGGGACGAGCCGAGCAGATGTTTCGAAAGGTAAGAAATCTACGTTTATTTATTAATTACAAATATAAATAATTCACAAACATTAAATTAGTCTATCATCGAGCTGAGACACACTGCTAAACAGAGTTGAAGTCAGTCCCAAATATAACAACGCCAGACCATATATACATGTGTGTGTGTAAAAAAGTAAAAGGTAAGTTCTTATATAGCGTAGTATTATCAGGATTGTTCAAAGCGCTTTACATTTTATTCCCTGGCAGACCTGTTCAATCGAACACCATCTCGACTTCTCTGGGAAGCATTCAGCCACGCTGCAATATTAATGCGCGAAGACTATTCGTACACAAATAACCATCACTGTACTCATTCATACAGCCGAGGGTGTGTGTGTTTGTTTGTTTGTTTGTTTGTTTGTTTGTTTGTGTGTGTGTGTGTGTGTGTGTGTGTGTGTGTGTGTGTGTGTGTGTGTGTGTGTGTGTGTGTGTGTGTGTGTGTGTGTGTGTGTGTGTGTGTATGTGTGTAGTTCGTGAGAATCAAACCGCAGAGCTATAAATAACAGTTTGGTAACAAGCAGAAAACAGTAATACACCAAAAAGCAATCGTATAGCATTTTATGAGAGTTCTACATAATTGTGTATTTTCGCAAAGAAACAAACGTCATATATCACAACTTTTTACTTTCACATTTGCAGAGCATGGGGTATCGTGAGAAACTGAAAGCCGACACACTACTGGCTGACTACACGCCGCCAGAGGTGAGTTGAGTTGGTTACTGCGCGCGCGCGGCGTGTGTGTGTATGCGTGCGTATGTAGTTGTTCTAAAGTATGAGTTAAATCAGTTTGAATTAGAATTTGATTTGTGTTCCTACGATATGTTCCGGTAGTCCACTGAGCCTTGTTTTATTAATCGCCCCTGTCTACGTTCAGGTATTGCTCAAGTACCTGCCGGGCGGTTTCGCCGGCTACGACCGCGAGGGGGCGCCAGTGCGCGTCGAGGCTTACGGAAATCTGGATGTGAAGGGTATTCTGTACTCGGTGAAGAAGGTCGACATTGAGAAAACGAAGATGTTACTTGGAGAACAAGTCATGAAGAGGTTGAAGAGGCAGTCGGCGAAGGTAAGTCTCCGTGACTTTGTAATCGGTTGACGCAATGTTATCTGCTGTTGAAAAAGAGAACGATTCGATTCTAACTGACTCAGTTAGTCAGGCGATCACTGCCCGGCTAATTGAGAATACAAACTTTATTAGCAAAATCGTTGAGTCAGTCTTAACATCTGTCGCTGTGGCAGACATCAAGCAAGAAGTGTACAAATCCTGCCAGATGGATATCGCCAATGCTGCTACTGAAGCTGATGAAATGACCGCACGCGTCACGAAGCTGGAGGCGGACAAAGTCAAGTTGTATGAAGAGATTGATACAGTTGAACAGTACAGTAGCAGAAACTGTTTAATCGTGCATGGTGTGCCCAACCCCGCAGACTAAGAGACCGCTGTGCTGGACATCTTCCAAAACAAACTCGGCATTTCGACTGGACGCGAACACATCGACCGATGCCACCGTCTGGGATCGTCTGCAAACTCGACTAACCAGAAGCCGCGACCAATTATTGTGAAATTCACAACATACCAACAACGCCAAAACGTGTTCACAGCGAAACGGCTCCTAAAGGGGACAAAACTACTGATCACGGAAAACTTGACCAGACGTCGCAGTGAACTGTTCGACAAAGCAAATATGCTGAGCAACGTCTCCGCCACGTGGACGGCAGACGGCCGCATCGTATCTCGAACGACCAAGAATTTCGCCAACTTGACAGACAATAAACACTATGCAATAGTATGGGCATAAATCCAACGTATGTTAATGATGATAGTAATAGTGAGAATACACTACAATGTTATGATAGCTTGATAACCGATGTTGATTTAGTAGAACATAATGTTAGTCTAAATGTACTTCAAGATGACAATATACATGAACTTGGCCCAAGAATTGAGCCAGACGACAACTTTGTTAATGAAAACACATCTTCTTGTAATTATTATTCACATCCATAATGTATATATTTACGGTATTTTATAGTACCTATGATGTTTTGTATAAAGCATTTTATGTTTTTGATATACGCTTTTTGCTGACATTTACTCTTGAGCGAACTGCCCCACATGAAATGACGTTGTATTTAAATAGTGCAATTTCACATTATTTACATTTTAGTTTACAGTCATGTTGTTTTCATTTTTGTGGGAGGGCAGTATTTATACATTTTCTTTTCGCTACGTTTAGTGGTAGTTATTTTTCATTTTTATTTTTGAGACAGTGCATTATATATAGTATTTCCCCAAAGCTTAGTGTCTACGCAATAATCATGTTGTGTTTTGTTCAATATACTTACGATATTCTCACTCTACGTTCATGTCGTGACAGTACATATGCTGTAATTTATTTTCACACATTTTGTGCTGATGCAATAAGTACATTGTGTTATATATGCATGCGGAATATTCGTAATATTCTCTTTTACAAAATGTATGTGTATTATGCTCAGGGTATAGCTTGTGCAGCTCTTTCGCAAAGTCTAGTCTATGTTTATATGATGTGTCCTATAAACATAGAGCACTATTATTTATTCAATTTTCCAATATGATTGATAACAATTATTTCTTAGCGCAATTTGGTGGTCTAGAAAAAATTATCTCTATCGCATATTAAAAACGGATGAAATGAATGAAGATGGGGATATTGAACCATTTCAACATTCACCATACTTTGACGATGATAATTTAATAAACCATTTAACGAACAAGCAAAGCAAATGTATTTTGCTAAGCCTAAACAGTCAGAGTTTAAATGCAAAAATCGACGAAATTAAAATAAAGCTAGAGACATTCAGAAGTAGTGGTTGTGAGATTAGTGCTCTATGTTTACAGGAAACACGGCTCGATGAAGAGGCTGACACTTCTTTATTTCAAATAGATGGATATACATTAATATACCAAGGCAAAATCTGTAGTGCACATGCTGGCTTGGCAATTTACCTCAGCAACAAATACAGTTACAAATATGTAACAATCCATGCTAATACAGACACTTGGGAAGGTCAATTTATTGAAATAACATGTTGTGCCATGAAGAAAAAAATTATTCTTGGAAATATATATAAACCACCTAGAGATAAAATTGAAAATTACCGTATATTTACAAACGAATTTGCATCAAATTTGATTTACAAAAATCTAAAAGTGAAATAATAATTGCAGGAGATTACAATATTGACTTGCTTAAAATTAACGAAAAACAATATGTGAATATTTCGATACAGTCGTTTCACATGGTTTCTTCCCTAAAATTAGTATGCCAACACGACTTTCAGAATATCATGGAACACTCATTGGTAATTTGCTATGCAATTTGTCAAAAGGATTCTTCAAATCCTCAGCTGGTAATTTAGTGAGCAATATTTATTATCACTTTCCGTACTTTCTAAGTATGGACTATGTCGAAACCACTAGTGCGATGCCAAGGTTTATACGAATGAAACAACAAAATCCTGACTCACTCAATCAATTTAAAACTGAAATATTTAACTCAAAGCTTTATGATAAACTTAACACAGATACTCATGCGGATCCGAATGAAAACTACAATATCCTCGATGAAATTGTTACTGCAGCTATGGATAAATTTCTACCTTATGCATTATTGAAAACAGATTTAACACGTTTTTTACTAATGCTGGTCCTATTCTAGCCTCTAAAACAACTACAAGTGGAAGTAAATCATACAAAGATTACCTGAAAAACCCGATATTTCACACCTTCAGCTTTACCCCGATTGACATGGAAACTACTGTTAATATAATTGATCGTTTACCTCCAAAATCAAGTTGTGGAAACGACGGAATTTCAACACCATTACTAAAATTGATTAAAAAAAATGATATCAACAATGCAGTCACTCTAATTATTAATCAACCAATAATAACTGGTATATTTCCAGACAAATTAAAAATTACAAAAGTCATACCCCTTTTCAAAAAGGTGATGTTTCTGACTTTAACAATTATCGTCCTATTTCTATCCTGCCAGTGATTTCAACATTTTGTGAAAGGGTTATGTTTGATCAAATCCACAATTACTTCCATTCTAAAGCGTTATACTACAATAGCCAATATGGGTTTAGAAAGAAACATTCTACTGGGCTTGCTACACTCGAAATCATAGACAGAATTATACAAGAACTTGATAAATCGGTTACTCCAATAACTATATACCTTGATTTATCAAACGCATTTGACACAATTGATCACAATATATTGGTACAGAAGTTAAATTACTATGGATTAAATGACAAGGCTCTGGACCTTTGTACGAGTTATTTACAAAATCGTAAGCAGTACGTAGAAATTGAAAATGTTAAGTCTAAGGAAATAGTCATCAACATTGGTGTCCCTCAATGTTAAATTTTAGGCCACTCTTATTTATTATATACATAAGTGACATAGCACTTTCTAGTGACATTTTCAAATTCATAACGTATGCTGACGACACCACCCTTACTAGTACACTAAACACATTTAACGATTCAGAAAGCCAAATGCGAAGTGAAAATATTAACAAAGAACTAACAAAGATTAGCAAATGGTTAAAAGCCAACGAACTGTCACTAAATGCCAAAAGACTAAATTCATGACTTTTCGTATGCCTAAAAAGAATGTAGAACACCCTGTATTACAAATAGAGGGGGCATACATTGAATGTGTAAATGATTTAAATTTTTAGGCATCACAATAAATAACGATTTAAACAGGCAGAGTCATACAAACAAAATAGAAAATAAAATATATAAAACAATAGGCATACTAAATAAACTTAAACACTTGTTACCACCTAATACATTATATATTATGTACAATGCTCTTATTCTCCCTCATTTAATTATGGCATACTTTTATGGGGTCATCAGGCACATCGAATTTTCAAATTACAGAAAAAAGCAATACGAATAATATTCTTAAGTAAATACAATGCTCACAAAAGTCCTATTTTTAAAAGACTTCAGTTGCTACTAAAGTTGGATGACATTTATAAAATCCAACAATTAACATTTTACTATAAATTAATTAACAATCTTTAACCCTACTACTTCAATGTTTATCCAAGCACACACATCTATGATATTCATCAGTACTGCACACGTGAAAGAAATAATCTGTATATGTCCAGATTCAAATATGAATTTGCGAAAAAAATGCATTAGACACAACATAGTAGAGACAGTTAACAATACACCAAGTATTATCATTAATAAAATATACACCCACAGTCTATATGGTTTTTCAACATACACAAAAAAAGTTTTTAGTTTAAATCATGAATCCACTTGTCGTATCCATAATTGCTTTATTTGTAATTCGTAATACGTATTAGAATGTATACCTAAGTATCCATATGTACGTCAATGTGTACACGAGTACATATAATCAGTCCTTGTATTATGTATGCATGTTGACACATTTAGTAATTATCAACTATAAAAACAAGTCATATGCCATTTTTATTTGTGTCATGTAAATTTTATTGTTGTTTATATTTATGGGGTGGCTCCTGTGCTAGCGATATTATATATCTTAATGCGAGTCTCCCGACCTTATCTATTACTTGCGTTATTCGTTATATATGTATGGCATTTATAGGTCAAATAAATTGATTCTGAGTTCTGAGTTTTAAGCTGTGTAGAAATGTATATTTTATCTGATTAAAACGATTGATAAAATGCTACCTTCGTGTATGAGACGTTGATAAAATCCAGGGGCGTATACACGAACATTCATTGGAGGCCGGCAATAATTATATATTACCTCTTTCAAAAGATGGTCACCGTGGGCCACTAACACGCTACTCGTTCTGCGATGCCCGGAGCACTGCTGTCACAATCGGGGGCCCCCCGCCCCCTCGTCCGCCCCTGAATACGCCGATATCTAACGATGCATGAAGATATTTGAGACATTTTGCGAACCAAAAATAAAATGTTTTGAAAACCTATCCTAAGTAGGTAACACATTTACGAAATGGAACCCATATTTCCTCAATTGCAACCACCTGTCGAATACAGCAGCTATTGTCGTCTACGCTTTCAGCACACGCTCGCAGGCAGTAATTGCTAGTATCACATAAATGCACGGGTATTGCTTTCAGCTGGGCGCCACCATTGACGGCATGACTGTGATCATTGACATGGAGAACACGGGAACCAACCTACTGTGGGGGCCAGGTAATGACACTCGCAATGACCTAAAAGTTTACTTTATCTAACGTGATTGCACTATAAAAACGACCACACTTTGTACCCTCAGAGATGTGTTTACGTAACAACACCGAACAAAAGACATGACGACCGTGAGACAGCCCGCGTCGGTCGTGTTACAGCTACGTTCTGATTTAATGGTATTGGGCATAAACATTCACCGCCAAAGTAGGCAAAATTATGTGTGAATAGCCGTGTTTAAAATAATCAAAATCATTAAATTTAATTGCACTCTTTACAATAATAATGTTGATTTAGAATGTCATACTGGAAATTTGCGATTGCATTTTTCAAAGTAATACATTTCGGTTCGCTTCCTCGCAATTTACAAGTCTGACAACAAACCTAGCGATATCTGCAAGTTCAACAAATAGAGCATGCGTCATTTTGAGATATATTAAAAAAACGTTACTAAAATGTACAATTCATCATTATTACTATTATACAGCAAAGAAATAAATGTTTAAGATGCACTCAAGTCAACAAACAGTTAGTCCAAGTACCTAAAAATTAATAGTGAACTCGAAATACCCAGTTAATGTAATATAATATGGACAATTTTGAAATGTGTCTTTCCCGACTTAGGGATGAAGTTGCTCGCGCAGATGGGGGAGGTTGTACAAGACAACTACCCAGAGGTGGTGAAGAGGACGTTCCTAATAAACGGTAGGACACATTCCGTGCTTGCGTGCCAAGGACGCAGGTGTTTGTTTTGTGATGTCTCTTCTTGTCGCAGGGCAACGAACTATCTCCAAACAATCCCAGTTGTATCTTGTTGCTTCTCTCAACTCGACCATTGTCAGCTTTGTTGTATCCCTGATCTCTTCCGTCCGTCCCATGTGTGTTCTCCCTCTCTCTGTTGTATCCTTGATCTCCTCCGTCCGTTCCATGTGTGTGTTCTCCCTCTCACTGTTGTATCACTGATCTCCTCCGTCCGTCCCATGTGTGTTCTCCCTCTGTCTGTTGCATCCCTGATCTCCTCCGTCCGTCCCATGTGTGTTCTCCCTCTCTCTCTCTCTCTCTGTTGTATCACTGATCTCCTCCGTCCGTGTCCGTCCCATGTGTGTTCTCCCTCTCTCTCTCTCTCTCTCTCTCTCTCTCTCTCTCTCTCTCTCTCTCTCTCTCTCTCTCTCTCTCTCTCTCTGTGTTGTATCACTGATCTCGTCCGTCCCCTTGTGTGTTCTCCCTCTCTCTGTTGTATCACTGATCTCCTCCGTCCGTCCCATGTGTGTTCCCCCTCTCTCTGTTGTGTCCCTGATCTCCTCCGTCCATCTCGTGTGTGTTCTCCCTCTCTCTCTGTTGTATCACTGATCTCCTCCGTCCGTCCCATGTGTGTTCTCCCTCTCTCTCTCTGTATCCCTGATCTCCTCCATCCGTCCCATGTGTGGTCTTCCTCTCTTACGCTTGCCTCCACTCATTCCGGTCATTATTGGCTTGTCCAACCTGTCGTCTCCTATAAGCATGATATACTAGAAGGATGAGAGCTTTATTTTTAAGATTAACACTTGTAGTCCATGGAAGGATTTCTTGGACATCTTCAATGACGGACATGTTTGTTCTATTCGCTGAGTCTGGAAAAAAACAAATATTAGACGAAAGACTATGAGCGTATTAAGATCTGTATTTTTCTTCCACCGTTGTCGTTGACAAGTTATTAACATTTCTTTTTCCAAGGAAACGGTACACGATATTGCAAATCAATCTTAATGTGTTGTTTGATTCGGATAGTTTAACGACGAAAACAGAATTTAATCAAATTAGATGCTCCAGTCAATGTTTAAATCATAGTGTTTGTCAATGGAGCTGCAATACTCTTTGGCCAATGGAATTGTCCAGTTGCTTGACCAGTCAGCTATATGCACATATAGTGTCAACGCTGTGCACAATGCATTGACAATCTTCACCATCTGAAAGGTCTTCTTCGTTATCATGGAGGAACGTTTGCATGACATCGATATACACAACATTGCACGTTTATTGGGAAATCCCACGTATGTGGTCATATTGGAACTGACAGATTTATTATGCCTAGTCTCAAGAGGTATATCACACACGCTGGTCAGTGGAGGGAACGACGGTTTTTTATTCTCGGTCACCTGTAGAAAACCGTAATGAGTGTTTTAACACGCCTTATCGTATTCTGAAATGCTTGCGCTGACACTATCGAAGGTGCTACTCATGTCACAGAAGATATGAGTTCTTTGTGGGCGTACTTGGCGATTGGAGATTTCACAGATGATACCTGACAATGCAGGAACCTTTCGGAAACATAGTGGCTACGTGTATCGACGTTATAATGTATAGTGTCCCTCACGTGGCTAAGCGTCCCGCTCTGTGGTACATGTATGGTGCATCATCTAGAAATCCACCATTTTACAGTCAACACCTTCTACAATCACACATTAAAATCTCCCTACTCAAATGCACTTATGTCACAGCAAGTGAATTTTGTAAAAAATCATTTCTCAAAAATACACTGCATTTTTCTTCGTGTGCAACGGACAGGAAGTCTAACTAGAAAATGACCCCGTATGGTGCATGGCACACGGCGCACGGACAACGCACCTTGAACCTTGAGGCTAAGCCAACATCCGGTGCTCTCATACAATCAATACGTTTCTATGAGAAAGCACACATTAAACTATTAATTCTACATGCCTTTTCCAAAGAAAATGTTGAAAGCGTGAATGTGACAGTTCATTATCGTTGAGTTCATCGGTCGTTGAATGCCTCACGACGGGGTTGTATAGGGGTTGCCTCGTGACCGCCAGGTAAGCCATACTTAGTATTATACCTGCTCGCGGCCCACCCACCGATCAACAGGATAGGGTTAGCCCGCTGACATAGCGCCCTACATAGTCCAACCCACCCACTCACCGGCGCCCCTCGCAACTCCTGACAACTCAATTGTCAGATCAACTGACGTTTGACGTGTTTGAGGGAGTTGTACTTTTATTGGGAAGAAACCGTAAACGCACAACGTCCGTTAGGCTTGCGTTCAATGAATGTACTAACTACCGTGTAGGCCTAAGGTAACTGCAATAATCAAACATAGACATAATTTAGAGCTATGGCGAGGTTATCTACGTTATCTCAACGATACGAACAAGGACCAGGAACGTTTAAGGAGCATATCAGATCATTCTCCTGGCTACGTCAGTTAAAAGGATCGAAGGAACGAATGAAAGAAAGGACGAAATAACGAAGGAACGAAAAAAAGGAACGAAATAACGAAGGAACGTAAGAAGGATCGAAAGAACGAACCGGATGTTGTTAATCAGAACAGACGAACGCTATGTGGAGTGCAAAGACCCCGTAGATACCGTTACATACTGTTTCCGTTTTTCTACAACTCTCTACACTTTCTTACAACTAAAACCCCATTACGAGATTATGTTACTCCCCATCGCATATTTGCCATGCCTGTGTCGAGATTGTTTCCGGTGCGTCAGGACAATCCATTAGCTCACATCTGAAGACATGCAATAGCTCTACCATTGGCATAAAAAAGTCGTTTCTCGGAGCGCCATCGGCCGTCATTCAAGTGGAATCATCATATATGATACGTATGGACGACGACAGTGGGCGCACAAATCGCGTCAGTCTACGCCAACTCGATCTCCTTTTAGAGCAAATTGATCCGGCTTATCTCCACAGTTGGTAAACCGCGGATTTCACAAGCGTCACGTTCGCTCGGGTAAAAACACTTCCGGCAGTGAAATTGTTTATTTCTTGTGGTCGCCTTGCTCCGTCCACGTAGGTAAACACAGAATAACGGATGTTGATACAAACGGCACGAACCTAGGCCCTATCAGTAATAGACTTACCTCACAAAAACTAGGCATAGAAATGTATGTTTTTTTTGTTATAATAATGGTCAGATATTGGATCTCGACAGCATTTAGTGTTGTAATTATGCAGTCTTATAAGAAGATGTATATTTACGAATACAAGGCGCTAATGTCAAGATTATGAAACAATGCAAATTCCAATTATAAAGGAAAAGTAAGTCCTCACATAGTTCGGTATTCAATGTCCTTGTGACTGCTCAAAGCGCTTTACACTTTATTTCTCTGGCAGGCCTGTTCAATCACTCGTGCACTACCAATGTTGGCATTCAGTATTACGCAATGTTGTCGTGTTGTTTCAAATGCGCGATGCTTATTAATTTCAGCGATAGTTTGTCTCATACTAGCTAAACTGAGGATTGTCCCCAGAAATAGAATGTAAACTTATACGACTTATAAATATAGCAACAATGTTTAACAGGCTGTTGACATCTCCTCTGTGAAGATTGTGTGTCAATGATTCCTTCTCCACTCTGTGTCCCGCCGGTCGAATCATTTCTTCATACTTCGCATCCATATATTACATATGCTTGTCAATGTGGCTCTTCGTCTTCTTCTACCTTTTTACCCATTACTTTCCCTCCTTATTGCCCTTTGTTTACATACTTACTTGTCTTATGGTGAGACTGGACATGATACATGGTTTGTTTCTGAATTATATTGACGAGTTGCTTTTATAACCCTGCTTGCATCAGAATTTATCGATATATATATATATATATATATATGTATATATACAAATAAATAAATAAATAAACATATATATATATAGTTCAGTCTATGACTGCAAAAAACATCTTTGAATCATTATATCTGAGTAGTTATGAAATAAACAGTATTTCTCTACATGTTTGGCGTACGCACGTCTATTTGCAATATTGATGTCTCAGTAGCAACACTTTGGTGACTCTACAATGAGCGCAGGCTTCCGGCAGTGTCTCTCATCCGCTACATGTCTGTTTCAGCGCCGACAATGCTGCCGCTCTTGTGGCGAATGATACGACCGCTCATCTCAGAAGAAATGAAAAACAAAGTTTGCATCCTCGGTGGTAGGTGCACCGAACCGACCACGATTTTTCAGATAGTTATTAATCCAGTCACACATATCAGTTCTTCTTGTTTTCGGATATTAACTACAAGCTTAGCTGCAACCGTCTTTTTATGTTACAAGTGTTATTAATATGTGTTTAGCATCCATTTCTGATGGTTTGACGGACCGTGTTGCTATGTGATGGATGTACTAATTATATGCGCGTTACCTCCGAGAAACTTTGCCTACCAAACATTGTCATATATGCACATTATATCATAAGAGCGGCATGACATCTGCTGCGTCAATCTTTCCAGCATGCAACTCTCGTTTAAACAACGTTTTACTATGTTTTGTCGCAACACGTTTGGAGCCTGAGTGTTGTACATGTTCGGGCAAATCGGCAAGCACTTTGATTGTTCAACAAACCTTGTTGCAGGGCAATATATCACATAACAGATACGTAAATTGTACGAGAAAATAATGACCGCAATCTTCACAACAAGGTGATCACAATGTTGTTAGAAGTTACACCAGAGAAACATGTAATATACACAAGATAAGTAACCTTATTGTTGTCAACGTACCGCAAACCACCGCTTTATTGATGACGATGGAACTCCTACACAACACTCCAAACGCCCATAGACTCTATGCTCTAAAACGTGTTGGCGCCTCTGTTCCTAGGTGACTACAAGAAACAACTGCTGAAGTGCATCGAAGCGGACCAGTTGCCCGCGGCTCTGGGAGGGACAATGACGGACAAGAACGGAGATCCATGGTGCTCAGCCTGGGTAAGTGACGCGGAACCTCAGAACTAACGGGTGTTATAACCCTTCGTCACTGTGCACAATTCCACTGGCCGTAACCACGGACACACAGTAATTCATGTAATAGTTAACAGTCACACCTTTTCTGAAGATGGCACTTTGACGTGACAGTAATTGTACCATCCACGATAGTAGGGGAACAGCGTGCAAAACAGGCCCCTTAAGCGAGGTTTGTTATCAATTTGACATTTTTTATTCTAATACATTGCTCTCTACGGAATCATCTTCACCATTTACCTGACTACGTCTGTGCTAAAATTTAGTTTATTTATGTTAAAATTACTGTATCTACGGGATGTTTCAGAACACCACCCGATTTTTTACTTGCTTAAAAGGTGCGCCTAAAACGGGCCCGCTGCACATCCATTTGTATTGTATAGCCATCATCACACATTTCGCAAACATATTTTGCATATTTGGACCCTGGCCAGTCATGGTGGGTCCATGGCGCATATTAGTCACATTGTATCCTTTCATCCCCGTCCTTACTGTTCGAAAATTGCTGGTTCATTATTGTTTCTGCATCCAGTTGTCTCGCTTGTTTTCGAAACTATGATACTTCGCAGTGACATGGCGAACGATCTCTTCCTTCCCCGTGTAGTTCCACTTTTGTTTGAGGCTCCTTCCGCATTGTAGGATATTTCTTACATTTTGTTCTCAATCGAAGTTGAAGTGATTTAACAATATTTAACAAGATTTAACAAGATTGCCACCCAGAGAATTAACTCTAGGTGGCAGGTGGACAAGGAAGCCCTTTGGCTTATCGAGAGTCCGACCCTTTTATCTATGTGTATCCCGCCCGTCTTAGGTATGTGTCGATTTAATTTTTAAACATATTCACGCTACTAGCACCCACACAATCAGCAGATAATCTGTTCCATTCATTTACAGTCCTTTGTGAAAATTAAAACTTTCTTATATCTAATCTACTCTGCTCCTTTGCTAATGTAACTTCATGTCCTCTAGTCCTTCTATTTTTCTTAACTGAAAAAAAATATTTCTATCAATATTTTCATAACCATTCAATATTTTAAACACTTCTATCTGATCTCCTCTCAATCTCCTGGTCTCTAGTGTTGTTAATCCGCATTTTTTAGGCGTATTTCGTAACTAAGATCCCTCAGTTTTGGTATCATTTTAGTTGCTCTCCTCTGCACTCTTTCTAGCATATCTATGTCTTTCCTGCGATATGGCCTCCACGCTTGAATACAATATTCTAAATGAGGCCTAACTATTGTTTTGTACAGCGGTATTATTAGCTCTTTTTCCTTATACGTTATGTTTCGCCTAATTAATCCAAGGATTTGATTTCCCTTTGAAGCTGCAATTCCGCACTGCTCTGAAACCTTCATATCAGCACTAATGGTTAACCCTAAGTCCTTTTCTTTTACAGTAGTACTTAGTACAGTACCCCCCATAGTATATTCTACCTCTTCGTTCCCATGTCCTGTGTGGAGGCATTTACATTTCCCAAAATTGAACAGCATTTGCCACTTTTCAGACCATTTGATCAACCTGTCAAGATCATCTTGTAAATGCTGTCTATCTCCATCACTTTTAATCCTTCTAAACACTTTTGTATCATCCGCAAATTTCAACACCTTGCTTGTTATTTCATCATCCAAATCGTTGATATATATTAAGAATAATATAGGTCCTAATACTGATTCCTGTGGTACCCCACTCAATATCAATTTCCAGTTTGAAGCCTCCCCATCAATTACTACACGTTGTCTTCTGTCAATCAGCCATTGTTCTATCCAGTTTGTTATACCATTTCCTATGCCATGGGTCTTTAGTTTCAGCAGTAATCTTTGATATGGTACTTTGTCGAAAGCTTTTTGAAAATCTAAGTAGACGATATTTACCGGTGATCCCTCATCTACCCACTTAGTGATGTCTTTCAAAAAACATAACATATTTATTAAGCATGACCTCGCTTTAAAAAAACCATGTTGAGATGGGTTTATCAAGTTTTGTTTAACAAGAAAATCCACCATGTGATCTTTAATTAGTCTTTCTAATAATTTGCAAATCACTGATGCTAAACTCACTGGTCTATAGTTCTCTAACTTGTTTCTCGAACCTTTTTTAAATAACGGTATAATGTTTGCCTCTTTCCATTCTAAAGGAACCACTCCCTCTTCTAATGACAAATTTAAAACTGTTGCAAGCGGTACGCTAATTTGTTTTACAAATGATGATGTAACATATAGTTGTATCTTTTCGGTGGCATCAATATACCGACGATATGTGAAGTGTAATTTCTAGTTGCATCTTTTTCAGTTGCATTTTCTAGTCGTCTCTTTTCTCAGTTGCACGAGAAATTGGTTCGAGCCATGTTGTTACTAGTCTCACTTAACCGACTCCCACCTGGCTGCGTGACTTCGCCATGAAGAGAGTCTGGCTCAAAATCGCGTTTTGACTGCCCACTTGTTGACAGCCATGAGAGCTGCCACCTAGTGAATATGCATGTGATTAAAAGGCACTAAACTACGAAAAAAGTTAATGTCTGCTTATTTTGTGTGTGACATGCTTCAGTATAAGTTTAATGTTGAATAGTTGTTAAAGTATAGTATTTTCCTGATAAAATTGTATCCTTATTTAATTTGTTATTTTATAGTTGGCAAGAGAGCCAATCATCGTCTCTACCCGAATCTGGGGTAAAGTCCCCTACCGGCAACATTGTCAGGGCCTTAATATTCCAGGCCGTAGTGAAGGGAGCCAGTGCTGCCAACTCACGGCGCCTGGGTAATCGAGGCTATATGTTGTCAATCTGAGATATTAAATTGTATTAAAATGTGTATCTTTACAATGCGCAGGCTGTGACTGAAGACACAAGTCCACCAGGATTGACGGATGGATAAAACTGAGGTGATACGAGGATGTATCGACCATGTTTTATTGTATTGACGAGCGACCGATCGTTGCGTTGTAGATATGCCCTGGCGGTAAGGTGCCCGAGAAGTACTACTTGAAAGACTTGGTGACGACAGACCACATGCAGAAGTTGACGGTGCCGAGGGGAGACAGAGTGGAGCTCGCCTACAACATCCCATTGCCGGGCTCGCTACTCAGGTAGTCGTCGTTGTAACACCGACGCCCGTTATAAGCTGATGCTATAGTTTATGTTAGATCGAAACCTTTGCACCGATGTGGCGTTGTAATGTAATTTGTAATGAATAATAATTGTATCCGTTTTCGTTTTCAACGCATGACTATCAAATGAAACTATTAAGTTGTCGTGGAGACCATTGTCAATTGTTTTGTGTGTGTTTAACAACCGCATAGGAATCCTGTTGTTTTATTTGGCGACAGTTGCAAACGCCCGCGTGATCCCGCTCTCTCGCTCGCACACACGCACGCACTCACATAAGCTCATACACTAGACCGCACGCACGCACGCACTCACATACGAACGAACGCACGCACGCACGAACGCACCACACACACACACACACACACATACATGCACACACACACACACACGCACACGCACACGCACACGCACACGCACACGCACACGCACACACACACACACATTATAAACAGATGCGTCGTCTCACTGGTGCAGAGTATTTCGATGGAACCTAGTATTCCCTGTAGTCTCGATCTCGTAAACTCTCTTCGTCGTGACAGTTACCAATTAAAGTGAATGAGTATACGCTACGTTTCAGGTACGAGTTCCTGTCCGCAGACTACGACATCCGGTTTGGCATCACGTACAAGACGGACACCGGAAGGGACGACATAATGCCACTCGTCCGGGTTGACAGTCACATCGTTCCTGAAGACGGCACAGTTACGTGCCAGCGCAGTGGAACATGTGAGTAGTTTAATATAGAAAAACTAGGTAGATAATGGCAATAATGTTGCTGTTTTTTTAGTCCTTTGGGCCGAAGGTTCAGCGGACTTAGGTACTTTTGCAGTTTAGGCCCGCACCTAAAAAAAAACATGAAAACGCTCACCTACAGTCACCAAACTTCACATCATATATCTACAACACGTATTCTACACATACATAATTATTACGTGATAAAAAAGTTAAATTTACTGTCTTTTATCGATCAAAATGTACAAGAAATTCACTGGTTTTTGCGTGTATTCATTAGTTCCACCGGAAACTCCGGTAGGTGGCGTCACTTTATGGTTGACTTCAGACATGGGGATAGGCTGAAGGCAACCATAAAGTGTCGCCACCTGCCGGAGTTTACGGTGGAACTAATGAATACACTCAAAAACAAGCGAATATTTTGATCAATAAGACAGTAAATTTAATTGTTTGATCACGTGACAAATGTATATGTGTAGAATAAGTGTTGTAGATATATGATGTGAAGTTTGGTGACTGTAGGTGACTATTATCATGGTTTTCTCGAGGTGCGGGCCTAAACTGCAAAAGTACCCTATTTTCGCCTACTTCGCGCCATGACGCATTTTTGGCGGCAACAAGCTTAATGTTACATTCAACGACAATAAATACTTGACAAATAAATTTACATCGAAATGTTTACCAAATTCGTTACTTTAGTTTATTTGTTATAAGAAACGAAACACAAAAATAAATATCGCTGAAAGAGGATATTTCAAAAATTTGCATAAATTCACTCAGTGACGCCACACGCTGCCATTCTGTTCTTTCGCGTAGGGGTGTTACTACAGAATTGTACATAATTAGATAATTATCCAAGATCCGTGAAAAAGTTTTATACCATTGATTTCATGGGAGAATGGAGTATAAAATAAAATCAACTTGCTCATTGAACAAGTCAAAGAATTAAATTTTTTGGGTTTAATTATAGATACAAATCTAAACTGGAAAAAGCACACTGAAAAAATATCAAATGCTTGTTCTAAAAAAATTGGCATTTTAAATAAATTGAAACATGTGTTACCTCTTCATATTAAAATAATATTATATAATTCTTTAATAGTGCCACACATTAATTATTGCATCATTGTGTGGGGCTTTCAATCAAATAGAATAATAAAACTTCAAAAGAAAGCCCTGAGAATGATTACCTTAAGTAATTATACTTCCCACACAGAACCACGTCACAAAAAACTCAACTTGTTAAAAGTAGATGACAATCTTAAATTACCACAATTAAAATTTTACTATAAATATTTACATAATGACTTACCAGTTTATTTACAAAACTGGAGGATAATGTTTAACTATGAGGTACATAATCATTATACAAGAGTTAAAAATAAAATATGCACTTATAAAATTAAACATGAATTTGCTAAGAAATGTCTTAGACATAATTTGCCACTTTTACTAAATATCATTCCTGATATCGTCAAAGAAAAGCTTAGTACACAAGGATTTGCCAAGTATGTTAAACTTTATTTTTTACAAAACTATCGAGTAACATGCACCAGGCAAAATTGCTATATATGTATGCAAAATTAAGAACCGACAACCACCTGTCAACTTGTCAACAAAACAGTGCCTAAACGACAAACTCAATAATCATGTAAGCTTGTTCACACTACACACATGCATACATATTATGGTTTTTTTCTTCTTCTTTTTATTCTGGAAGAATTTGATTAGGTGATGTATTGATTCAGTTAAAGTTTTATTGCAAAAGGTAGCTCCTTTATAGCGACGACCATAGTCTTAGAGAAGTCTCCTGACCCTACTTTTTGTTATTTAGCTTACATTATACCATGTTTACCATAAGGTTATATGTTTGTATTATTTAATTTTGTTTACATGGATGTATTGTATGTATTATTTGAAATGTCTGGGTCAAATAAAACAAATTCTTCTTCTTCATTGACATGTCGCCTCCTTCGTGGATAAAATGTCTGGTGAAACGTAAAGTGACAAAGCGAAACAAAATTTTTTATTTGTTGGGAAATGTTTTGCCATATGCCACATACAGTAAATGTTATCAAACAACTAATTTGTCAATATAACTTCATAGCTTATTTTATCTGCTTTCTAATGGAATATCACATGTATTACAATAATTACAAACTCACAGTATAGTCCAAAGGACTTCAGTGCCTCTTGGCCCATTTTTTAAACAGTGAACACAGAGTGGCTTAGTAAGTCAACCGATTTGTTATTTTGATTGTTCTGTCGGCCGCAGCTAATCGATCAAACCAAACTATTAGTAGGTTTAATACTTAGCTCTTTAAATGTCTAAATCTATAGACAAAATATCCACATTTGTAGTTGTGATACCTTACGTAACTTGGGCAGATTATAAAGAAAGTAGTTTTGTCAAAATGCCTAAGATCGGAAGATAAAATCAATGTTTTTCTATCGTAATATTTCAAACACATCTGATTATCCGTCGAGTTAACAAACAAGCGGAATACGTTCTGTGAGGTGAAGACATCACATCACTGATTATTCTGCATACGGACATACTGAAGACAACATGACTAGGGGTGGATGTCTTTAACGTTGCTGTCTTGTTTCAGACGTCGTTGTATTTGACAACTCCTACAGCTGGACGCGATCAAAGACACTCTCCTACAATATCGACATTTTACCGCCAGAGGACAGCACCATTGTCGAGGATCTTGACTCGGTGACGTTGGGCGGAAGTTGGGGACTGATTGCGCAGAAGAATGAATGCACTCGATTGTAGTGAACGGTCACCTAGTGAAAATGCCACCTTCCATGATCCGGACGTTACTAGGTGATCAGGTGTCCAGTGAAACACGTCGAACGTATAGAAAGTACCCCAAGCTACAAAGACAAGAATGCCGTCCATTGTTTCGTCTGGAACTAAGATGGCGTATTGCTCGGGATTGTGCGCTGTGATGTCACACTGCCAGCTACATTGCCATGCTACAACTTGTTTATCAAAATTCTGGTGATGTTTTCTTGCGTGTGTCGGCGTTGGTCCACCATGTACATACTACCTATAACTGTGACTGTCCAGTGTTTTCAATTATCATATATATATATATGATAATTGAAAATGTATAGAACTATACGTTTTATCTAAAATCTGAATAGTCCGAAAACGATTACTGCGCTCGAAAACGTGAATGGAAATGTTGCTAGGCTTTCATAGTTTCTTGTATCAACTACATAAATTACTCACTTGTATATACGAGATAATATGCTGAAAAGAAGATGCGTTATAAGTATAATAATATCCTTAATATATGTAACCCATCTGTGACATATCTGTGAATACGGACATTTGTGATGACTAGTTAATTATATGAGCAACTTACACATGGTTCAGTTTCATCGATTTTATTCGTATCTAACTTCATTGTATTCATAGGAAACGGTGAAACTTTCGGATTGTGGCAAAGTTACACAATGGAGTGGTAATATAGCCTTGAATATGGGTTTTGGGGCTAGAGACCCGTAAACTCATATTAGGAACTTTAGCAGTGTTTGTGTCATTGGCGTTCGAAGCGGGTATGTAGGTATTTTCTTGAACACAGAGTTTTATTATAAAATAGGGCATTTATTTATTGTGAACAGGAATTGTAAGTGTCTTGGATATTGTGAATTGATAATTGCTGTGTTATTAGTAGGTGAACTATTAAACGTATGTACAATTTTATCTATGAACAACGAAAGTTATCCTTAAACCTTGTCTTTGCACAATGCGTCAATATTATGGCAAAGCACATTATACCACTGGATGCTTTAATGTGGTTCAATTATTTTATAATAAGTGTTATTAATAAAGGCCTCTTGTGCCTTCCATTCATGTAAATGATATTTATGCAGTTGTATTTTGTACGTACATATACGTAGTAGTATTTTAATAAGAAACTAGTAATTAATAAACAAGGTCGCGTTTCGTTGCCGTGTATGTATGTACGTACTATACGAGACGATGTATAATAAACTGTTTCAGTTGTGACAATATCTGAAGTAATTTGGAGTTGTCGCCTTTCCTTTTAGGACGTTGTTAAACTCTGTATATTTAACAGAATGAATCACATGGCCACATAAATAAGTTTGATAAGCTCGTCAAATAAGCACATTTTGCAAAAGACATGTTTATCCAGAAAGATTACCCCCTCAAACATCACAAGGCAGACTTGACGCCAAACAAAGGAGCACTGTCAAAGTCGTAGCCACAACAGGGTCTTCTCTCTGCGTGAGCAGGAATTCCACCAGAGAAGACAACTCGGCGATTCCACCTTGTTTCATCAGCTATACCATGGAGATAGGCGCTGGTGAACATGGCCCTCCAAACCACACGGTCGTCTGTAGTTTGTAGCAGTTCTAGTGTGCTTCTTCCACTCCGTGTTGTCAGACAATGCTCACCAACGCCTGTAACATACACCGCACTTAGAAGAAGAAGACGACCAGGGATGCGAGGGAGGGAGGGAGGGAGGGTGGATGGAGTGCTTAAACAATTCTAAGTTTCTCCTGGTGGCTGGTGCCAGCACCTACCCGTTGGAAATTTGGAATGAGTGGGGCAGCTGCTAAATGAAGACAAAAACCATATAAAAGGTAATATTAGTATATCTCTCTAAATACTTTCTCCAACATTATTTCAGAGACAGTGTTATATACAGTAGACCCTACAATTATTTGCGAAAGCCAAACTGAATACAAATGGAAACCTACGAAATAACATTCTAAATTTGACGATACAACACTTCTTAACCGTAATATTGCGTCATAACTTCCGGCTTAGCGATACACGGAGAATTATGATAATGATAAAATATTGGGGGACACCATGCTAAACATGTGTCACTGATTCACAAGTCGATGGTGACAGCGGTATCGCCGCCTAGCGACCAACTACTAAGTTACAACTCTACTAGTCAAGCAAGATGAAAATTAATGAGTTTTTGTTGTAAGTCATATATTGATAAGCATTATGTACGGACAACGTTTTCGAAGAATTTTCGCTGGAGTTTCAGCACCACTCCGCCATCCCGCTGTCGGATCCAGACATCGGAAGCTCCACTATCGGGACAAAATTAATGCTGTGACAAGAGTCATAGAATAGTTTCTTTATTTGTAAACATCACGATAGAAACACAATTAACACTAACAGAACGGATTGATTAATGTTTTGGAACGTTAAGTATTTGTTCACACTAACACTCACGCGCATGCATGCAAGCACGCACGCATTCTTGACTCACACACACGCACACACCCTCTCACTTATGCCTACACGCACGCGCAGGGGGCAGGGGCAGGCGCACACACACGCACACACACGCACATACACACACACACACACACACACACACTTTTCTATATTATAAAACAAAACAGTTCTCTGTCTGCTTGTTTGTCTGTCTATGTATGTTAGTTTTGCACGCATGTGGCTAATGTGTTGTATGTGAACTAGCGGGCACATAATGGTTGTTCGTACATTTTTTGAAAAGTCGTCCGGGGATGGGATCTTGGGCGGCGGGGGGAGGGGGTCACAATTTTTAAATGGCACTTATCCTCGTCAGTGTTGCATGTGCAGGGCTGAAATTGTGTGTGTGATCTGGCGGGCCTATTCGGGTGGTCGTAGATTTAGACTTTTTTAGAAATTCGTCCGGGACGGTGGGGATCTCGAGGGTTCACAATTTCAAAATGTTTACCGCTGGCGACTGACTGCCTTTTCCCCGGGCAACGCTGGGTAAGTCGGCTAGCATTTGCATACTACAATAGAACATCCTCTCCCAATGGCTGAGGCAAGATGATGATAAAGCCACTGATGTCTGAACCGGGTCGGTTTTGGGGGCTCAGCCATTTGGTTATATAATTTTTGGTGAGCCTCAAGGCTAATCGAGGTTTTTGGAGAAGGTTGGTTTTTGTGAGCCTGTTGGGATAAAATCTAGATTTGGATATGAAAATATGGCCAATATTCAATTTTCGGAAATGTAAATGCGTACACTTACGACGCGGAAACATGGACAAAGAATATATAATGAGAGATACAATTATATATAAACCATAAAGAAAACGGAGGTAGGAATAACAGTTATATTGTTATCATGAAAATTTCAGAGCAATGTGGTATTGCTGCGTCAAAGGGTAATCCAATTATAGGGCTGATCAGAAGAAACATCACATACAAAGAGAAACATTAGTTGTACCACTATACAGTATAATACACGGCAATAATTAAGAATATTGCATACAATCATGGAAACCATACCATAAGAAAAGCATATGAAAAGTTATCATTATGATTCCTGAGCTGAACGATTTTAGTTATTAAAGCCGTCTGATAGAATGTGGGTTGACACCACTAGAGATTGGGACACGGTGTTAAAATATTGAATGGTTATGAAGATGTTGATAAGGGTTTATTTTGTGAACGAAAACAGTAGAACCGGGCGGCACAATGCAGCAATAGTTATAAAGAACAGTGGGCAATATTCTACTTCACTGGCGTAAATTATTATCAGCATCTGCCTGATAGGTACTACCCTGGGTTGAAGCATATGTTTGAGACTTAGGATCGGTATGATGAACTTAGTTTGAGCCATTTAAGTAAAAGATTACCCTTGTTCGATGTAGGTTGGATATGAGAAATGTCACAGTTTCATAGAGGATAATAAACGACTGGAACAAATTATCAGATGATTGTGTTAATTCTAGCAGTGTGAATTTGTTTAAGAATAAGATTGATAGATATCTAGTGAGGGCGAGCTATACGTAGGTGGAATATTATTGGACTCTTGATAAGCCTAATGTTTCCTGCTCCGTGGACAGATCATTTGGAGCGTGTTGCTTTGAATGGCAACCATGTAAAACATGTCGAGTACGAGAGTTATAGGAGTTGCGTCACTAATCTTTATCAACGAGGTTCAAATTTATCGAATCAGACAATGCAGCAATATATTGATGATTTTGTACAATTGTTTGTGGCGCAATTCGCCGCTAACCAGCAGACGCAGGTTACTGTAGGCGTCTAGGCGGGCGGGAATCTATTTCCAGTTATAATAAAACGTACAGTTTCAACAGGATGTATCGATTTGGTACAACTGTCATGATGGACGAACTGTAAAACAGGGTGTTTTGCCAACGCGGCTCACTCACTGACAGCGCAGTCTGCCTCACACGTCATCAACATGTCTAAGAAGTTATTGTTATTGAAAGTAAAACAGTTTGTTCCGATATTTATCGGACTATGGCTGGGCATCGCCTTCAGTCTCATGTCCGCACCGTTTGTCGACGACAGTTGTGCGCCATCTCCGGAGAGGGACGCCATCCACTTAAAACAAGGTTCGGACGATTCCTTTCTGACGGCACAGTTCGGCGGGCCGTTCCGTAAGACAAATTCCGTTGGGACTGCCAGCGACCCGATCAGCAACTTTGACTATGGTCGAAGCGATGAATACGAACCGAGACTCAAGAAAGCTGACGCCAACGTCAAGACGACGCCAACGTCACCGTCTGCCGAGAGAAAGCGAAAATTGCTGAGGCCGCGGTACGCGTCTACGGAACTGCAGGTCCGGGAGAAACTCTTTGTCGGTGTGCTGAGCACGTCCAAAACTATAGCGACACTGGGCCTTGCTTTGAACCGCACCCTTGCACATACTGTTCCAAAACTAGTGTTCTTTCTGCCACGAGAGAATGCACACGTACCTTCCAGCATGCCAGTTGTGTTACTGACAGATGCAAGTTCGAAACAAATGCCATTTCAGATGTTCGACTATATCGGTGATCACTACCTGAAGACTTACGATTGGTTCTACTTTATGCCGGATTCTACGTACGTTCGCGGGCGCAAACTGCACGAAATGGTGAAGCACACAAGTATGAACCAAGACGTCTACATTGGTAACCGAACAAAGACAAAGGGTGAAGAACGATACTGCAACTTTGAAAGTGGAATGCTGCTGTCTCATGTATGTTTTGATGGCTTTGTTACGATACTTACATGATTTATTTATCTGAAAAAGTGTTGCAGATTTTAGACTTGGTTAACATGCAGTGAAAAGAAGATACAAAATTTGTCTGTTAAACTGTGACATGTACATTCTTTGGAAATATGTTTGAAATGCCATTTGCCAATGTGCCATTTTTAAATTGAAAATCCCACATTTGAAAGGGAAGATCAATGTGTTGTTTGAAACAGAATTTGCCTTTTTTTTAAATGGAAAATACGTCATATGAAACAATAAAATAATGTCTTTTTTAAACAGATTTAAATGGAATTTGCCTTATTTAAAAATCAGTGTCCTTACACATGTTGGAAATTGTATATATCTGCACTTTGGAATTATGATTTCTTGAAAAAGCATAGTAATTTAAGAAATTTATATTATATTTTCCAATTATGTTAAATTATTAAATAAAATAATTAATATTTTATACATTTATAATTTCAGTGCCTGGATTTAGAGTATTTTTGGTTATTAATTAGTTGTTTGCCAGGTTATCATAGTATATAATAATACACTTTTAAAATATATGAAAAATGCATAACAACATTTAAATAAACTTTCACAAATATATCTTATATATGTTCATATTTTAACAGTGATGACCAGTTATGACACTATTTCTGATAATGAATGTCTTGTCTCAGCCATCCTTGTGCACCAGGGGTCGCTGCTGCTGATTACGTCAGTGCTAGCCAGCAATATCCCCTGGCTGATTGCTTTGCGAAACTCTGAATTTAAGCTCGGCCTATGAAATCGCTCACTAGATCAGTGGTTGGCGGCAGGTGAGGTGGTCATAATAAAACTAATTTCAACCAACCGTGGCTCGTGTTATATGCAATGTTTAGGAAGTAGAAGCAATTATTTGAATACACAAAACCGCTCAGCTGCTCATGCTAATGAGCGAACGGGTCATTATATATTGGGATTCCCAGAAGTCGTTTATCCGTCTTCAAATTCGGGCGATATTTGCGCTGTTCTCACAGGTGAAGCAGTCGCGACTGGCGAAGTCAATTACTAGTTTGACTCAGCTAACTTCCGCACTTCACGTAAGAGATCTGCCAGGGCTAGTTTTGCATGGCAAATAGCCCTGGCTTGCTTGGATGGTCTCAGCCAGTAATTCTGTCAGCTGACCTTGCTGCCAAATTACATTATTGCCTCACTACATCATTGTGTTGTTACTGGCTAATTATATACTTTATTGCCCCAGCCACTGCTAAGTAGCATCTGAGGCTTTGCAGAGTGTCCATTAGTACCTATGGAAATCATCAGTTGGTCACCTGGTATGACATCTATATAACAGTTCGTTTTCTGTTTGTATGTGCACACACATCTCCGTCAGTTTTGCATGTATCAGGCTGAAATTTTGCATGTGATCTAGCGGGCCCATTGAGATGGTTCATAGATTTATACATTTTCGAAATTTGTCCAGGGGGTTGAAAACTTGGGGAGGCTCAATATTTCAAAAGGCTGTATGTGGAGTTCAGCCGTGGAATTTAATGTTTTTTATATCATCGTAAAGATAATTATGCCATCTACAAATATGTCACTGGATGTATGCAGAAATTTTTAATAGTTTTTAAGTTATTGACGTTTGCAAATCCTCAACGCTTAACATGCACTAGGTCTACCTGTCGCTGGTCATGTCCGCACGCTTACAAATAGTGCCCTCTTTCACATTTCATATATTTCCTACAGATGGAGCTATGTGTCATTATAAAAAGTGAGTGCCAAAACTAGGAAACTAGGAATTGATATCTGAATATATGACATCTTCTATACTATAAATCAGTTCGGGCTGTTCGGGTAATTCAGCTAGTTTATGATAAAAGAAATGATTTTCATTGCTTACCTGAACCATTGAATGACTATTTTATGTGATATTACATTGCGTGAGAAAATATTGGATTTGAACATTAGTATTTAAAAAAACCTGCATTTGGTTAAAAATAGTATTTATACAAATTCATGTTCTTTCACCTTTTATGGCTCTTAATATTATCAATAAATATTGACATGTTTTGGCGATTAATTAAAATATGCTAGCTTTACAACATTTGTGGCGCATCTCACACAAGTCTCATTGGATAATCCAGCATTTTCTAGTTTTCGTCCAGATATTAATATTAAATGGTGAAACTGGTTCTTCAAGTTTATTTTCTCTGTTTGCAGAACGTAATGAAAGATGTCATCAGTGATCAAAAGTGGTGTCACCAAAATGTCGACTCTAACAGTCTGAGTGAGAACATTGGGCTGTGTGTACTGCATGCAACAAGCAAGGAATGTACGAACATGCTAGGGGTGAGTACTAACTGCATATGTATTCTATCTGTTGCAGCACAAGGTTATGTTTTAAACATGCTTACCTGTGGAGAGCTTGACAACCCAAGCGCAGCTATTGTCACTAATGTTACAGTATTTTGAACTTAAAACTCATTCCAATGACCTTTTAATGTCTACTGTCACCAATTACATGCAACAGTTAATAATTTTAACATAAATCCTCAGTGAAGCCACCTGGGGAATGACTCAAGTTGTCCACTGAAACAAGTAAAGTAACTACCTTTGTATTGTTTTAAATGCGTTGCAAATTAGTTGGCCAATGGTCCAAGGAAGTGACAGTATAATAATAATTGCTTTATTCACAGACTCCACGCAACATACAAGTACATTATCATGGTTGTATAGTTGTGTTATAAACAATAGTTACAATGTACAGAATGAAAAATCACCGGTCAACAAAATGTATATGTACAGGGAATTGAACCAGTATTTCCATATTCTAGACATGTATTTCACGTCACTATTAATAATGCTACGAATCAATATGTTTTTTTAGAACTGCAGTCGGCATATAAATCTATATGTCAAATTTCTAATAACAGCAGCACAGTTAGGTAAATTATTGTTAACAAACATTTCATTAGCACTACAGTATCTGTCATAACCTAACACCATTCAAAATATATTGTTGTAAGAGACAATTTCCTGATAGCATAGTTATGAAAATTCACCATAGATGGGCAGTATACACAGGTGAGCAAAAAGTAGTAAACAGTGTTTCCTTTACATCATTTGAACACACATGAAATTTTCTTATGATCATGTTGCCTTGTGCATACAACTGGCAACATTGTCTAGATATATCATTGCCATCTAGTGTACTATTTAAAATGATATGACCCAAATATTTGACAGATTTTATCTCACATAGTTTGTTGTTACCAAAAAACTTGGAAATTTAACATTCTTACAACTCTTGTTTCTAATTATCATGACCATCTCTTTTTGGCATTGTACCTTATGTCATGAGATAATCCATATTGATCACAGACGGTGAGAAGGGTCTGTAATCCCCTGCTGGATGGACAAAATACTACAAGATCATCAGCATACATATTATTATTTACACAATTATATCCTACATAACATCCTACATTGCAACCATTAAGTACAGTGGATAAACCATCCACGTAAACACTGAACAAATAGGGGAATAAAATACCTCCTGGTCTAACTCCATTACTTACATAAATACAATCAGACACATGACTATCCCATCTTACACACATTTGTTGGTTCGCATACCAAAACACTAGAATTCTAACAATTTAACCAGGAACATCTCATTCAATTAGCTTTTTAAAAAGTACAGTATGGTTTACATGGTCAAAAGCCTTAGAGGCATAAAGAAAACACTAAACAAACAGCTATTTAAGGCTTAATATTTAGCAATAACCTCTTTTAGTTCATAAATGCACATGTCAAAGCCATGCTTCTTTTTAAAACCAAACTGGTTGTCACTGGTTGTTAAAAAGTCATCCATTCTGCTGAGTAAGATTTTTTCAAAAACTTTAAACAACACTTGCCAGTGCTATTGGCCTGTAGTTGTCTTTACTGTTTATCTTGCCGGATTTATCCTTGATTATGGGCACTAATATAACAGAAATCATAGAACTTGGCAGTACGCAGAGCTGTAACAAGTACATTTATTTTGTACTTGAGTAAACTCTGGAAAAGGCTACTCAAGTAAAAGTAAAAGTACTTTTTGAAAAATGTACTTGAATTACAAGTAAAAAGTAAACAAATGTACTTGAAGTAAATGCAAAAGTACTTTTCTATAAACAAAATTGACATGGTCACCCACTGCAAACAAACAAGTAAATTCAGTAGTGTGCAAAACAAACACTTTATTGAACAGGACAGGATCCTCAGCAGGATACAGTGACAGGCTCCTCAAACAAACGCCTTGTTGAGCTTGAGCATCAGCTGGTTCTCAAATTCTACATCGCCTGTGCAGGTTCGCAGAGGCTTAAAAATAAGCCATGCAGCACTAAACAACCTCTCACAGGTTGCACTCGCAGTCAGAGGAGTGTTCAACTCAATGAAAAGGTCTCTCAAGCTTGGCCACGTGGCATGGTATGACAGCGCGACACAGGGCAATAATCTTAAACATACTGGATAAGTATGGCCATGGATGTTGCAAATGATCGTTTTCGGCTGATTGTTCCATGATAAATCTTTGAACGCGAATGACATCATATAATCTTTGTAATGTTCACGCCACCTGGTGATCATGCCCGGTAATGGCAATGATAGGCCAATCAGAAAAGACTAGCAGTTGTTGCTCCGGCTGATATCTATTTATAGATATATGCTGGCAGAAACCAGTTCTGGGTTTCAGCGTTCGTTACTAATATTTGTGGAGCTCCAAATTTTTTATGCATAAATTATGGATACTTCGTTACATTTATGAAAAGTACACACATTTGTACTTCGTTACAAGTAAAAGTATTCCTAAACAAATGTACTTCGTTACTCATGAAAAGTAAACTTTTCTACTCAAGTACAATAACGAAGTACTTGTACTTCGTTACGTCCCAGCTCTGGCAGTACGCCATGCACCAACAGACCCATGAAGCACATTGACAGTAAAGGCAGTATGTGTTCACTGCAGTACTTCAGGTGTTCTGCATACACACCATCAAGACCACAACTCTTTCTTATAGCATCTTTGACTTCTTCAGGTAACACTTTAATGCTGCTCTCATAACTAACATAAAATGCTATGATTTTGGCCTAACAAATTTTTACACAATTAAACAAGTCATGAAAGTGTTGAATCCACATATTCACAATAGCTTCTTCACCACTGTTATCAGTTATATTAGTTGGCAAGAGGATTTATTATTGTTAATAGTTTTGATATCCTTCCAAAATTTATCATTGTATAGTTTCCTTGTTTGTGAGTAAACAGACAGCCACTAGCATTAGTTAAACACCTGGTTACATCACCATACATGTTATTAATTGTTGTTATGAGACTCAGTATTGCAGTTGACATCAGTACATATAATAGCATCAATAGGTAATACAATGTTTTTCAGTTCAGTATCAGTCTGTCTACAGTAATTATCAATGGAACCTTTGTCAAGTGTTGACCAGTTAAGACGTGGCTGAGTGTTATTGTTAGTACCGGGGACTACACCTGGCACACTGTCTACATTGACATCAGTTATCACAGGGATATGATCTGTGGCAGCGAGATTATAGCACACACTAATGTCATTTATCACATCATTACCATCATGTGTAGCTATACAATGATCTAGCCATGAGGTGCTACCCCATGCATCACTGATGTACATGAACGAGTCAGGTGGTAGATGCTGCTTACTGGACAGCACCAGATTGTAATAAAAGCAGAAGTTTATAACAGACCTTCCAAATGACGAAGTCTCGTCAGAAATGTCGGCATTATAATATAACGAAAGACACATGTGGACCTCTGCACCCGAGAGGATGTACACTTATAATGCTTAAAAGTTTGCGTAGTAATTACCTGTATATGTGGATATGTCTAATTAACAATAATAGTTGTGTACAACTGCCTGTTGTGGTGAGAGAGACAATACTTGTGCTGTACGTACGTTGTTAATACCATATATTATCCAGTGTATTCTACCTAACATGAGAAATGAAGATAATAGTACCGGTAATTTGAGTTTAACGACTACTGTTTCTCAATGCCACCACCCAGAGATACATCAAACCCTGAACACCCCAGTAGGTACTAGGTGCAGAGACAGCTTGTTGACAGACTTTACATATATGTACCCCCTGGGTATATATCCTGGGTCAGAATCTGGGTGCTATGGTGCCTACTTAAGGCAATAAGCTGATCAACACAGTGTTAATTCAGGGGAGGGGAAGGTCATATCTGAATAGTATTGAGCCAATTTAATGGCATATTATCTAAAGTATATTGTTTTTGAAATTGTAAAATGTCTTCAGTCACATAACAGTTGTTGGATACTTGTCACAGGGAAACTGCCCAAAATGGAGATAGAACCTCAAATATGTACCTCCTGGCTCATATAATTATAAATACTATCAATGTCTACTGTAATTTGTCAATATGAATATTTTGCAGAACTTTGTTGCACTTATAAAAGTTGCACTCATAAATCTTTATGGGGCACTAATATATATATATATATACTATATATACCGTATTCATTCTATTTTATAGCAGCATCCAACGCTGTGACAGTGATCTCAATACCAACCTTGACTGTTGAATCCATCATTGTGTTTTAATTTCTACCAATATCACACTAAATTCAAAGTTTGGTGATGAAACAACATCGAAAGGTCCACCTAAATTATCAGATTTTTACAGTGTTCTAGTATCCTGTTGCTTGTATGTGAGATGCATAAATCACTTATCCGTCATGTCTGCTGAGATGGCTGTACTCAGGAACCACAGGAACCAAAGAAAATGGGTGCACACCCCTGTATGCTTATTGGAACACAAAATTTGATATATTTCTAAGTCACAAATATTGACTAAGCATACTGTATGCCTAATAGAATGAATACGGTATGTGTGATTTAATTTTGTATACAGTTATTTGCAAAAATCAATAATATTTCAATATGTACTTTAACTATTATTATTTGTAAATGATAACGACTATTAAATGTTCCTTCAATTAAATACTGTTCTTTTCATCAGGTGACATGTGTAAGAATACTTAAGACATTAATTGTGTTTATTCAGAGCATTCTGTTGAATACTTAAAATGGGAACAAAGGTATGTATTGGAATTTAATGTGAAAAATGAAGCACTCTTAATAAGCAGTCTTTCAATACCATCGTCATGATGTCGTTGGTGAGCATATGTCTAATCTGGTAAACGTTGAGAATAAGCTGATCAACACAGTGGAGTTTGGAGTGGTAGGTCATATCTCTTAAATATATTGTATAAACTATTAACCAATCTAAATTGTTTTTAAAATTTGTCCAGTCATATAACCAACAGCCAAACAGTGATTTTGCTTTTTAAAATTCTTGGAGGAGTACGTGAGAGCCTCAAAAGCGACCTTCTAAGTTAACTTTTTTGTCTAGGAGCCAACTGGCTCCAACCTACATTTTTTTAGGAGCCAAATTTTAAAAGTAGGAGCCATGTAATTGTGTGTACGTATGTATGTAATTGTGTTTTCAGTACTAATTTAATCCAAGTTAACCACAGACGTCCGTTTGAAATATAAATAAATTTAAAACATGTATGAATATGTGGCCAGATACCAACTTCATGCATTATAACACACTACACTGGCAAATTAATGACGGTCATATGTGGAATCCCTGAAATTACGTATAATTAACAGTAAATATATGTATAGGGACACTGATTTTCCGTTTAAAAAATACAAATTCCATTTCAATTCCATTTCAGAATTCTGTTTCAGAAAAAGGCAAATTCCATTTGAAAATGACGTATTTTCTGTTTCAGAAAAAGGCAGATTCTGTGTCAAATGATGCATTTTCCATGTCAAATGATGCATTTCCTGTTTAAAATGAAAAAGAAGCCCATTTCTGTTCATAAAAGTAATATTTTATTTCAAAGTTAACTTTGAGAAATAATACATTCTGTCAAATATTTAAAATATCACAATGTTATGATCCATGCATCTGTATAATACTGTTTTACTGTGTGGTTAACTTTTCTAACAACACTTATTTGTGCAATATTTGCAACATAGTAACAATCGTACATAATCAATTTACATAATAAAATAATTCCTCTCACACAATAACACAAATGACTGGTTGTTTCTAATGCAGCAGTGCTTAATATATAAGTTAACAAATGTAAATTACACAAACAGTCATATTAACAGTTATGAATGTTTAAATCACTGATGCTGTTTCACTGACAATTTTTTTCAACTATTATGATGCTATCCAACGGAATTTGTGAGAACTACAAAACGCGGACTACCTAAGGTATATCACTTTGAGCCAGCATAATCTAGGCTGTTGTTATTCCTTTGAGTTTTGTGTTCGAAACCGGAATATGTACACTTATGTGTGTTCTAACGATGTGACAACTACATTTAATTAGCAACATGTCTTCAATGCGCTTATCGGAATCGGAAGTGTTTATTTGACCCATATGTACAAACAAAATCGGTATCATTATCAAAAACCCATAACTACCTGCAGCTCAATTATGAAATACTGAATATGTGTTGAGATAATAAGTACAAAATATATGTATTATAAAGTAGAATATATAGTATAAAAGTAAAAACAATCAGTGTATGATATAATCAATTAGCAACATCTTAATCATGAACTATCAGGTAGCTGTAGATAAACAAAAACAAGGGTCAGGGAGACTGCCACTAAGACCATTATTGGTCGCTCTCGTAGCAGCCACCCCCTTAATTAATTTTCAACATAGTATATTTGGCTTACTTAAACACTTTCGATAAAATGATAACAACACAAGTGCATACTATCAGATGCAGTATCGGTTACACAAGCATTAGAATTAAATTACCAAATAATAGATGTCAATATCTCAAAAACAAAAATATAAAAAGTTATCTTACTTTTATAACTGGCAGATGGTTACAACTACATCAGACATATTAATAACAGTACATTGTGTACATAAATTAACAGAAGTAATCAGATTAAAACAAGATATAATTATTTGTTAGTTATTCAGAATGTCCACATATATAACAATTTGGCAAAGAGCAATGTATTCTGTAATTTTGTAGAAAACATATTTTGGCATAACTAATCAATCCTTGAAGGCTATGTGTTAAAATTTTGTTCCTTATGTGAGGTGCAGTATTATTTATTAGTAATGGAATATCAAACCGAATGCATCTTTTGGCAAAGTCATGTTTTGCTCTATTTGTATGGATGTTGTCATGTATCCGTGTATTAATATTGTGAACATTTTTATTTAGCGTAAATGGTAAATTTTGCAAATATGCTGATAATGTCATATGGACATATTTATAGTATAATTTCAGTTTCTGTAAGTGCAACATATCTGTTACATTAAGGATGTTTAGTTTCTTCAAAATCAGTTCAATCCAACAATTCCCGGATGATAATGTCAAACCAACTTTTTCGTACTAGACTCCACACTTTCGTAGGTGTCGTGAACTACTTTTACTTACGTCCTAGTTCGCGTCTAACACTTTATTTCCCTCGAGCTCTCTCACCTAATGCAGCTCTCAAACACGTGTCGCCATGTCTCGCCTTACATACCTTAGCTTAGTGGACAACCAGACAATGATCGCAAAACAGTTTACATTAGCACCTTCCGCTTGCGTCCCCGTTTACGTCGGTTGACACGAGGTACCATGCGCACCATGACATTTCGTAGATCTTTGCATTGCGCGTTTTAAAAATTATGTGTCATAAATCCACCAAACTAAACGAATGCAGAGTAACCATGTCTGTTTCAAAATATCGCCAATAAAGTCAGTATCATTTTCGGTGTTTCCGACAAACGACAACATGGTTTAGGAAATGGCAAATGAACGCATGATCTGTTATTACAGACTCGTCGCGGTCGCCAGCGGGCAACCATACATAATGTGTCAGTCGCCAAACAGAAAAAACAGTCGCAGCTTAGAGGGCTGCTCAAAAGGCACAGATATCATATATACCTCCTGACTCCTACTTACGAAGGCTATCTTGTGTGGATAAACATTGAGATGTGCTGTAAGTCAGCTGGTCTAGTGTCAACTGGTGCGTCGTCTGATAACCTACGGGATGTCCGTCTGCTCCAGTAGAACAGTCCCTGCTAGGTGCAGTGCTCTGGTGGCCAGTGGTGGAGACTCAGGGTTGGCACATTTTTTCCACCCTAGTAAATACCGGACGGGAAATACCGATAAATACCGTCTTGGGAAAAACCCTCAACTAGTGGTAAAAACAAGGATAAATGAGAAAAACATTAAAAAGTACTATATTTTGAGCTGTATTGCAATAAAAGCTACTATACCATCACCAGAATGATACTGGACAGACATAATGTAGTTTGACTGAAAACTGCAACAAATAAATAAAGTTGCCTTATCTGCTTATATTGTATAACCCATGGCACTGCTGTTGGCTACAGTTGCCCACTGACCCTGGTAGCCTTTGTTCATCAGTAGCCTCCTCCCCACTATGACAGGGGAGCACTTCTGCTGCCCATCAGCATATTGCACAACAGTTGCCCATGGTCCCATGGTCCCTTTTTATGATGCAGGGTTTCCTGTTCATTCCTACTGATCTTCCTTGACCAGTCACTTTTTAATGAATATGGGTGTTACTGTGTTTTATTCATTGGCATTTTGATGTCGCTCCATCTTTTGTTGACCAGCTGTAGGTTGCTGTCAACAGTCTGTCACCAGTTCATTCTCTATTAAAAAGCCTTGAATTTGGTATATGTGATTGTGTATGGACCCTGATAAGTACCTGTCAATATCCAAAGCTCAACGTTTCCTTGTTCTTTAACCAGATTGCAAATTAACACTGAGACAATAATAATACAGGCTATATGACTTCATCACCATACTTCTTTAGAAGAAGACCCAGGCAGCAGTACATGGCACTGTCCCTTGTGAGAGTGACAATTACATTTATTTACTATCTGAATATTTTACTCTTTCATGTCATAGATTTCCTCCCATACATAAACACAAGGATTAGGCCTGGACTGGTAACCAGTATTTGCTCTCGATATTAATTATCTTTCCAACTGGACTAGGTTTAGTTACAGGAACTAGTGAATTTTAAACATAGTTATGGATTTATTCCCATTTTATGAGTTATTCCCAGATATTACTGGTAAATACCGGGTATTTCCCGCTGCCCTGTCTAAAACCGGTTTTTCCCAGAAATGTGCCCACCCTGGGTGGAGTGAACTAGGACAGCACCAGACAAGAGGCCGGTTGTTGAGTCTGTTTTTTTAAGTTTCACAAACTCGGTGCCGTGTGAAGAAGAAATGCATAATAAATTAGGACGGACTTAATCAGATTCACTGCATGGGATGTTCTGTCGGAGGCAGTCTGGGGGTTCTCCTGTAAAGCATTCATAGGTTTAACATTACCATGTCTCATCATTTTTACCTTATTAATTATGAACTCTTTATTCTAATCTAACATCTGTGCACTGTGGGATAATATTTAAGTTTTGAAGACTTATACATGTACATAGCATTTGCATGATTATCTTGATGCCGTGGTCACGGTGATGCAACTTGTTTATTATGTCGTGTATATTATGTGACCTTCTCTTCATATTTGTAGACATCGTAAATATCGTCAAGATGCGACGAGTGGCTTTTAAGACATGACACACCCATTTCATGACCTTCTCGAGTTTCTTTAAAATGGATGTTATTCTGTTGCGTGCTCTGGTATTAAGTCGCACTGAAGCAGTCTGGTTTAATATACATGGGTGATATGATGATAATAGGCGGCTAGGGTTATTAATTACATAAAATTTTTTAGTTTGTGCAAAACAAAAGTAGGAGTTGTAGATTTCAAGGGTGACTACCAGAAACTACATATTTTTTTATTTGGTCTAAAGTACGGCATCCCTGCGTAGATCTGTGGCGTCTCTGAATTAGTTCTTGCTTTTTTCAGTCTCATCGTTTTGGGCACTACGTGAAGCCCAAGTTTGACTTTGAACGAGATGTACGGAGACTGCAGGAACTGGAGCCAGCATTCTCCCACACACTGAGTGTGTCTGGCATACATGACGAGAAGACAGTGTACAAACTGCACAGGTGAGAGGTTACACCCTCCAGAGGGTTCACACTCTTGAGGGTCAAGGTTGCACTCTAGCCGGTAAAAATTTGTTTTGATCGGAAAACGGTTAAAACTAGGTTAAAACTAAACAAAACTGGTCAGAACCTATTAATATTATTTACAAGCTTACAACTACACCAACAACCACAACATTTCTAGAATTAATGTGTGACATTTAGATATAGTTTACCTAGTGAAAATTTGTGTGTGAATACCCATGATGATGGAAATGAATCATATTATACTTTTTATGCTTTGCATTGATTACCACTCTAACGATTTTGCACTGTTTATTAAAATTTACAGTCTACATTTTGCAAGAGCTTGATTTGAATTATACAAAGAGCATTGGCTCAATATCATACACGTGTCTTGTTTTTATTATTCAAGTTGAGTATGTCTTTTGACATTTGTATTGTATTTATAGTTAATTAACAATTAATTACAGAAATAAAACATATTATCTACCAAATTAGGTTTTGACCAGTTTTGACAACTTTTTTAGGGGAAATTGCCCCTGTTTTAATCTGGTTAAAACCGGATGGTTAAACCAGGCAGTTAAAATCGTTCAACCCCGTTGAGAGTACACACTATCTAAGTTCAGACTATAGGGTTCACCCTCTAGAGGGTACACCCTTGTCTCTCCCACAGCATCTGTTTACATCAACCCGTGCAGAATTCCACACACGCAACTTGTATTTTAAGTGCCCCCCAGTTAAGTTTATTTAATCCTCTCTAATTTTGCAAACAAAATTAACCAACAAATTGATGCAATTTTATACTTGGTTTTAATGAAATCTTGCGAAAGATACTTATTAAAATGTGATCAAGTTCTGTGAAACTTTGGTGGAAAAATGGCGAATATGTCTCTTCCCTCACCCTAACAAGTCTTACTCAAATTTTCACAGTTTATCCATTCTAATAATCAAAATCTATTCTTCAAATGATTTTAAATTAAACAGTGCATCCTTAATCAACCGACTGCATAAATCTATTGACACGCTACAGATTTAAACGTCAACAAACCTGATTTTCAAATGGCTTAAACAATTGTGGAGGACATTTTTAAATAACATAAATATGCTATATATTTAAAATCATGACCACGACATAAAAGAACATGGATGTGTCCCACATGATAGATAAAAATATGCTGTTACAGAGTAGATATGATCATAGACCTCTACTTGCACATGTAGCTCCGACTAATGATGATTGGTTGATTGTGTTGGTGCTGCCCTCTGCAGGTATTTCTGTGAACTAGAGCTGCGTGAGACGAAGTGCGCGCTGGAGGAGAAGAAGTCGTACATCGTGAAGCTTTTCCCTCGGGTTCCCACTGAGAAGTTGACATTCCCCATCGGTAAGTAAATCACGCAAACACAAATGTCAGTGTTACATTAAAATATTTAATAGATGTCATCACCTGAATTTGTTTAGACTATGTTCCTCATTTGTTGTGGAAGTAAAAACAGTGTTTACAAATATATTTTGAATGTTTAGTGAAGAGACCATAATGTGAGGCATGTGGTTAATACTTGTGGATTCACAAGTCATTAGCAAAACTTACAGTTGAAAACAATGATGCGCATGCCTTGTATATAATGATCTCTTAAATCAGAACTAGGTACGGTGGTATTTTGTTTTCAGATATTTTTACTTCCACAAGCTTGAGGAACATATTTTAAATGTTGTGTTGATAAATGCAAACTTTGATTTTGTTTTTATTTATTAGTTTTACTTCAAACAGATCCAAGGACCCAATAACATGGCTGATGGCTTATTTCAGAGTGACCTCTAGAGTTAATGAATCCACAACAAATTGTTTCCATTTCCCTGTGTGAGATCTTTATCTTCCACTGACATGGACACCTGGTAGAAAAGACCAGTGGTTTTTCATCCGAGAAACCACTCGTCAAAGTGGGGTGAATGAAATTGGGGAGATATAATGGTACCACCTCATTCTCAATTGACAGTCGGATGCTTTAGCCACGAAACCCCCACCAGGTCCATCATACATACTATTGATCACAAATTTGTGTTATATCTGTGGAGTAAACCATACATATAATATATTCAATGTCTTGACGACCAAAATTTGTTTCAGTGAACCAAAATTTATGCATAATCTGTTTACGAAATTGAATATCAACACAGCCATTCAGTACATTTGTGAAAAGCTGTTGGCAATAAATGTACCCAGTACGTCGCGGTTTGCATACATCACAAATTTTGTGCGTGACCTCCATCAAGCTTTATTTTCACCAACATTTTGATGACGGTTATATACTTGAATTGCATTACTATTGCTGGTTGACATCTCATAAATCAAACATTCCCACATACAGTGGTCAATTTAAATACTTTGCCTTATTTTTTGTCATAGAGAAACACTCTTGGGAGCATAATTTCAACAAAATGTACGCTGGAATGTCCGAACCCACCACATGTTTGGCATCCATTATTTTATGGCTTGACAAGCTTGTGATAGATAGGTCATGTGATAGATAGGTCATGTCATAGATAGGTCAGTTTCCAAAACGTGTGAGACAATGTGACAATGAGAGCGGTTGAGTTGGTGTCAGAATGAACATGGCTGCCAGGGGGTGAAGTGTAAAGAGATTTGGACAGTCCTACGGACAGGATACCTAGTTATATACTACTTACTCCCATATCCCCCAGAAATCTTGTTTAAATAATGTTATTTTGCAGGTATTGATCCGCCAGTGAAGCTAAAGACAAGGTTTGATATGATTCGTTGGGACTACTTCACTATGACACATATCTACATTGACAGCGATGCTAGTAACATGCAGGAGCTCACTGGTTAGTGACGTTTCTTTTGTAGATAGTGTTCTTATCTCTAACCTTTGTTGATGTATAAAGTTCTCAGAGCCGGTATGTAACAAAGTACATTTATTTTGTTACAGTACTTAAGTATATTTTTTTAATGTACTTTTAACAAAGTACAATTTTGAGATTACTTTTACTTGTAACAAAGTATATTTATCTGTACTTTTTTACTTTCTACTTCAATATTTTTAGTTACTTTTGATATTATAACTCCAAGGATGAAGCAGCTTCACCAGGCTGTTGTTTGCATTGGTACTCCTTGACTGACTACTCTTTAGAGAAATCATGGCTTCTTTTATGCTAGCCCTTTTTACATAGAAGGTGATGTTGGGACAGTGTGGTTGTTGTTCTTGTTGTTGTGGGACTTGCTTGGTGACCTATGCCTTTAAACAGTTGTGATTACTGATAAAATAGACAACAGTTAAATAAATAGGTACAACGTCACTGGAGTCAAACTGTCTTGGCTGCCACCATTTTTCTCCAGATACCTCGGTCCGCAATGGCAATTTGAGTTCTCTGCTGATTAATGCGATATTATATTGTGTGGAAGTGTTCTTTGAAGGTTTCAAAGTCTCTGTGGAGTGGAGTGACAACTGCATTGATTTTGCCTAGTACACACATGACACGTTGTGGCAGTATCAGACAGTATAATTACTGACTCTTAGCACATATAAGGATACTGATTTTGGAATGGATGGAATTCATGGTCTGGATTTTAGGACTAATTTAATTGATGGCCTGGATTTTAGGACTAATTTAATTGAAATTACATTGCCTGCCTTCCCGGCAGGCAGTGTAATATCAACATATTTATTCTGGTAAGAACATTATACTAAAAATGAGGAAACTACAGCCTTGTTTTAACAGATTAGTAATGTAGACATTAGTGCTGACATGTTTCTATGATGACACACATCTGTGCAGGAATACACAAAAAGGACATTGATGAGATCATGGCGGTTGCCATGGAGAGGATCAACAGGAAGTACAATACCCACTATACCCTGCAGCAACTGATCAATGGCTATCGGCGCTTTGATCCAGTACGGGGCATGGCCTACACCCTTGACCTTGACCTGAAGTCTCCCAGTGGCAAAAAGGTAAATTCGTATTTTCTGTGATTTTAAGGGCACTGCACCTTGTCTTGAATTGTGATTGACAAAGGTAAAAGTGAAGATTTTACGGTAAAATTAAACTATTTTGCCATATTCACGTTGTTTTTCATTTCAACTGACAAATGTATTTACAACAAAACATCTATACCCTGGTATTATAAAACAGTATGGTTCTCTCGCATTTATCTCCGTCAGTTTTGCATGTATGGGGTTGAAATGTTGTGTATGATTTAGTGGGCCCATTGGGATAGTTTGTAGTTTTAGATTTAAAAAAAATTCATCTGGGCGGTGCCTTTTTCCCTGGACAATGCCAAGTCACTCAGCCAGTATAATATAAACAACAGTATTTTACAAATAAAAGGGGTTATGTTAGTAATTACATGATATTTTAAAGGATTTATTAACTAAAACTGGCAGTTCAATTAGTCCTGTAGCTGGACTGTCATTACAGTAATATTTTCTCGACAACAAGACAACCTGTCGCATGTCACATTATTTGCATGGTTGGATCATTAAATATAGCATGTCACAGAGATACATTTCTGCAACAATGAACGTGTCCAGCAAATGAAAGAACTGTAAGAAAGGACTTGGAAGTGGAAGTCCTGGTTAAAGTGGCCCAAGCTCAATGTTATTATCATTAATATTTGGTCTACTTTGAGATAATACAAATGAAAGCCTTTTAACGGGGACAAAAGCGCAACACCCTTTGTCACTGTTGTTATTTGGTCTATTTTGCGATGATCTCAATCTAAAGAGAAGTGTTTCTTGTGCTGTAGATTCACAAGCGCGTTCACCTAATGAGACCGCTTAGCCAAGTGGAGATCGTCCCAATGCCGTACGTGACAGAGAGTTCCCGAGTGAACCTGATTCTTCCTGTGACACTCAGCGAGCGTGATCTCGTTGTCAGTTTCCTTGACTCCTATGCTAAGACGTGTCTTGATGCTGGCGACAACACTCACCTCTTCGTCGTGTTTGTCTACAACGTGACGACCTATCACAGCGATATGGACGTGTTCTCTGTGCTCAAGTCGATGATTGCTTTCTACGAGACAAAGTACCAGAGTGGAGCACACATCGCGTGGACTACTGTGTACGCACGCAAGCCGAACCAATACACGGTAATGGATGCGATCGCGCGCAAGTTTGTTGCTGAATCTCTCTTCCTGCTCTGCACGGTCGGCATGGAGTTGTCGACGGAATTCCTTAATCGCGTGCGTATGAATACGATCGCCGGCTGGCAGGTCTTCTTCCCAATAGCATTCTGGCAATACAAGCCGAATCTGATCTATGAGGAGAAACCTTATCCAACGATGATCGAAATCAACAAGATGGTCGGCCACTTCGATAACACACGCTATGAACATGCAAGCTTCTACAACTCAGACTATCAGCATGCACGCCATCTGCTGGCATCTCCGGCAAGCAAACTTAACAGTAGCGATGATCTGTTTGACATGTTTCTTAAATATCACCAAGTTCATGTTTTCCGTGCAGTTGAACCAGCGCTGAAGATACGTTATCGGGAACGCACATGTAATCCCATGCTAAATGAAGACGCTTACCAGAGATGTATTGTGGGACGGGCGGCAGGACTGGCGAGTAAGTCGCAGCTAGCAATGTTAATATTCGAGCAACAGCAAAAGGCAGATCAGGCACATGGGAACGGACCAAAACAACAGAACGAGCCAAATAGTGAACAGGTGAAGCCAAATATTATTAAGAAAAAGAAGAAGTAAATTCCATTTTAAAGATAGAAATACTGATTGTTTCATTATCAAATTATGTAGTGTAGTATCAACTATATATGTTCTATATTTCTTGATAGTCATAATGATCAAATTATTTATTTTGAATTGCAATTCCTAACACATTCGGCAGTGAATATGTTAGAATAGATACATGTTATGCTACGTAACATTATTTATAACAAAAACAGCCAGACTTTGTACTTCTGTTTACACAGTGTGACTGTGAGGAAGAGATCAAAAAATCAACAACAGTGTTTATTTCTCCAGAAGGTTTATTTACCTAGATATGGCCTATTGTACAAGGAATGCACACTGTACAATGTTCATTGGTTAACTCACGGGGAGCTTCATGTTGTATAATTAAAACACCACAATTTTTATATTTGTTTTAGCTGAAAGTACATCTGTATTACATCTGTTGAGTTACTTGTTTTAATATTTATTACTGTAGTATATTTACCACCAGAAGTTGTAGAAAATGGGCGATTTGACAGAACAATGAATCGTCCCATGAATTTTGTTATAAATGACATCACCTTCAGATATTATAATTAATTAGGTTGTCAGTAATTGCTGTAAAGTCGTCTCTGTGTGTCACATTGCATTCTTTGTCAATTCATCAGCCTGAAATGAAAAATCACAATGTTAACGCATTTTGTACGGATATTATTTTGGACGAACTGCTATACACATGTATTGTAGATCTCTATGTGTAATAACATCCTGTAAAACAGTTGTTCAGCTCACTAATGAAATCTTTGCACATTCTCTTTAGGAAAGGTCAAACTAGGTGAGTGAACAAAGTGACTGATACAAATCTTTTGTCTAGGTTGCAGATTAATTCTGTCTGTGGTTGTTGTTGTAAATGTGTAATAATGAGTTATGAATCTTATGCAGATGTTGGGTTCGCTGATGAATCAGCTGGAACCGTAACGTTCTTGTTTAGCTACTCTCTTATTAATGATAATATTTATTTTATATTGCACTACATCCAGTGTAGTTCACAGCGCTTTATAAACACACCTAGAGAATCGGAGTGTTAACAATAATATGTTGTAATAAAAAACAATACTGGTTTTTTACTCATATAAATTATGTCTACTATATTGCTATGAAATAATAATAATTAAGAATTATAACGGAGTCACCAGACTGCATCAATGTTCAAGCAGCTTTCACAAGTTTACATTTGTTCAAAGAGTGCAGTGCATTTTGTAACTAAAGTGTTTTTATAATGAAACCAAATTTTCTTAGACTTGTTAGATTTATGTTTAAGGAGCAGATTTACAACAAGATCCTGTTGCTAAGCTCTGTGGAACTCGTGTAGGGTACAGATTCACTCAGTTGATGGTGGAAAATAAACATGTATGTTTGACTACATTTAGCCATTGTCTATACTGAGACATTAATGTTTGATCTTTCCAAACAGATGTGGCAATATGGCGGCATTAGATATGCAGAACTCATTTCAACAGATCTCTACACAGGTGTAACTAGAGTGGAGGAAGTGTGAAACATTCTCAGTACTTGTGGATCATATATGTGCCAAAATGTTATATGTATATATTTAGTTATTGTGTAGTTTCTATGATTTTACTGGCGTGTAGTTTTTAATGGATCTGTTATGGCTGTGGGTTGATATATAAAGGAGATGCTTGCTATAAGGAACACATTGGGACTGACTTTGTCAAACTGTTCTGTATATCTATGAATGTATAAAACAGAGTTTGATGTTGTTCCTTTTAAGCAGACGTTTCTGTACCAAGAGTGTGAGAAGTATGTATTGCAAGAGTCCACAGCATTTATATAGACTGATTGTATTTTAAATGTGCAATATTATTAACTATACCTGTCAGATTACTTCATTTACACATCTGTTTACATAGATATTATGACAATAGATGGTCCAGGATAAAAGTATTTGTGTATGCTGGTTGTCAGAGTAAATGTCATGTTTTAATTATTCATAGATTTTTATTGCAATTAGTCGAACTTGTAATGCTGGCATTGTGATAGATTTGTGTCGGGAAGTTGTATATGTATTGCATTCAGAGAAATATAAAATTTATTTAATGTAGAATGATTTGTTTGTTTGGCACACACACACAGCACGTCCACACACACAGCGCATGCACGCACACGCACACACACAGCGCATACACACACACGCACGCACACACGTTTTTGTACATACCAAGGGTAAAGATTCATGATGTGTGATCTAAACATATCTGTTTACCAGGTTTGGGGTAAGATAAACAGGTCAGGTTAATGACTCCTTCAGTGGAGGTCTACTGAACTGTTATAAACGTCTAAGGGGGCTTATACCGTGGGACTATGGTAGCTTTGGTTCCGCATTCTACTGTCACAGACCACTTTTGTCCTTTCACCTGAGTGCAAGGTCTTTATGGCGTGGCTCATGTACATGGTTGTGATGTTTTCATAATTCACACCCAGTAATATCATTGGAATACAAATTACATACGCAACCAGGAGGCTAATAATTATGCCAAGGTAGGCATACTGCCTACAGGCAGAGGGAGTCTGACCTAGTGTGTACTGTATAAAGGGGAGGGGATCAGACCTGATGTGTACTGTTTACAGGGGGAGGGGGTCAGACCTGATGTATACTGTATACAGGGGGAGGGTGTCAGACCTGATTGTACTATGTACAGGGAGGGGGGTCAGACCTGATGTATACTGTACACAGGGGGAGGGTGTCGGACCTGATGTGTACTGTGTACAGGGGAGGGTGTCAGACCTGGTGTATACTGTATACAGGGGGAGGGTGTCGGACTTGATGTGTACAGGGGAGGGTGTCAGACCCGGTGTATACTGTACACAGGGGGAGGGTGTCGGACCTGATGTGTACTGTGTATACTGTTCACAGGGGGAGGGTGTCGGACCTGATGTGTACTGTGTATAGGGGAGGGTGTCAGACCTGGTGTATACTGTTCACAGGGGGAGGGTTTGAACCTGATGTGTACTGTGTACAGGGGAGGGTGTCGGACCTGATGTGTACTGTGTATAGGGGAGGGTGTCAGACCGGGTGTATACTGTACACAGGGGGGTGTCGGACCTGATGTGTACTGTGTACAGGGGAGGGTGTCCGACCTGATGTGTACTGTGTACAGGGGAGGGTGTCCGACCTGATGTGTACAGACCTGATGTATACAGGGGAGGGGGTTAGACCTGATTGTACTGTGTACAGGGGGAGGGGGTCAGACGTGATGTGTACTGTTTACAGGGGGAGGGTGGTCAGACCCGGTGTATACTATATACAGGGAGAGGGGGTTAGACCTGATGTTGTATACTGTTTACAGGGGATGGGATCAGACCTGATGTGTACTGTATACAAGGAGAGGGGGTCAGACCTGATGTGTACTGTGTACAGGGACAGGGAGTCAGATCTGATGTGTACTGTGTACATGGGGAGGGGGGTCAGACCTGATGTGTACGGTGTACAGGGAGAGGGGGTCAGACCTGATGTGTACTGTGTACAGGGGGAGGGGGGTCAGACCTGATGTGTACTGTGTACAGGGAGAGGGGGTCAGACCTGATGTGTACTGTGTACAGGGAGAGGGGGCCAGACCTGTTGTGTACTGTGTAGGGGGGTAGGGGATCAGACCTGATGTGTACTGCATACAGGGGAGCTTATAAGATTTGTCAGATCTGGTCCGTGGGAATATGTAAGAATGCTGTATTTTGCAAAAACTGCCATACTTAATCACTACAAGTTATGTTGCTATGCAGAGAATATCAAATATAAATAGTATAGGGTAATTAATATGCAATTATCAATTATTTGATTACTGTACCAAATATGCATATACATAATTCTGCAAATGTGAACGCTGTTATTATTAAGAGTTTCTGTAAAATGTGAAAGCCAATCCTATAAAATCAAGTACCTGTGGCAGTAACAACATAGCCAGCACATTGCAAGTCACTGGTAACACCGAACATACAAGATGATGTTGCAAAACACCGTTTAATATTACAGTTCGAACAAATTGATGCCGATACAACTGGACACATTTTTATCAAAATAATCAAAGACACACTACCTTTTGGTTAAAGCATCTTAAACCAACAAATTAGTGTGAACAACATATCTGGGTAAAACACATTGCTAATGTGACGTAACGTTCCCAGTAAAAACATATTTTTTTTGTTTATTACTGGTACATTTTAATCACTTAACAGGTTTCAGACTGCTTAATTTTGATATAAACTAGTACAGTTGTATTGATTATCAACGCCATCATACAAGCACACTATGGTTTTGTTCTCGTAAGAATACAAAAATATAATTCTCTAAAAAATTATCTTTATTATAATTATGTATAACTTTGGCACTACCGTTAGTGGGAGTGAGCAACGATTTTCATTGAATAATTGAATGGTCATTGAATAGACAATGTGTCATTGTTTACAAGGTATTCGTGAGATTTAAGTGGATTAAAAATAATGTCCACACAAAAATTTTGTCAATGATCTTTCATCTCTTCAGGTTTTCATTTTTTTATTTATTTAGAAAGTGACATATAATGATTTTTCATTGGAAGATTTATTGGTATGTAATATTTTCACTTCTGATGGTAAATTGACTACTGCAATAAAGATTCAAACACGACACAAAACATGTTATATATAACATTATTAACTGAGATATAAGTAAGTTAATTTGGACGTTTTAATTGTACAAAATTCAAAATGAATTACATGTGTTAGTTAAGCATTGAAAACCGTTGTACACTACTGTAATCTTTATACCAAGATTTAACAAGATTGCCACCCAGAGAATTAACCATATGTGTATCCCGCTCTTCTGAGGTGCATGTCAATTTTATTTTTAAACATTCACGCTACTAGCACATCATGGTGCATTATGGTGCAGACTTGTTAGTTGCACCGAGTCTCAAAAACCAAACACCTTCCTAAACAATGTTTATAACAGACGCACCCACCAAAGCTGCATTAACAGTAACACCTACAGCCCTGATAGAGAGTTCATCTAAATATCTTCTTGTGATGACAATTCTTTTCTGGATACACTTACCTGACTTAGCCATATTTATCCAAACACTGAATGCTCAGACGTTGACATATTCAGACATGCATCATCACACTGATCACAGCAACAAAATATTTAGTTCAGTTAACATAGTATCTCGCAATGCATTTGGTTAGGCAGATATACTATTCATAAGAGTCTTACACGTCATCCCCTAGTAGCCATGTTCATTCAACCACCATCTAGATGTATCTGAGAAGTTTTCAGCTATTCGTTCACACATATATATATCCACCACTGACTATAGCCAGGTACTCATTTATACAGCTGAGTGAGCTGTAGAAACGTTGAATGAAATACTTGCCCAAGCTTTGAACCTTCTTTAAACGTAGCTTAGTCTACCACCATAGCCTAAACCTTTTCGTCCAATCACAACCAAAGTAGAGTAATTGTTTTGAATTTTCACCGATTAAAATTAAAATGAGTTTGATTTCTTTCGCAGTCCAACACAATACATTCACCTACATACCTATGTTATATATATATATATATATCTGACGTGACCTTTTCCATAATGTCACAATTTTGCAACATATTATTCTCTTTTGCAATAGATAAAGTCAAGTCCCCTGGCTGACTGGCCTCTGCATCTCGCTATATTCACCCCAAAAGTGCAGTATAAATTTTCCCCACAATCATTGGCAGCCTTACCTGCGCAGTTTAAATTACCCAGATTGTAAAGAAAGAAACTATTAAAGCATTAATACTTTATAAATCCACAACCTATTCTGAATATTCCAGCCAATTTAGCAGCATAAAATATTGAGATTTTTAAAGGTCTGTTGTCAGTGCTATGTTTACGCGCCAACATTTATCCCAGATTAATCCTTTTGACATAAAAATGAATTATTTATTATATCAATGTGGGAATTCCAACAGACATGTATTTCTTATAACGGAACACAGTTCCAATATTTTGATGTACTGCGGAGACTCTTAAAACATGGCTGTCTCATCTACACTGCTACAGCACAACTGTTTCACTGACAAATGCATTCAAAGACACACATGTATAGATCTCGAGTCCATCAAGGTAATTCTGTGGAAGTTTCAGAGTCACAGTTGATATGCAACCAGAATAAATTTTAAACTGAAATTCACCGTTCCAGGACTGATCCCTGTAACTAATGCTGTGTTCCAAACACCTTATGAATATCGTGAATACGAGTTGAACTAAAACATTAACGAGCTGTCCGATTTCACCACTGGTAAGTTTATGCAACTGGGTCAAGTAGGCATTACAAAGTCGTATTTACAATGTATAAACAAGCCCATTGGAAAGCAGCATTATACTACTTGATATACACCCAACTAACACCTAATCTCACTTACTATGCACCAACAAACTGTTAATACGCTCCTCCACCAAAAGTGTAACCCTCTAGAGTTAGATATCCACACACCCTGAACTAAATGTACCCTAATTCTATATACATACAAGTTTAAGAGTTTGTCAGTATAATACACAATTCTTACAGATACTAGGGCATGGTACACAATGAACAGCACAAATTTCAACAGGTTTGGCTAAATTCTGTGAAATACAGCTTCATTTCTGTAAAATTTGTGAACCTACACGTAATAAACAAATTTTATTATTTTTTATTAGTTTCTCAAGAATGGCACTGCATATTTTTTCATTTTGTCCAATGATTAAAGCAGCAAAACATTTTATTTTGTTAACTTTTGCATTTACTGATAGAACGAGTTAAGTTGCAATTACTGGTGAACATTTTATATTAAAGTCTTAGTTATTCATCTACGGCCAGTAAAGTACTGCAAACATAAGTCTTCACAGATGCTGTGTGACATGATCGCCACTCTCCCTTCAAGTAGCCAAACATGGTCATATCACATACACAGACCACATCAACAATACTGCTACTTTGATAACCCTCCCAAGAGATGATGTATTCAAGTAGCCAAACATGGTCATATTACATACACAGGCCACATCAACAAACGGTACTGCTACTTTGATAACCCTCCCAAGAGATGATGTATTCAAGTAGCCAAACATGGTCATATCACATATACAGACCACATCAACAAACGGTACTGCTACTTTGATAACCCTCCCAAGAGATGGTTTATTCACCTGTGTAAATATCACAGAATGTATCAAAATGCATTATCACATAGCGCTATCACAAATCAATGGAACGGAGACTCTCTTATACACAAGCTGTACATTCACGGAATGTACAATGTGCGATGTACAGAATGTACAATTTACCAACTGTACAACTGACAGTATGTTTGGAATGTATACAATTCATAAATGACCACATCGCATACACCTTAACCAGGTCTCAGTTTGGGCATATGCAGAACGTACAAGGGACAAGACACCTAGGTTTTTCATTTACTCGTAGCACTGCAATAACAACGGATATGTATAGCAGGTCAACGATCATGTACCCTGTGAGTTTAAACACACCATAGTCTTCTACCTGACCTGATATTCACCAGCACAATCACCGACCACAGATTCACCCTGAGGGAAAATATAATTTGACAGCAGATTGGCACAGAGAATAATGTCAAGTCAATAGTAACATCAGCTGTAAATTGTAAAACACTGTTTCGCCCACCTTAAATAATCATAAAAATGTAGTATAGTCACAGTAGCAAACTCATTTACCCTTTTGTGTTATGGGATGCAACCGACATTTGTAAAATAACCATTAATAATTTAGTTCAATATATGTCTGAAGAGAACTTGTTTCACTGATCAACACAATCTCCAGGGATAACATCTGCATTTGTCCATGGATATTAATTGAAATGAGGAAAAGGACCAATACAGGTTTAAACCTCAGTGTACAACATGAAAACGTGACTGTGATTATGAGTGGTGATCATGTCACCTTTCCTTCAAGGACGAAACATCAACTTATTACACCTGTGGATTGACAACAAAGGCAACAACGGTGATCGTTACAATGATTACAATAAACATTACACTGGTTACAATACACTTCATCGTCTCTTCCGTTTCAATATTGTAACGATTGAAAAATGTTATTTCTTCCTCCGATATTTGTCTCCGCATATCTTGTGCAACCATCACTCGCACTGTTGTCTCACCAGATGGCGCAGTGTTTGTTACTGTGTCAGTAGATGGGAGACTCTTGCTACCATTTTTATGGTCACCGTTTGTGCCGGACAGCTTGTGGGCGGTGCTGAATGTCGTTTCACCGAAGTCGGTGGTGCTTAAACGGGACGCGTCACCGACCTGGATCGAGTTGACAAGGACATCTTCGTCGGAATCCATGTCTTCATGTGCGAGAAGCGGGTAGTCAAGTTTGCTGTTAACGTCATCCAGTAGTAGGTATGGCTTTGCTACTGGCATCGTTTCATGGAACGTGCCAATGGTGACATGGTGACGTGATCACAAGTCTGCAACAAAAGCAGGGTCTGATGAACATACACCCAAGCATCAACTAAGAACGATTAGAACAACAATAGCTGTTTTATTACGGAAACCAACAAAATGGTCATTTAAAACTGCAGATTAGAAAATGTTACATCTATATATTAATATGCTAATGTTGAATCATTGTCTGGGTGCATCTGCTGTGAGGCAGAGTCCACTCGCCTCTTTACGTTCAATTGCTTCCTTGGAACATCAGCTTCTGATTTACCAATTGGCGATGTACTGAAAACACAGTCTAGGGAGTTGTTTAATTATTTAATTTTTTCAGCACTTGGATGAACTGAAAGGTGAAGCAATGAGACGTACACCAGTGGGCGCCACTGTGATGTTCATATACTGGCTGATACAACGTTATATATCACAGGGAAATTACGATTGGCTGTATGCAATGTTGTAATTGGCTACAACACAAATCAAATGGTCACCGGGAATTATTATACTGTAACACCAAAGTAAGCTTGGTTTGTTGCTTGTTGTGTGTAAACTTCTTATTAAAATCAGTAGTAATATTTTTAATGATTTAAAAAATTAATCATTGAAAACACTAACTTATTGTTCGTTTAAATCAGTGGTTCGTAACCCCTGAGTTGTGACCCAAAATTGGGTCACCAACCATTTTGAATTTGAGTGAGTCACCAGGAGTCTCCAGCGACTCCGAATTGTCCTTTTTGTCCCGCTTACCTGGTTCATGCGAGATGATGCTATTTGAAAGTTGCATGAATTTCAAATGTTGTGTCAGTAACGATATTCAATATATTACATTGAATATCACACACACATTTAACTTCACACGATATTTCGTGTAAACTGTTCATCTCGCATGGATATGGTGTGGAGAATTCATATTCTGTAAGATGCCGCCGAGATGGCGTATTGGACATAGGTCGGTGCCGTTTTAGAATCACTACATATCAAAGTCTTCAAAGTACAGTTTCACACACAAATACCTTTAATCACCAAGTCCAGGAACACCAAATTTGTATCTGATTGTCAGCCACCTTATTATGACCAATATGAAGTTAGTTAGTATAATTACTGTAATAGTCTTCAGACGAAATCTTACCACCTCCCCGACTCCGTCCAAGTTAGTGTAATATGCATCAAACGAAATTTAACAACCTTCTCGACTACGTCCGCCTTCTTTGTATTAGCTTCCACATGTACTAAATGATACGTCATAAAATGCTGAAGATCTGCTGTTTTCATGATGTAATGGCGGTAGATGAGGATGTGGCTCCACTAGCCTCACACTGCAGTCGAGAGGATGGTGTGTGCAGACTAAGGAATTGCTCCATGGCCGGATAATTTGTCTAGTTTAGGGTATATTTACTTATTTTGTGAAAATTTTCATGTGAATTGTTGGTTAGACTGCAAAATTGGTTTGAAAATGAGTAAATCCTTTTTAAACAATGAAATTTTGGCCTCTTTTGACTTTAAAGCGATAGCCTGACTAGGTTGTGAGATTATCCCAAAAATGAAGTAAAGGGGTATATTCTACCACCAAAGCAGTAGACTTGGCACATCTGAATAATTTGCAATGAGTGTCCACTTTCTATGTCGATAATGAACAGCGTTGATTTGTTGATTCCTATATATGTCTCGCAAGCAACTTTACTATATGTTCTCGTTTATAATATATTAGTGTTATGTCTATTTATTTTATAATTAGTTATTTTATAATTATTTATAGAATGCTTGATGACCCATGCCTTCTGCTTGAAGGCATGGGTCACAAGCAAGTACTGAGACTGGAATTTGGGTCGCAGCCAAAAAGTTAAGAACCGCTGATTTAAATATTACTGCACATCACTTAAAATACTAATCCAATTACACGTCTCTGTGAGTCTGTGTATAATGATAAAACTATGAATATTTGAACTGAGATGACAGTCATTAACAGAAAGTTGTGGATATGGCGAATTATAACTTTCTTTCCAGAAGTCACAAAATTATAATAGGTCATATAACACCAACAAGCAATATTGTACTGTTCAAGGCATGTTTGAGTGTGATATATGTTTATGACATTACAAAACGGCTGTTATAGCTTGTGGATAACACTCTGAATATTAATGTTGTTGTTGTGCATCAATATCTGACACAAACAGAACCATTGGTACTTGGTAACTTAGGCACTACCAGTCAGTTTATTTAACTTTTCATTATTATCATCAATGTTATTACTATTATTATGTACACTTGTACATGTTTTATATTAATTTTACACCATGTCTTTATTTATTTATTAGCATTATATTTTAAATTGTTATCTTATATAACTTATTTTTAACTTATATATATTGTCATTTATTTTTATTAATTTATTATATTTAATGTTATGTATCTTATCAATGTTGTGCATATATGTAAAATTGATGTACTTTTAAGTGCCTCCAAATTGATTATTATTATATGATCTGTCTAGATTTATAGCACCAGGTAGGTAAGGTGTTCTTATTACATTTTTATTATCTAATTCCTTATCCACCACAAACCACTTAATCATCATAATATGTAACACAAAACTACCTGCACATCTTTGAAGTTTGCATCCTGTTTAACTGTGACAAGAAAACATCACATCGATGTGGAACGCTAAAGAAAACAGTTGCTAATCCCACAATGAAACCAATTTTTTTTCATTATTTTTGAGACTGTCCCTAACAAACATCAGGCTGTAATATTTGCTCAGTGTATCTTAGCTTAACTAGGAAGGCAATTTTGCATATCAACACCCAAATTGCTAGGGAACTATCACTATCAGGGAGAATGTATCCAGTGATATGGCAGGAGGACAGAATGAACTGTGTCCTGATACCATAGACCTTGTTAATTGCTTCTATCTTCCCTGGTTATCTCCGTCAAGCTCTCCTAAGTCTTCTGCTGGTGTTTCCTACTACTCTTCTCTTTTACTATGTTACGTGTTGTCCTTCAAGTTCTCAACATACAACTCTTTCTACCTGACATTACCGTCAACAGCTTTTAAATGTATTGGATTATTTATAAAGTAATTATATATACTGATTTTAATTTCTTGTTCTGCAATGTATCAAGCATATCTAGATAGATAGATAGAAAGATACTGTTACAGGTTTGTAGTGTGGTTCACTGGGGGGTGCACGTTTTGATTTGTGATCGCTGGCTCCCCCCAAAAAACTCCAACTGCACCTCCCTTGAGACCACCAACCACATCCTCATTTGAGGCCCGCCAAAACATGCAAATGAACAAAGTAGACCCGATGAGGCTGCCAAAAACCTCCGGCTGCATCCTCCTTTGACAACTCCAACACTCCAGCTGAACAAACCTCTCCGTGAAGCTCCAAAAAAAAAACCAACTGCACCCCTTCCCCTCCCCTCAAACCATCGAGCCAAACTCTTCCCTGGAATGGAACTTCAGCAGTTGTAGTCACACCCCTCAGCCTATTGGTCTGCATTAGTTGCTTCAAATACGCACAACCTGATCCATACATTAGGTTACGTCGTTTCAAATGACTACAATACACAGGGCCCTGCTAGATAAGAAAATTAAGATTATGTTGTCTTTGTTGGATCAATTGTCCAATAAAGGGCCTTGGCCATATTAGAGTAAGTCAAATCAATTGACCACAATACACATGGCCCTGCAAGGTAAGATTATGGGGTCATACTTGGATCTTTTTTTCAATAAACACAGCCTCATTAGAATCTATATATATATATATTAGATTGTATAAATTGACCAGAATACATAGGACCCTATTACAATGTGTGGTGTCAATTGGTTCACGTTGAGCACAATACAAAGAATTTTGTTACATTACATTCCCTCAGTGGTCACTGTCAGGTAACGTACCAGACAACTGTTTGTTGTGCAGGTATACTTTACTAGTTTCCTAGTTTTTCCAGCGCTCGGCAACGTTCCATTAACTGACTAGTTTGTATTATTGTGGTTACAATGTAATGGTCTTATGAGATCTCATTCAAGTAGTCAGCCTTTTTCAGAACATTATCGCCAAACCGACCTTTTTATATGCTGGCATTGAGGGGGGTCACTGCCAGAGTGGTTCTTTTACATCCCAAATTGAGACGGGGCCAACACTGACGTGATCTCCGAGTCACAAAGGATAAACAGTCCCCAATGTTGAGAGCTAGGTTTTTACACCAAATATCATGAAAGTCCAGTCCGGGTTTCGAACTCAGAACACTGGCATACCAGGCGGATGTGCTAACCACTAAACTAGCTGCGCTCCCTTAACCTATACAAAGGTTACCAAGGTGCTTTACTGCTTGTTATGGATTGCAGTAATCATAATCAATATTTGATATTTCAGTTTATTTTGTATTTAAATGCTGTCATGTAAATGGTATGCCAGCGTTCCGAGTTCGAAACCCGGACTGAGCAGGCATGATATTTGGTGTAAAAACCTGGCGATATATATATATACCATTGGTATTTTATGAAGGACATCTATTTCAGGCAAAAACATGCAGTGATCAAAAGTCAAAGATGAAAGGAAAGGCTAGGCATAGTTAATTTGAAACCCCATTTGTGATATTATTATCAGGACACTTCCCAAGGGGGGTATATATTTCCTTTTATTCTTGAAACATACACAGGAGTGCTCAGCGTAATTGGGTAAGGAATAACTTTGGGGTTGTTTTGGGGCTGTTTGGTAACAGGTGTTCGCTTAGTTTCCTCTTTACTTTTATTTTCTACTTTAATTGCCCTTGACAAAAACAGCCCCAAAGCTCTGACAAGATCGAATTCTTGTCGGTGCTATTCCTTTACCAAGCTTAGGTTGCCCATCCTCATGTTTCAAGTACAAAAGGAACTACACCCCTAGTTGGGGGAAATGTCATGTTCTGATAATAATTTCCAAAGTGGGGTGTTGGATTGTGACTATGACTGTGACTGTTTAACAGATTATATCTCCAACTCTGGAGACGTGTGGACAAGACATTTCAGTTCCTCAGACTCAGTTCCTGGAGCATGTACCGACATTCGCCATGATTCGATTCGGTACCAGTGCTACGTTACACGCAACAAAGCCTTCATAACTAAGTTCATTATGTAACCCTGGTGGATATTCTAGTACTATATATATGTTAATTCACCAGAGGCCACTAGGGGTTAGAGGCCACACCCTGCTAGTCGAGCTAAACCGGTCAGCTATTTATCAGGCGCAGTTTGCCCTGGGCCAGTGACAGAGACACACCCACACTTGTAGAGTCTCTGGGCCCAGTAGTTCGTTTATACCTACGGCCTGGTAAGTTAGTCTTGTTATATGTATGTGTTATTTGTAGTGGGGGTTTAATCATTGCATTGTATTGGATTATTATTATTATATGATACATTAGAATAATACGTAACGTTAAATTTATTAATGGTGTTATGTTTCCAATTTAGACGGGGATTATAAGGGCGTGGCGGTTCTATATACTGGGTAGTTCAGTATTGTCATGTAACTAATGCAACTGCATAGGCAGATGCTAGGTAATGTAGTAATACGAAGTACTATCTCGAATTCACTGGTGTGTATTACTATGTCTCTAAAAGGTTTGAAATACATATGCGAATATTATCCTATAATAATAGGTGTGTAATTACATAGTGCAGAAGGTGACGTGAATGTATTGGGATTGATTATGTATTGCTGTTACTTTGTTATTGTTGATATATACACGATAACTATCCAGTTGTAACATTATGTGATTATATGTTACAGAACGTTGAGTATCCCTCTGGGAGCTTAAAACATTGACAATTCAATAAACTCTGTCGTGCCCAAAAACCCAGTCGTCTGACTTGTTTACAAGTGGTACCAGAAGTGGGGTTCGACAGAGTAAGCTCCCAGGGGAGTCGAGAAAGCATGGCGTCGGCAGACGAGAAGTTAGCGCGACTAGAGGAAATGGTGGAAACGCTCAAGCGAAACCAACAATCCATCAACGTCACGGTTACCGCCCCTACCACCCGAAAATTAAAGACGTTCGAGGGTCGTTCGTGTGATCTACACGACTGGATGGAAGATGCCCGCAACTGTTTGTCTTCCATCTCATCGGTCGAGCGGTTACATTTCCTGATCGCACACCTGGATGGACATGCCCGGGAAGAAGTCAGGTATGCGCCAGAGGAGGAGAAAGACTCAGTCGATAAACTATTTGCTTTACTTGTGGCCACTTTTGGGGAAACCCGCAGTAATGCGCAGTTAAAGAAAGAGTTGTATGATAGAGGTCAAGGAAATAGAGAAAGCGTTAGGGACTTTTCCCGGGCACTTCTAGAAATCTCCGAAGGCTTATCAGACAAATCACAGAGTAAGAATGAAACTTTGATAGTGGTATTCTGCGAGAATCTGGTTGATCCACAAATCAAACGGGAAATAAAAAAATTGGTCCGCACCCAGCCTACGGTTTCATTTAGTGCTCTGAGGTCGGAGGCGATCCGTCTCGAGGAGGACGGATTGAGCAGTATGTGTAAAAATGCATGTATTCGGGGAATTCATGAACCTCACCACACCCCCGTCGACCCGAGTATTCTGGAACGAATTGCCACCCAGCTAGAACTACTCGCGACAACTCAGACGCAAATTGTGTCTTTGTTGCGAGCACAACAGTCGTCGGTGGGTGTGGAGAGGGGCGATAGAACTAGCAGACCGAAGCCCCGTAACAGTGGCTCGGTCTCTTGTGAGTATTGTGGCCGAAGCGGGCACACTTACACTAATTGTTGGAAACGTGCTGGGGACATGCGTCGTACTACAGATCAAACAGAAAATCGGGCATACTGGGGGCAACCAAATTCTAGCGCAGGGGCAAGCGCACTGCGGGAGGGCCCGGTAACGCCGGGTAGGTCAACACCCCGTAATCATCAGGAAAACTAAGTAGCCCTACTGTCGAGCGTCACGCAGGCGGGTGTAGTAACATAGACTCTATGTTAGTTGACGCCATCATTGGTAAGACACCAGTAATTTCGTGTTGTATATCAGGTGAAGACACCAATATGGTTTTAGACATGGGCTCTGAAGTAACGATTTTACAGGAGTGGTGGTTCAATGAACATTTAATGACATCAGTCAATGGGTTAAATGACGCATCAGCGTGGTTACGGCTGGAAGCAGCCAATGCTCTAGAGTTCCCTTATATAGGGTACTTCACAGCCGATATAAATGTGTTGGGCACGGTCGTTAAGAATAAAGGTATTTTGGTACAAAAAGATCCACCAGGGTTTGTCCCCTCCCGACCAACGTCTGGAATACTGGGTATGAATGTTTTGGGTGACATGCCAGAGATAAGGGAACTACTTCATACTATTGAGACCCATGATACTAACCCGAAACAGGATATCGATGGAAGAGTAGTGAAAATTGCAGGTGATACTAGTGTTAAGATACCAGCATGGTCGTCGTGTAACGTAACAGTATCAGGTCCACATTGCACCGGTAACGGAATGGTAGAGCCATTCGATGTTCCCCTGAAGGGAGGTTTACTACTCCAAACTTGTTTAGTAGGTTCCATCAATGGACATTTCGAAGTAACTATCCTCAACCCGACCTCTGACGATGTGTGGCTACGTTCCCATTCACCTGTCGGGAGGATCTATATGGTAGATGTAGTCGATCGGAATCAGGAACACTTCGTTGATTTTGAAGAATTGGATGACGGCTTGCGAGTGTCCCTAGAACCACGACAGGTAACTGCTACTACACGACAGGTAAGCAGCGAGCAATGTAAATATATATCTGATGCATCACCCCTTGACCCTGGGTACAACTGGATGGAAGAGGTACACATAGGTGAGATACCGCCAATAGACAAAGATCGACTAGTGGAATTATTGCATAACAATCAGCAAGTATTTGCCCAGGACGAGAATGACGTGGGATTGACGGACACGGTTAAACACCGAATATACACCTCAGACGACAGCCCTGTTAAGGCGGCCTATCGTCGCATTCCACCAACTCAGTTTGAGGAAGTTAAAGCGCACATTAAAGATCTAGTCCACAAAGGGATAATTAAGCCCAGTCAGTCGGAATTTGCGAGTCCGATTGTTATTTGTCGAAAGAAGAACGGTAAGATTAGGATGTGCGTGGATTATCGCAGGCTTAATATCAAGACAAGAAAAGATGCGTTTCCACTTCCCCGAGTGGATGAGATCTTCGACTACCTATCGGCAGCAAAGTATTTCTCGACTGTCGATTTGAAATCGGCTTATAATCAGGTGGAGATAGACGAGGTTGATCAACACAAGACAGCGTTCACCACCCCCATGGGGTTGTACGAGTACAACAAAATGCCATACGGGCTTTGCAATTCACCAGCAACCTTCCAGAGATTAATGCACATTGTGTTCAGGGAAGAGATGAATGAAAAAGTACTTATTTTCTTGGATGATATAATCATCTACTCCTCTACCATTGAAGAACACTTTGAACGACTGAATTTGGTGTTCCAACGACTGGCATCTCACGGTCTAAAGATTGAGCCCACTAAATGTTACCTATTTCAGGAATCGGTTTCTTATTTGGGACAGATAATCTCTAATGAAGGGATTTCTGGGGATCCAGAGAAGGTGAACGCAGTAAGGGAATGGCCAGTACCTGAAAACGCGAGAGAACTCTAGGTTTTCTTGGGAACAGCGGGATATCACCGATGTTACATTCATCACTTTTCACAGTTGGCATCACCTTTATATGAATTGGTGGATCAACAACAAAGGAAAGAAGAGAAAACCAGGTAGAAAGTGGAATTCAGCCAAACCGGTTTGTGTGGAGGCAGGAACACCAAGAAGCATTTGATTCACTGAAACATGCTCTTACTACAGCTCCAGTCTTGGGATTCGCTGATTTCACGAAACCATTCATTCTGGAGACAGACGCCAGTCACCAAGGACTAGGAGCGTTACTACTCCAGGAACAGGAAGGGAAAACCCGAGTTATAGCCTATGCTAGCCGTAGTCTCAGGGGTCCTGAGAAGAACCGAACGGCTTATAGCTCTATGAAATTAGAGTTGTTAGCAGTGAAATGGGCGGTGACTGAGAAATTCCGCGACTACTTGTTGAGCGTTCCGTTTGTAGTATATACCGACAATAACCCATTGTCGTATATTCAGACTTCGGCAAAGCTAACGGCGGCGGAACACCACTGGCAGGCAGAGCTAGCCAGGTTCAATTTCAGCATTCGCTATCGTTCCGGAAGACTTAATGCATCGGCGGACGGTCTGAGCCGGAAACCACTTCAGACTGAAACAAAAGAGTTCACAGTCATCGAAGAAGACGAAATAGCTGACATTCTCCAAGTAACGGTGTTGCCATGCGATTTGCGCCAGAAATTACTCAAGGCAGCAGTCTGTACCACCACAGCACAGGTGCGATATACATCCAAGTATGCAGAGTCGCCGATCCTACCAAGTCTTAGTTCGGACGCGATCCAGGAGGCACAACGTTATGATCCGGTTTTGGGTCAAGTCTGGCATTACATAGACAGAGGGCGAGAATCGACACTCGGAGAAAGACGGAAAGAACAACCGGCAGTAGCGAAACTGCTACAACAATGGGACCGCATTCAGGTCTGTTCCGGAAAATTGTGCAGAACCCTAATAGACCCAATGAGTGGAGAAAAGGTAAGCCAGTTGTTGTTACCGCGTACAATGAGGGAGGAGGTATTACAAGAATTACATGATCAGATGGGACATCAAGGCATTGATAGAGTTGAGAAGCTAGTACGAGCAAGATTCTACTGGCCGAATATGCGTTCCGACATCCTGAATTGGATTTCGAAGTGTGATCGTTGTAATCTTGCAAAGATGCCACATTTGAAGGTACGGACTCCAATGCATAGTATTGTGACAAGGGGCCCATTAGAAGTCATCGCAATAGACTTCACAATTCTCGAACCAGCTAGTAACGGCATCGAGAATGTCCTGGTCATGACCGACGTGTACAGTAAATACACAATAGCCGTGTCGACGAGAAACCAAACAGCCCTAACGGTAGCTAAAACCCTGGTACGGGAATGGTTTCTGCATTATGGAGTTCCGTGTCGTATACACTCTGATCAAGGGAGATGTTTTGACGCAAAAATTGTCAAAGAGTTGTATAAGATATACGGTATCGAGAAATCTCGTACGACACCGTACCATCCCATGGGAAATGGACAATGTGAGCGATACAACAGAACAATGCATGGATTGTTACGCACACTGACACCCGCCCAGAAGACCAAATGGCCGGAATATTTGCCAGAACTTACGTATGCATATAATGTGACCCCTCATGCTGCAACGGGGTTTAGTCCATTCTATCTCATGTTCGGTCGTGTTCCGCGCTTACCGATTGATATCAAACTGCACAGTGACGACACCCTCCAATTACAAACGGTTCATGGAGCCAACCTGGACTGGGTTGACTATCATCAGGCTAGACTGACAAGTGCCTATGCTAAAGCTGCGGAACAGCTGAAGTTAGACATTGCTAACCGAAAAGCAAGTTATGACAAGCATGTCGGGGAGAATGCACTGCGAGTTGGGGAACGTGTACATTTACGCAATAGGGTGAGAGGGCGTAACAAGATTGCGGATGCATGGGACCCGGGAGTGTACGTAGTGACAGAACAAAAGGACGACACATACGTAGTCGTACCGGCGAGGGGGCACAAGAAACGCATAATTAACCGCAAAGACTTGCGGGTTTGTGTCCCAGAGACTGCGAAAGGGTCAAGACTGAGCAGACTAGGTCAAGACAGTGAGGAAACTAACCACCCACCATACGAGGTGACAATCTCTTGTCAACCGAACAATGGCCATTTAGACTTGAACTCGGACGTAGAAGAATCAATTACTCCGAACACACCGTTACGTCGGTCAATGCGAAGCAATGCGAGGTACCATAGTAATCCACATCGAGAACCTAGGTCCGTCCTTAGTTAATGATTTCAATTTATTATGTTAGCCGCGGCCGGCTAAATTTTAAACTTGGGGGACATGTAACCCTGGTGGATATTCTAGTACTATATATATGTTAATTCACCAGAGGCCACTAGGGGTTAGAGGCCACACCCTGCTAGTCGAGCTAAACCGGTCAGCTATTTTATCAGGCGCAGTTTGCCCTGGGCCAGTGACAGAGACACACCCACACTTGTAGAGTCTCTGGGCCCAGTAGTTCGTTTATACCTACGGCCTGGTAAGTTAGTCTTGTTATATGTATGTGTTATTTGTAGTGGGGGTTTAATCATTGCATTGTATTGGATTATTATTATTATATGATACATTAGAATAATACGTAACGTTAAATTTATTAATGGTGTTATGTTTCCAATTTAGACGGGGATTATAAGGGCGTGGCGGTTCTATATACTGGGTAGTTCAGTATTGTCATGTAACTAATGCAACTGCATAGGCAGATGCATAGGCAGATGCTAGGTAATGTAGTAATACGAAGTACTATCTCGAATTCACTGGTGTGTATTACTATGTCTCTAAAAGGTTTGAAATACATATGCGAATATTATCCTATAATAATAGGTGTGTAATTACATAGTGCAGAAGGTGACGTGAATGTATTGGGATTGATTATGTATTGCTGTTACTTTGTTATTGTTGATATATACACGATAACTATCCAGTTGTAACATTATGTGATTATATGTTACAGAACGTTGAGTATTCCTCTGGGAGCTTAAAACATTGACAATTCAATAAACTCTGTCGTGCCCAAAAACCCAGTCGTCTGACTTGTTTACAAGTGGTACCAGAAGTGGGGTTCGACAGAGTAAGCTCCCAGGGGAGTCGAGAAAGCATGGCGTCGGCAGACGAGAAGTTAGCGCGACTAGAGGAAATGGTGGAAACGCTCAAGCGAAACCAACAATCCATCAACGTCACGGTTACCGCCCCTACCACCCGAAAATTAAAGACGTTCGAGGGTCGTTCGTGTGATCTACACGACTGGATGGAAGATGCCCGCAACTGTTTGTCTTCCATCTCATCGGTCGAGCGGTTACATTTCCTGATCGCACACCTGGATGGACCTGCCCGGGAAGAAGTCAGGTATGCGCCAGAGGAGGAGAAAGACTCAGTCGATAAACTATTTGCTTTACTTGTGTCCACTTTTGGGGAAACCCGCAGTAATGCGCAGTTAAAGAAAGAGTTGTATGATAGAGGTCAAGGAAATAGAGAAAGCGTTAGGGACTTTTCCCGGGCACTTCTAGAAATCTCCGAAGGCTTATCAGACAAATCACAGAGTAAGAATGAAACTTTGATAGTGGTATTCTGCGAGAATCTGGTTGATCCACAAATCAAACGGGAAATAAAAAAATTGGTCCGCACCCAGCCTACGGTTTCATTTAGTGCTCTGAGGTCGGAGGTGATCCGTCTCGAGGAGGACGGATTGAGCAGTATGTGTAAAAATGCATGTATTCGGGGAATTCATGAACCTCACCACACCCCCGTCGACCCGAGTATTCTGGAACGAATTGCCACCCAGCTAGAACTACTCGCGACAACTCAGACGCAAATTGTGTCTTTGTTGCGAGCACAACAGTCGTCGGTGGGTGTGGAGAGGGGCGATAGAACTAGCAGACCGAAGCCCCGTAACAGTGGCTCGGTCTCTTGTGAGTATTGTGGCCGAAGCGGGCACACTTACACTAATTGTTGGAAACGTGCTGGGGACATGCGTCGTACTACAGATCAAACAGAAAATCGGGCATACTGGGGGCAACCAAATTCTAGCGCAGGGGCAAGCGCACTGCGGGAGGGCCCGGTAACGCCGGGTAGGTCAACACCCCGTAATCATCAGGAAAACTAAGTAGCCCTACTGTCGAGCGTCACGCAGGCGGGTGTAGTAACATAGACTCTATGTTAGTTGACGCCATCATTGGTAAGACACCAGTAATTTCGTGTTGTATATCAGGTGAAGACACCAATATGGTTTTAGACATGGGCTCTGAAGTAACGATTTTACAGGAGTGGTGGTTCAATGAACATTTAATGACATCAGTCAATGGGTTAAATGACGCATCAGCGTGGTTACGGCTGGAAGCAGCCAATGCTCTAGAGTTCCCTTATATAGGGTACTTCACAGCCGATATAAATGTGTTGGGCACGGTCGTTAAGAATAAAGGTATTTTGGTACAAAAAGATCCACCAGGGTTTGTCCCCTCCCGACCAACGTCTGGAATACTGGGTATGAATGTTTTGGGTGACATGCCAGAGATAAGGGAACTACTTCATACTATTGAGACCCATGATACTAACCCGAAACAGGATATCGATGGAAGAGTAGTGAAAATTGCAGGTGATACTAGTGTTAAGATACCAGCATGGTCGTCGTGTAACGTAACAGTATCAGGTCCACATTGCACCGGTAACGGAATGGTAGAGCCATTCGATGTTCCCCTGAAGGGAGGTTTACTACTCCAAACTTGTTTAGTAGGTTCCAACAATGGACATTTCGAAGTAACTATCCTCAACCCGACCTCCGACGATGTGTGGCTATGTTCCCATTCACCTGTCGAGAGGATCTATACGGTAGATGTAGTCGATCGGAATCAGGAACACTTCGTTGATTTCGAAGAATTGGATGACGGCTTGCGAGTGTCCCTGGAACCACGACAGGTAACTGCTACTACACGACAGGTAAGAAGCGAGCAATGTAAATATATATCTGATGCGTCACCCCTTGACCTTGGGTACAACTGGATGGAAGAGGTACACATAGGTGAGATACCGCCAATAGACAAAGATCGACTAGTGGAATTATTGCATAACAATCAGCAAGTATTTGCCCAGAACGAGAATGACGTGGGATTGACGGACACGGTTAAACACCGAATATACACCTCAGACGACAGCCCTGTTAAGGCGGCCTATCGTCGCATTCCACCAACTCAGTTTGAGGAAGTTAAAGCGCACATTAAAGATCTAGTCCACAAAGGGATAATTAAGCCCAGTCAGTCGGAATTTGCGAGTCCGATTGTTATTTGTCGAAAGAAGAACGGTAAGATTAGGATGTGCGTGGATTATCGCAGGCTTAATACCAAGACAAGAAAAGATGCGTTTCCACTTCCCCGAGTGGATGAGATCTTCGACTACCTATCGGGAGCAAAGTATTTCTCGACTGTCGATTTGAAATCGGCTTATAATCAGGTGGAGATAGACGAGGTTGATCAACACAAGACAGCGTTCACCACCCCCATGGGGTTGTACGAATACAACAAAATGCCATACGGGCTTTGCAATTCACCAGCAACCTTCCAGAGATTAATGCACATTGTGTTCAGGGAAGAGATGAATGAAAAAGCACTTATTTTCTTGGATGATATAATCATCTACTCCTCTACCATTGAAGAACACTTTGAACGACTGAATTTGGTGTTCCAACGACTGGCATCTCACGGTCTAAAGATTGAGCCCACTAAATGTTACCTATTTCAGGAATCGGTTTCATATTTGGGACAGATAATCTCTAATGAAGGGATTTCTGGGGATCCAGAGAAGGTGAACGCAGTAAGGGAATGGCCAGTACCTGAAAACGCGAGAGAACTCAAGGTTTTCTTGGGAACAGCGGGATATCACCGACGTTACATTCATCACTTTGATGGCGGAACGCTTCGTATAGGGAAATGCCTAATCCGCGTAAATGGCTTGGTCACATGTAATGTTTGGAAATACGGAAGTTCCAATACCGGAAGTGTGTCGCCGGAAAGATGGTTGTTTCATATAAAAAAAAAGTTGTCTGCCAGGTGGCACTGCATCACGTACTTTAAATTTCAAAAAATCGTACGAATGTCACTGGTTGTTTTACTGGAAATGAATCCTCGAACAGATGACCGCCTCTTTGAATGCAGTCATGTAACTTAGAAATTTTTTTAAAGTCGGTACTTAGAATTTTTTCAAACTTGGTACATGGAAATTTGTCAACGTCTGTACTTAGAATATTTTTTAAACTTGGTAATTACCAATTTCTTCAAAGTCGGTACTTAAAATTTGTTTGTACAAGTCTAGCGTGTTGGTTAGCTATATTTTGACAAAGCTACCTCGGTAATGTACTAAAGTAGCACGAATTTACGACGTTCATATGCTTAAAATCCACCATACTGACACGAATTTACGACACATACGCGTTAAAGTGTAAGAAACTTGTGTAAGTCTGCCGTGTTAAAACACTACAATTCTAAGAACTTCCCTCGGTAATGTACTAAAGTGGCAATAATTTACAACGTTCACGCATTAGTTAGAAAAATGTACAAGTCTACCGTGCTGAAACGTTAAAATGTGGTGGTGTTACCTCGGTAATGTACTAAGACGGCAAAAATGTACGACTTTCACGCATTAAAGTAAGACAGTTGTACAAGTCTACCGTGCTGAAATGTCGTGGTGGTGGTGGTAGTGGCGGGGCATATGTATCTAGGTGAATTTGCTTAATTTACCTGTGTATGTAGGTGAATTTGCTTAATTTACCGGAGTTTCTAGGTGAATTTGCTGAATTTACCTGTGTATCTAGGTGAATTTACTGAATTTACCTGTATATCTAGGTGAATTGTCTCTTCCGTGGAACTCGCTCGCCTAAGTTTGGTTCATGGAAGTCGCTAGTCTAAGTTTGGTTCGTGCAACTCATTGGTCTAAGTTTGGTTCTGTCTCAGTTTGGTTACGTTTGTTTCATGGAAGTCGTTGGTCTAAGTTTGGTTCGTGCAACTCGTTGGTCTAAGTTTAGTTCGTTCAACTCGCTGGTCTAAGTTTGGTTCATGGAAGTCGCTAGTCTAAGTTTGGTTACGTTTAGTTCGTGCAACTCTTTGGTCTAAGTTGGGTTCGTGGACGTTGTTGGTCTAAGTTTGGTCCATGGAAGTCGCTAGTCTAAGTTTGGTTCGTGCAACTCGCTGGTCTAAGTTTGGTTCTGTCTAAGCTTGGTTTGTTTAAAATTAGTTAAGTTTGGTTCATGGAAGTCGTTGGTCTAAGTTTGGTTCGTGGGAATTGCTGGTCTGGTGTGTTGTAATTCCACTCAGCTGGCAAGAATTACGACACATACGCGTTAAAGTAAGAACATTGTACAAGTCTATAGTGTTGAAACACTAAAATATGGTGACAGTACTCGTTAAACTATGAAAATTTTACAAGTCTACCGTGCTGAAGCGCTAAAATGTGGTGGTGGTGGCGCCGGCGGCGGCGGTACACTTTACAAGTCTACCGTGCTGAAACGCTAAAATGTAGTAAGCCGGCAAGAATTTACGACTTTCCCGCATTTGTACAAGTCCATAGTGTTGGTCAGCTAATTGTTCACAAAGTTACCTCGGTAATCTATTAAGCTAGCAAGATGTACGGTGTTCACGCGTTGAATCGCTAAAATCCACTACACTGACACGAATTTGTGACACATACGTGTTAAAGTAAGAAATTTGTACAACTCTAAAGTGTTGATCAGCTTAATGTTTTATGAAGTTTCCTCGGTAATGTACTGTCTAAGTTTGGTTCGTGGAATTCGCTGGTCTATGGTTCGTGACACTCGCTGATCTAAGTTAGGTTCATGCAACTCGCTGGCCTAAGTTTGGTTCGCGGAACTCGCTGATCTAAGTTTGGTTCGTGACACTCGTTGGTCTAAGTTTGGTTCCGTGAAGTCGCTAGTTGTTTGGTTCATGGAACACGCTAGACTAAGTTTGGTTCGTGGAACTCGCTAGTCTAAGTCGGCAGTCTAACTAAACTACAAACAAATTTACCCCGCTTAAAGACTAAAATGTTACGAATTCAGTGCGGTGATTGCCTAAAATAGTAAAACATACTACCACTGTAAGGCGATGAAACAGGTGTCACGAAAATAGCGCATTGACGCACTAAAGTACGAAAATTGTACAAAGTTACCGCACTGAAATGCTAAAATGTTAGGAAGTAAGTGTTGTGATGGCCTAACATAGTAAAATATTACCACTGTAACGCGATAAAAGATTACAAGTGTCACGAAAGTAGCGCATTGACGCACTAAAGTACGAAAAGTGTAGAACACTCTTCGAAATTACCGTATAATTACATTTATCCGGGCGTTAAATAATATCCGGGTGACGTTTCTGCGCGTGCGCGCATCTAGGGGAATGTATTTAACACCAGCTACGACTGTCGCGTTTTCATTTATCCGGGCGTTATGTATGTTTATATGTGTATATATAATTACATACATGTCTATATATATACATAAATTATAAAATTTTTAAATCAGTGAATGGTCAAATACATGAAATTATGACTGAATGTACAAAGTTTCATTTCTCAAGGGATTTTAAAACGGAAACAAATGTAAACGTCATAACAGCCACGGCATGAGCATTTGTGTCAGATATTCATATGCCATGGACCATGGCTCTGTAAACACGTTTCACTCTTAAGTGCAGTTACATGTATATATTCCGACAGTTTGCTCGCAATCGGAGCTCGTATTAAGCACATTGACTGTAGTGGTAAATTATTTAGCTTGTCAAAAAATGCACTGGATCGATGAATTTATATTACTGTTAGTGATTTATAACATATCGATCCGTTGCGCAAGCGTGCCTTCAATATGCATCACTGACTAAAATGTAATTACTACAGCTTGTCTTTTTTGTCGATGAAACGTCGGTCAAAATAGCTTAGATTTTCATAATTTATCACATGAGTAGTGCTGCCGTGTATGTTTGGTATACGTGTGGTCTATTATAAACTCAATAGAATAAAGTTTCACTTAAATGCAGCTTTTCGGACAGTTGACCCACAAGCACAGACATAAACAGAACACGTTAAAGGGAGGGAGTCTGTTCCTCTGCTGCTACTATACAAGGAATTAGCCAGCGTACTAATTTGTAACAGGAAGTCTGCTGCGTTGAACGTGAGAAAATTGGACAGCAAAGGGAATCGTGGTCAATTCGGACCGCTTTGGCGAAATAGCTAATACAATTTGTTTGACACTGGATGCATTGTTTACCATTTGAACATGATGCGCGGACTTAACTTTCAAATCACGAACATTGTTACGAGCTTACTAAAATAACTGAGAACAATAATTTTGCAGGGATATACCTTCAACATATATATTATAGTCATATGAAACATAATAGTATTTAATAAATGAAAAACTAGGAACAAACTCCCTCCTTTTCATATAGAACGGTTACGTACACCCTCCCATCCCCACCCCGTCGATGTTCCTTTTAGCCACACAAATCAGTATGTATATTCTTAAAAATTAACTATATTGATTGGCTAGAAATAAGTTTGCTAAATCTCATCTTATTGCACCTCTCAGGTGATGTGTTAAAATATTTCAGACAGATGAGAAACATTAAGGAATCCCCTTCCCTGAGGAACCCCTGGTAATTCCATTTTTCGCCACTAATTGGGCATTTATACCCTGCTAATGCTCAATGTCAGAACCCTGAGCACGTTTACTATACAAATTAAACAAGAGTGGATGTAGTCGGTAAAGATCATTTAATAATTTTATACCAACAGGAATTAGATCACATACACCAATCGATGAGATAAAGCAAAACAAATCATACTCTCATACAATTATTAAATGACAATCAGATTAGCAAAGGTGGGACGGTAATTTCCACCACATGGCCAGAATTATCTGTTGAGTAATAAAATGCAAATATTTACAAACAAATGTGGGCCAGTCGAGGTCTTGCTTAGGTCTTTCCTCATTTACTTAACCTATACAATCTAAAAATTGGACCACATGATAAAATACTATATTGAAATCATGGTAGGTAATACATCAAAACGTATTTATTTCCAAACATTTCGATGACCAAAACGACTACTTATCTACTTTATTTACCGCCCTAAAAACCCTGCGTACACTTGCTACTGTGTCATCAGTAAGGAGGACAAAAGCCTTGAGGCAAAACCTCATGTACAACATATGTGAGCAGGGAAAAGCATCACAGAAAAATTACCGGTACACGGACTGTATCACAAAAAATAACATTGAAAACAGAATAGTACGTCGTGATCACGTGTTATACAATGGTGGTAGAGAGGGGAGGAAGATGGGATAAATTAAATCTTCCTTTGTGTTGAAAAACAAAGACATGTTACGCAATCGAATTCCAACACAAAGGGAACGGTCCCAACTCGGCTTCGTTTTGAGTCCGGATAAATGTTTACGTAATCCGGACCGCTGGCAGACTAGCATTGAACAAAGCATTTATAGGCGTCTTCGCCTCACATTGTAAAAATAAAATATAAAATTTTAACTTATGTAAAAATAAGCATATTCTATAAATGTTAAACAATACTTGGCTGAAAAGAATACAGTCTAAGTCACGATTCCGTAATCATGTTTGGCCCACAGCAGGCCAAAGCTTTTAATTAGGTAAAACATAAAATACCTTTTCGTAGGTGCTTGTAACAATGTGTTGTGCTACACTGAACCACATGTAAACGTCAAGTATATATATGATGGCCGAGAAGGGCCAACGCGTTTTTGTGTGGCAACCTGCAGCGCCACAGGGCGATGACGCGATGCGCGATGTGGTGGGCGATGCGCGATGCGATGGGCGATGCGATGGACGATGCGCGATGCAGGCAGCCTCTTCGCAAAAACTAGACTAGGGACTGAAATAGATTACTTTATAACATGAAATATGTATCTATTCAACATTTTATTTGTTAAATAATTATTCTTTCCATCTGGATATCCCTGATCGCAAATATAAACACTATTTTGTATGCCTGCAGACACGATGAACCAGGGATGGTTAAGGTATTTCTCAGTTTAACATTAACCAACATTTTTGAAGCCTATTTGTTTCTATTTATTAATTAATGACATAATATCTGTTCAGAATGCAAACATGTTATTTATGCCTTATATAAATTAAAATATAAACTTTTTATAATTTATGTTTCTTGATTTATTCCTCGGTCCCCAATACTTCCATGTCTGGAAAAAACTGACACATATTCCGTGAGACGATCGTCGATACATATGCAGTGATGTTTAATGACTTAATCTGGGTTCTGTAGTAGCACATAAAAGCAGCGTTGCGCCGAAATACAAGTACGAATAACGCGGTGTCAATAAATAGGCCCGCTCAAATCAGGCTACCAGCGCTATTGGACCACGTAATAAACAGCCGAAATTGACAGGAAGTTAACTTGTAGTATGTCTACTAGGAGGTGCACGGTGAGCGCGGTGCGTCTGCAATTCGATTCACTTAGGCGGCGGCGGCGGCGGCGGCGGTACACTTTACAAGTCTACCGTGCTGAAGCGCTAAAATGTGGTGGTGGTGGCGCCGGCGGCGGCGGTACACTTTACAAGTCTACCGTGCTGAAACGCTAAAATGTAGTAAGCCGGCAAGAATTTACGACTTTCCCGCATTTGTACAAGTCCATAGTGTTGGTCAGCTAATTGTTCACAAAGTTACCTCGGTAATCTATTAAGCTAGCAAGATGTACGGTGTTCACGCGTTGAATCGCTAAAATCCACTACACTGACACGAATTTGTGACACATACGTGTTAAAGTAAGAAATTTGTACAACTCTAAAGTGTTGATCAGCTTAATGTTTTATGAAGTTTCCTCGGTAATGTACTGTCTAAGTTTGGTTCGTGGAATTCGCTGGTCTATGGTTCGTGACACTCGCTGATCTAAGTTAGGTTCATGCAACTCGCTGGCCTAAGTTTGGTTCGCGGAACTCGCTGATCTAAGTTTGGTTCGTGACACTCGTTGGTCTAAGTTTGGTTCCGTGAAGTCGCTAGTTGTTTGGTTCATGGAACACGCTAGACTAAGTTTGGTTCGTGGAACTCGCTAGTCTAAGTCGCCAGTCTAACTAAACTACAAACAAATTTACCCCGCTTAAAGACTAAAATGTTACGAAATCAGTGCGGTCATCTCAGAACGTCGATGTCCGATATCAGACGAAATTACTTTCATCTTGCATCAGCCCCCACCCCCCACCCCCTCCCTCAGACGAATTTTTTTAACATTAATATGATGATACCAGTATAATTAAGAGTGTCGGTCGATGTCCGACGCCAGATGAAACTGCCTCAGACCCCCGTCCCCCAAACAAAAATAATTTCGCTTGATATCGGACATCGACGTTCCGAGATGATCCCTTAGCAAAAATGAAACTACACTCTAGGAACAACGATTCGCTACCTCGTTTGTGCATTTTATATGTAGGTTTGGTAAAATAATTAGAGACAATACTATTTTAGTTTACGATTTATATATTTTATCATAAACTAAAGACACTAAAGTTTAGTAGGGTCTAACTGATTATTAATATATATATATATATATATTGTTTTATTTATGTAAGGCATAATGAATATGATATGTACACCTATGAAAATATGTCATGTCATTAATTAATAAATATTCAAGAAATGTATACTTCAAAGCCCACGGTTAATGTTCAACTGACAAATGCCATCAACATCCCTGTTTTTCATGTGTGGAGGTACATAAATTATAGTTTATATTTTCGATCAAAGATATTCAGATGAAACCATTCAAAAATTAAATGGGGAGTGGTAGAAGAGGTACACACCTCATGCTATGAAGTAATTAATTTTTGGTCTCCGGTTTTGGTGAGAGAACCTAGATTACATTCTTTAAAGTCCGCATGCCCCCATTTATCTTAGTTTAAACTCAATCGCATTAGGCTTCTATCATAATATTTAGAAGTACAATCACATAATCTTTTGTGCACAATAACTATATGTGTAACCGTATACGCACACTCAAAGTCATCAACCATGGACACATGCGTTGAACATAAAATACATCCAGTGTTGCCTAAGGTCACGAATTTGTTCAAGCCCAGACAACAAAGCCAAACCCAAAATACTGGCGTCGGAACATGGTGGATATTTGGTGGGTTGAGGCTCTCCAAAACCTCGATTTGTACTCCCCCTCTTGAGGCTCGCCAAAAACAGCCACATTAAGGCTCTCCAACATCACAATTTGCACACCCATTGAGGCTCGCCAAAATAATTCCATCTTCAGGCTCTTCAAAAACCTCGATTTGCACCCCTCCCAACTATCTACATTGAGGCTCTCCACAAACATGAATTTGAACTTCTCATATATCCATGTCTGTCAGGGGTGAAACTGGCCTCGATTCCGATGCTCGATGTCTGATTTTTTAAATATTTCTCTCGCTGATCCTGCACAGCTCTCCACCAGATCGTTCGCTCTCGTTTTCCACCCTTCTCCCAATCCTTCAAAATCTCTTTTTCCATAGTCTTCCCATCGCAGTCTAGTTCTTCCTCGCCTCCTTTTCCCTTCCAGTCTCTGCATCTGCTCTCTTTGCCAACCGTTCTTCTCCCATTTTCTCTACAAGCCTTGCCCATCTTAGTTGTCTCATGCTTATGCTTGTTCAGAAACAATTGTGTCGACTAGTCATATCAAATACACAATTAACCACAGGCGCAACTACGACTAGACGATGTAAATAAGTAACATCATTCTAGTCCACTGGTGTAATTTTGGGAGATGATGCTGTTCTAATTATAGCTCCTGACCCATGGATTATCGTCTCCACAGACGCACCGACTTTGACACATCATGTAATCCACTTGCCAGAAAAGAGATACAATTAACCGAAAGTGCTACTTAACCCCCACTTTAGTGCATCGGCACTTCCAGGTGTAAATTACAATTTTGATATACTCGTTTGTGCTGAATCGTATAGAAAACGACATTGCTCTCTAGTCTAAACAATTCAATTGTGTTACAGCCGTGTAACATAGCTGTTAAGGTGTATCAGAATGGGACGAGGAAAGGCGAATGTGTTTTGGAGGACAATCGTTCAGATGGGACCACCTTGATGATATGTTGCAAGACATGTTGTTGTTGTCTATAGAAGTTCCCATAGAAACCAGGAGTATACACTTCAACAATAAAATAATAAAAATATTGAATGAGTATTGGTTTACATTATTTATTCATTGTAAATACGGAGAAATTACATTATCACATAAGTATGTACGGTATCAGCGGTATGCAAGGTCATAGTAATTAGCATCACACGTTTTGCTTTCGTAAACACATTATATCACACGTCAATTTTATATATATATATATATATATATATATATATACATATATATATGTATGTATGTATATATATATAAGTTTGATTGAAACATTTGTACTGTTATACAATGTATGTTATAACAATTTACTAGCTTGTGTAATACGCTAAATCTACTGTAGACTACAAAGTCGAAGTCGACAAGGAAGACATCAGACACATGAAGAGGATGTGCAGGAAACCCCGTGATTGAGGCTGTAGCGGCGTAACCACTGAGCTAGTCTTTCAGGGACTTGCACCACGCGTCACTGCTGAAACGCAATACATGTCATAAGTGGCGAACTTTAACTCGTAAACATGACATAGATAACAATACAGACATTTTCATGCGGTATTTCAAATCCGCGTTGACAATACGATTTTTAAAATATTTTTTAAATAATCATACATTTAACATGAGCTTTCTTAGCAATTGTTTGTGATCGTTTCAGCCTGTTTAATTACAAATTGGTCGTCTAAAGAAAATGTGTTGGCCGTTGCACATGGTAGAATGAGAAACCAATTGTCCTTCGGGTATTTAACGGCAAATCGTTAACCAATAATTATAGGACACGCCATGTGGATCTACTGCATGTACCGATTTCCAAAACCAACGTATTATATAAAACCATTAGACGTCGAGGTGTTAAGCTATGGAACTATATAACAACAACAGTGGATTATATATATGCACTTGCAACGTCTAAATGTCAAGAGATTTTTTTGAGTAAATAATGTTAGTGACTTATATAACTAACATTCATTGTTGCATTCAAATGCGTGTATTCATGACAATAGTATAGCTGTGATCTGTGTTGCTGATTTCTTTTCTTCAATTGCACAATCTGTTTCTTCTTCTTTTTATAAAATTAGTTTACGTGCACCACTTCGTGCCGCATGCTATATTGTACAGCATCATAAATCGCTGCGATTGACAGGCAGTTACACTGTAGCGTATCTACGGTTTGGTAAACTGTGCCTCAGCTATTCGATTCATATAACTAAAAAGAAACAATTAAATTGTAGACAGAAAGAAAATCATGTGACGCAAATGACGACTAAATTCAGTTTTTTTCGATGATTTAATGTACATGCTTCTTGTTAAACCGACTTCGAATATTGTAGCTATTTATAATAATTGAAACATAAACTTGGACACAAACGAACGGCATTTGCAATAAGCGAAAGTTGAAAAAAGTTGTCTCTTCCCATGTATACAAAATAAGTTTTATATTTTCTGCCAAGGATATCCAGACGAAAATAATTTAAAAACTGCAATTTGAGCAGTAGAAGAAATACATATATGTCATGTTATGAAATATGTTTGCCCCAGACTTTCGTCACAACATTTAGAGGTATGAACACAACAAATTATGTGCGCAAACAAAATATATGTGTAACCGTATACGTACAGTCAGCGTCATCAGCCATCATCACATGCTCTGAACACAAAAAGGAATGCGTTTAATAAAATACAAATGGCTGCCTAAGTCTCGTTTTCGATGTACGCATGCTCATTACGGCATCTTTATCATTTATACCATCTTATCGCGCATCGCATCGCGCATCGCATCGCGTATCGCATCGCGTTCGCATCGCGCATCGTATCGCATCGCGCATCGCGCATCGCGTATCGCATCGCGCATCGCGTATCACATCGCGCATCGCATGGCATCGCCCATCGCATCGCGTATCGTCCATCGCATCGCGCATCGTCCATCGCATCGTCCATCGCATCGCGCATCGCATCGTTCATCGCCTCGCGCCATCGCCCCATGGCGCTACAGGTTGCCACACAAAAACGCGATAGCCCTTCTCGGCCATCATACATATCGTACTATTTAAAGGCCACATGAAGCAACGTCTGAACAAAATGGTGACGCTGTCTGTTCTACTACAGTACATGTAGGTCTACGTACTATATTGCCTGGAGAGAACAAAGAGATCGCAAGTCGCAAAAGCTGTAAGCTACACATGAAATATACCATATTTGATATTTCACAATACATATTGGCAGCTAATTAACAAGCCTCCAAATGTTGTTGGTAGTTAAAAACAGACACATACATGTGCCAAGTAATTCTTCACAAACTGCCGTAGGTCTAGCGCTTTTCATGATGTGATGGCGGTAGATGAGGATCTTGTGCATATAATGAACCTCAGTCGCGATGAGAGGTGCATGCAGAATAGGGAACCGCTCCATTTCAGATAATGATTCAACGTTAGGATATATTTACTTATTACATGGCATATCAACGTGAAATGTTGGTTAGGCTGTATAATTGGACTGAAAATTAGTAATTCCTTTTTAAACCATGAACTGTCGATCTGACGGCAGATTGTGGTACTAAAGCGGTAGGCCGTGAGATTGTCCCAAGAATGAAGAAAAAGGACATGTTCTACTGCCAAATGGGTAGATTTGACACCTCTGACCCACGTGAGCCACCCTACTGTCCACAGCCTAGGATAATCCAAATGGGATATTAACTTCAGATTAATCTCATTTCCAGATCACAACCCTTCCCAAAATGACTAAGCTGGTGGCTGGGGCCTACCCCATTAATTAACCATTAGGCACCTTATTCAGGGAGCACAGTGACACATCTGCAAGTCAAACATTTCCTCTGCCAGACATTTATTACACGTCATCTGCATGTCAAACAGTGGTGTGCTATATGTTCTGCAGTGGGTACAACTCTTTCTGCCTTACAGTGGGATGGATGATGGCCAGCAGGGTCGCTGCAGTGAGCGAGCCTAGCTTATCACTCTAGTCTATAGGAGAACGATCAGTGATATAACTCAATCCACGTGAGTCACAACCTGAGCGTGTCTACCGCTATCGGCAGGCTTGAGAAGAAGTAATTAACTGTTTTGCCGCCAAATGTAGCGGAAGGTATTACTAAGCCTCGCTTTGAACTGGGATTAATCAGTTTTTTTAATTCAGATTATTTCGGAAAGGCTGCGTTTCGGAAAAAAAATCGCGACTTTTGTGTCTGAATGTAGAATTCGGTAGATATCGATTAAAGGTAAGTTCTTATATAGCGCAATATCCTGTCCTTTGGACTGCTCAAAGCGCTTTACACTTTACTCGTTGACAGACCTGTTCAATTGAAAATCATCTCGACTTCTCTGGGAAGCATTCAGCCACGCTGCTTTTAATGCTCGAAGATTATCAATGTACAAATATGCATCACTGTCTATAGCCAGGTACTCATTCATACAGCTGAATGAACTGGAGCAACGTAGAGTGAATGAACGTGTCCAATATTCGAAACGGCAGCACAGGATTCGAACCCTGGTTATCTCGATTGAGAGTTCGATGCTCTAGCACTGTGCCACTGGGCCCCACCGATTATGAACGATTGAGCTAAATAGACACGGTCGTTGTGGTATCACTGGGGCAAGATAATCAATACAGAAGTCATTCATGGTACGTTATGCCAAATCCGCCTCATGCCATGTGTTCTTATAGTTCTTTCTTTCTTTTGTGTCTGGTCTTATATTGGTGGCTGTAGTTCTGTAAATCTACTATAATTTAGATCCGTGGCCTGCTTGGACATTCCAAGATGCTGCTGTGTAGCAAACATCAGTGATTTTGTGGCAAAGAAGGGCGACCTCTTGAAGTGCTACCTGAAGGCGTCCTCCAAAAGGAAAATCAGTCATCTTCGACAACGAAAGCTCCGCCCTTCAGCAAGCTGATGTCAACAGCGGCCAGTGCAAGACAGCTGCACTCATCCTGGCACTGACGGCTGAGTTTAATGAAAAGAGCGAATAACTCTGTGTAAATGTAAATGTGTATGAGTATTTATCAAATTTATATTTGATTTGATATAAAAATTAATATGCGGGTTGTCCCGCTTCGACGGGGCCATGATGGTGTAATTCAAATCATCAATATAAAGCGTGAAAACTTGTACTACACACCTTGATGAGACGATAAAATGTCACCGTGCTACCATGGCAACATTTTTGATTAGCCTTGTACTGAACACCATTAAATATTTATTAATTGGCCTGGGGCAATTCCTGAATTGGAAAGGCTTATTCCCAAATACGAATTGTTTATGTCGGAGCAGAGATATCAGAATCGCTTAATCGTAGGTCTGGTGACAATAAAGATAAATATACGATGTGTACTTTACATATGTGTTGGTTATAGGACACGTCTTCGGCATCAGAAGTGGAACAGCTGCCAACCTTGCCTGAGACACCAGGCTTCGTTTCGTGTGGTAAGGAGTATTTGGTGTATATTGATGTTTTTAAGATTTTATCGCATAACACTTAGATTTTTGAGCTCATTGCATATTCTGTATAATTATAATACAATCACTTGAAGTTCTTAATAAAACATTAAGTGAATTTTTTGTTGACGCAGACTTTCTAACCTTTTAGAAAACTTTGTCGACAGTTTTGGACACTGCCTTGTCAGAAATAGCTTTCTGGTAGTCCAGAAAACAGCTGTGGTCTTCTAGCATGGTGGTGACTTGTAAAACATGTCTAATTTACAATATTACATGTTTTGTAGCGGAACATATATACAGTAGCTTGATGCGGTATCAACCAGCAGCTCGGTCGCGCTAACACGATTTCGCGAAGTCCGTGTCTTCAACCAGGACCACAGTCGCGTTACGCGAAGTCCAAGTCTTTCACCGTATGGATTTCTCTAATCAGTCCAGCGTTTGTTTTTTATGAGGAGTTGTCCTGCAAATGTCCAGCAGTCCGAAATTATTGTCTTACGTTTCGGTGTTCTTGCCTGGAACGCCAGAGCGGCCCGTCATCGTTTATAAAAATCGGATTGTCGGAGTTCTGCGTGTTGTGCTGCTTCAGCTGTGTTCTGGCACGTAATACTTCATCGCGGGTTGATTCGCTTTAGAAACGGACTATCAGACAAATTTTGCAGGAAATGAAGGAAACGTTATAATTTACCTTGAACTTACATTGAATCCTCCTCTTCTACGTAGTAGTCAAGGAGTTGACGAGGAAGGGAGTCAAACGTTCACTCGTGTAATCCTCCGCCCTATTGCGTAAATATTTGTCAATGTGTCCCTTGAACTGGTTGATGTTTTTGGACATCACTGCTGCTTCCGGAAGTCTATTCCAGTCGTTAATTATCCTTTGAGTAAAGGAGTACATGCGCATATCTAATATTGAGTGCACTTCGGTTATTTTGAAAGGGTGCCCTCTTGTTTTGGTCTGTTTATTTTCCATAACAAAGAAATCTGCAGGAAGAATACTCTCTAACCCGTTGGATATTTTATACACTTCCAATAAATCAGCATGCAGTCGTCTAGTCTCCAGAGTCGTGATATTTAGCACTCTTAAACGTCTTTGGTAATCTAAGTGACTTAAATCTGAAATCATCCTGGTCGCCCTACGTTGCACCTTTTCTAATAAGTCTATATATTTTTGTTTGAATGGGCGCCATGCCTGAATGCAGTAGTCTAGGTGAGGTCTTACTAAGGACTTGTATAGTTTTACAACTACTTCTTTGGTCATATATTTGATAGCTCTGTTAATCATGCCTAGCATCGCATTAGCCTTATTTGATGCCTTAACACATTGCTCCGTTACATTAAGTGTGTCTGTTATTATCACTCCCAAATCTTTTTCTACATGTGATGTTTCTATGGGGTTATCACCCATGAAGTATTCGTACTGCCTGTTGTTATGACCGTAATGTACACACTTGCATTTTTCTGCATTAAACAACATTGTCCATTCTGCTCTCCACCCGTGCAAGTTGTTTAGGTCCTTCTGAAGTTTCTCCGCATCTTTACAGGATGATACGTGACTGAACAGTTTTGTGTCATCAGCAAATTTTAGGAGATGGTTGCACACTCCTTCGTCTATGTCATTAATATATATTATAAATTAAATTAAATTGGACCCAGAACAGACCCTTGGGGGACACCACTCTTAACAGGTGACCACCCTGAACTGAAACCATTGTCCGTCAGCCACTGCGATATCCATCTATTAACCGCTCCTCCAGTGTGGGACTCAATCGAAAGCTTTACTGAAATCTAGATAAATAGAGTCCAGTGGAAGCCCTTTATCGATATAGGATGTAACTTTATCCAGGTACACTAAAAGGTTCGTCAGGCATGAACGTCCCTTCCAAAAACCATGTTGCGACGGTTTAATCAAAACATGATTTTGAAGATGGCCAAAGATTTCATCCTTGATGATGGCTTCCATTACTTTAGATATATGTGATGTTAGACTTACAGGTCTGTAGTTACTGGGTTGTAATTTGATACCTTTCTTATATATGGGGGTAACATTTTCATTTTTCCAGTCTAGTTGAACTTCTCCCGTTTCCATGCTGTCTGCGAAGATTTCGCTTAGCAGTAGTGTGCAATGGCCGTGGCCACTTCTCGGAGTCGAGTTTAAATCGTTTATTCCAGGGGATGTGTATGGTTTAAGTTGAAACAGCTTTTCCAGTACTACTGCTGTAGTTATCTTAATATGCTGGAGTGACTCCTCAATTGTCTTGGTGAAAAAGTTCACAGCGTCAGGAAGATTTTCTGTTACCTCGTCAGTGAACACTGAGGCGAAGTAGTCATTTAGTACATTTGCTGTCTCGACCGAGTCTATAATCACATCCCCATTGCTATCCAAAAGGGGGCCGACGGTGTCTTTTGTCTTAGTTTTCGTCCTAGTATATGAATAAAAAGACTTCGGGTCTTTTGTTATGTTGTCGGCAAGTCTTTTCTCAAAATTTCGTTTAGTGTTAACCACTTCATTCCGGGCTTTGTTTAGTTGATGTTTGTATGCCTAGTACAGATGATATTCTCCTGTTTCTCTGTATTTCTTCCACATGTGGTATTTCTTCCGTCTTGCCAGTTCTGCTCGTTTAGTCATCCATCTGAATTTGGTCTTTCGTCTCCTTGTTGACACGGGGATAAAACTTTTCATTGCCGAATTAACGACTCTTTTAAAGATGACCCATTTTGCTTCCAGTCATAATTATTTAAACATTGTTTCATTCCATCATAGTTTGCCCTCTTGTAGTCGTAGTAAGTTTCTCTCCACTCTTTTATGTGTACAGACACTATAATATCACATATCACAATGTTGTGGTCACTGAAGGGTTCACTTACCCTAACTTGCTCAACCGTATTTGGTTCAGAGGATAGTTCAGAGGATAGATCCAATATATTCTCACCCCTAGTAGCATCGCATACATGTTGGGTTAGAAACAGATTTTGGGTGAGTTCCATGAAACGTATCCCCTCGGCTCCTGCCTGCATCATACTCCTGTCAATGGTTCTGTGGGTGAAATCTCCAAATATTACAATGTTGTTGCTCGTTGCACATGCTGTGCGTAATAATTCATGTAGAGCTAGTTCGCTGTCAAGATCAGCAGATGTGCTGTGGTAGCATACTCCAATAAGTAGGGAGTCTGTTGTTGTTGTTAAGCGACACCATACTGATTCCGTGTTGTGTTTGTGTAAGCTCCTCACATTTGATATAGTTTATATTGTTTCTTACATATATAATGCAGCCTCCTTTCTTTCCCTCTCTATCATTTCTGATCAAACTGTATCCCTCGAGGTTAAGCTCTGCGTCAGATACATCTTTGTGAGCCCACGTTTCGGTTACACATATCAAGTCTGGGTTCTCCTCAGTTGTAACATACTGCATTTCAACCAGCTTGTTTATAATGGCAGCCTATGTAAAATTTAAATGTGGTCTTACCCCAGACTATCGTTTTGGCGAAATGGGGTAAGACCACATTAAGGATTCGTCCGCCATTACCCACCGAAAGAGTGCCCTTGAAAATACCGTTTTGGTGGCATGTGTGAATTTTGTTCGAGCACTTTGGCATGGCAAATGTCAGTCCAGTGAATAATAAATGTACTACTACATTAGATATTTCACGAGGTAGCAATAAACATACGCTAGTCGCTCGCGTATTCGCACAGTGGCTATTTTGCAGAACGCACCAATATTTCAAAATCCGTCACCAGATTGGGGCGAAATTGAGGGGTGTCAGGTTTGGGTGGATTTTTCTGAAAACTGAGGTATGAGAATTTTACGAGTTTTCCATAGCACTTGTGTCAATGGAGGTTAAATATGCTGTGAAATTTTCAAGAAATTTTTTCGTCAAATTTAGCACGAAATGAAGGAAACGTTATAATGGCCGCCTATGTAAAATTTAAATGTGGTCTTACCCCAAATCACGCAGCCAGGCAAGACTATCTTTGGCTCTGCTTTGCAATGAGGAGACATCTGGCGAACAATAACTGAAACGTTCTGTTTAGCGCCACCTGTTGACCAACAAAATAACTAGATTACAATTCAATAATGGCGCCCAAACGGGGTATTTTTGGTGTCGTTGTATCTTATATATTACGTTCGCACGATGGCTGAGCACCAGAAGGTTTTACTAGCACCAAATGACCATGGATGATGATGTTGAAATCAGAGAACGTGTATTTCACAATGCAGTACGGGAATATGTTGTAAGTCGCAAAACATTGTTCTACGATCGCGATTCAGTTTCAGTTTTCTTCGTTAATTTTGAGTTTTTGTGTGGTTATGTACACTTCGTAAAATGGCATGTATGAAGCTCTGAGTCCACGATCGCTTCAGTCCGGTTGTTAAATCAGAGTCCAGTACAAAAATCTTTAATTTCAGTTTCTACATCCGTAGGAGTAGGACAGGTATCGGATTCATCAAGTTCTTTACTACACGCCCACATTAAAATATTACCATTGCATTGGTCGTCGTCACGGGCTAGTGACATTGTTTGGGCTTGGTCTTGTGCGTTTGTCTAACTGGTGATCGTTACTAGGAAGTATTTTTGTAAACATCATGGATATGCACCTGTAATGACTGTATAGGCGTAGATATTCACCGTAGTGACTACAGACTGAATTCAGTCATCAGGAAGCCATTGAAATAACTTACTTTAGTTTTTTATTTCAGTGGCAAACTTGTATGCAGTAACATAAGATTCAGTGATAAATAGGTCTTTGGCTGGCAGAGCTAATTTCACATTTTATGCCAGCCGACAATTTGCCAAATATTTACCTCAAAAAGCCTGTGATTATGACCTATGTAGCACAAAACTTCAATGCTGTACATGTGATTACATATGATAAAATACAGGTGATGGATGAGTCATGATATGATAATGTTGACTGACCTGACGTGCCAGTCAGATGTGACGTGGAGTGATAATCTTGCCCTAATCTATGCTACTTGACAGATCTGGCTGCTGCTGTTTGTCTTACTCTACGTCAGTTCGTACGTCATACTTTGTGCCTACCGCCGCCGTACTGACAAGGAGGACTGCTACTCAGGTAGCCCTTACATACCTACCTAGCACTGCACACTGGCTCCCTATGGATGGTCTCAACTATATCTAGAAACCCGTCTAGCCTTCATTTGGATGTGTTAAGTTTGTTTTTTAACAGATTGAAATTTAATTTGGACGGGTTGAATTTAGGAAGGTGGACATTTTGAGTTGCAAAAAAAAACAGTATTGATGGTATTTTCTCCACGATTTAGTTTTTAAGACCAAACACCCCAGGCTATGGATGAGAGGTTTTGTTTGTGGGAGGTTATGTCCTACACTCTTAGTTAAAGGCTTTAGTATTCTGATGTTTTTTTGTGCATCCAATATTAATGTATATACAAATAATTCTTAATACTGTAATATTAATAAAATCAGTAAATGTGGTGAAGACATGCTACCATCACATTGCATTTAATATGCCTGAAAATGTGTTTACAATTTGAACGTTTAACCCACGAAATGTTCTGAGTGTAAAGAACATACACTATGATAAATGACATACATTTGTAAAAGATTTCAAAAGAATCATGAAATCTCTGTACACAATACATAGCTACATACACATTTTAGAAATAACAATTGTCCACATTCTGTAACTGTTCAAATTGTAATTTGACTTTCTTGGACTTGACCTGTGATAATGCTGCTATTTGTTCTGTTTGACAGACAAAGAAGATGCACTCGTATACAGGATATCGTGAGTTGATACCAATTTTTTAATCATTTTAAAAATGGTAGTTGGCTGGCTTGCTCCCTCATTGGCTGGAAGAACACGTTTATAAATGTATCAGTAGCTTAGATATTGTTACTATATTTTATCACATTAATTGTATGCACTGTTTTGCTGTGAACTGGTTGATTAATTGACTTTGTAAATGTTCTGATAAAATAAATTGCAAGTAAAAGGTTGTATGTTATATTAGATGTGTTGTATCAGGCTGTGTAATTCACATTTTGAGTGTTGTGTTTCAGTCTGTGGCTATGTTGTGTTTTAGTCTCAGTCTGTGTTGTGTTTCAGTCTCTGGCTGTGTTGTGTTTCAGTCTGTGGCTTTGTTGTGTTTCAGTCTGTGGCTTTGTTGTGTTTCAATCTCTGGCTGTGTTGTCTTTCAGTCTCTGTCTGTGATGTCTTTCAGTGTCTGGCTGTGATGTCTTTCAGTCTCTGTTTGTGATGTCTTTCAGTGTCTGGCTGTGATGTCTTTCAGTGTCTGGCTGTGTTGTCTTTCAGTCTCTGTTTGTGATGTCTTTCAGTGTCTGGCTGTGATGTCTTTCAGTGTCTGGCTGTGTTGTCTTTCAGTCTTTGCCTGTGATGTCTTTCAGTCTCTGGCTGTGTTGTCTTTCAGTCTCTGCCTGTGATGTCTTTCAGTCTCTGGCTGTGATGTCTTTCAGTGTCTGGCTGTGTTGTCTTTCAGTCTCTG
>CM034531.1:70607151-70824290 GCA_020002185.1 Paraescarpia echinospica
TAACATGTATGCAATTACAATTTATAGGTTTTGGAATATCACTGTTGACTATTACATAATGTAAACATTGATTTGGCTTGTGTTCAAACATGTAGAGGCCTGTGTTTAACATTCATAGTTACCCGTTCTGTTCATACATGCCAACCCATAAAAGGAGCTTGTCATCAATTCACTTTGATCATTTCCAATTCATGTGTATTTACCAAGGATCAATTCAGATTCAATTCATTTTATTCAATTCAAATTTAATTATAATTCAGTAATGCTAAACATTGTGCCAAGTACTGCAATCAAGTGTTCTGAATCGTTATGTTGACTTAAGCCTGTACCAGTATAATAGTATGGTACTGGTGCCACCTTACAGCCTGGCTAAAGAACAAAGAGGATGCTGAATTGCTAATTCAACCCCTCAACAAACAATAATTTTGAACTATTGTGGTCAATTAGCATTTAGCAGGTGTGTTCTGTGCTGCTTGTAAAACTGGGGTACATAGGGACTGAGAGATCAGAGAACTGCTAAACAAATTATTGCAGCCAATGTTTTGTCTGGTGACAAATCCTTTCTTACAAAATAAATACTGGTAGTACTGCTGTTAGTTGTTTTATTTTGGTCTGACCAAAAAGACACATCCGAAAACATTACAATTAACATATATTTTGTTGTTTATGTATGTCAATTTATATAGAAAAACATTGTAAATTTATTTTCTGTTTCGATCAATTCATTCAGTTCATCTTATTTTGACAGAGCCAAAGGATGCAGAAGAAGCTGAGAAAAAAGATGTGGTGACTGATTCTGATATGCAGCAGGAAAATGGTGTCCTGGTTCTAACTACTGACAACTTTGATGATATTGTTGAGTCATCTGATTCAATCCTGGTGGAATTCTATGCACCATGGTAAGCACAGCTTTGGAAGTAACAGACCTCTGGATAGCATTATGTACAATCAGGAGAATTTCATCAGCAAAATAATTTTGTATAGAACTAGATTGTCTTTTTTGTACTTTTATTATGACGTTGTGGTGAGTCTGGCTTGATACCACAATTTATGCTACAACTTTGAGATATCGATATGATTACAATAAAAACTAAAAGTAATAATCCAAGATGAATCAAGACAGTGAATTTTGGAGATTTTTGTCTGTCAAATAAACCTATTAATTTCCTCCCCTGGAAGTCCATCTCCTTGTAGCCTTCCTCCTGTATCCAGCTGGCTTTATGATGTGTGACTAGAGGTGCATGTTACTGCTGTAGGTGTGGTCACTGTAAGAGTTTGGCCCCGGAGTATGAAAAGGCAGCCAAGATGCTCAAGGACAGCGACCGGCCAGTGCCACTTGGTAAGGTGGACTCCACCAAGGAAACGGAACTGGCAAAAAGGTCAGTTCTGCAACATTAAATCTAAAATTATTCCGCACTTCGGGTAGTAATTTGTCTTCAGTTTGTTTGATCAGTATCAAATAATATCTAAAACAAATAATGGCAGTTTGGGAACACAAAGTTGTTAATTACTAAATGTAAATTTTATAATAATTTTTTTTAAATTTGTCAGTTTTTTATGTTATCAACATTTTATCAGTTATTTAGCATCTCAATTTTTATCCTATCCATGATGCATAGTGGACAATGCACCGGTCTAGTAACCTTTACTCATTAATTTAGAGGTATTTCTGGATTGAATGCGTCTTTGCATGTCAGCGTTCACAGTGGAATTACAATAGTATTACTGAAGTGTTGGATGACATGTTTTGTTCTGTCTAAGATTTGACATCTCCGGCTACCCGACCCTGAAGTTCTTCAAGAACGGACAGCCTATTGACTATGATGGTCCACGCGATGCTGATGGTCTGTTTGCTATTTCGGGTTTTCATTGATCTGTTAGCCGCTGGTCCTCAGTTGCCTATTAATTTCCATAACCCATTTCCATGTAAGTGACTAATGCAGCTACCACAATGTTTGAGGGACCCTTGTCACATGTACACATTTCTGCAGAATGAACTGATTAGACACATCATGATGGTCTTTTCAGTGACAGTCTTGTTTGTTTGCACTGAGTACCTTTTCGTTGTAAAACAATTATGAATCGGTGAAGGTAGTTATTGTTTACGCTTGCACATGTATGGACACAAATGTAATGATTTCTTAGCCAACTTATTTTGTTCAAGCCAAATTAATGAAACCTCTTGTTTAGCTAAACTTAAATTGAAATATGACTAATGGTTAGCATGTGCCAAGGAGGTAACATAATTATGGTCAGTTAAGTGTATCAATATTCATCAAAATTGCTGCCAACTAAGGTGAATTTGTGGTGTGATTGCATCAGAAGTGAGTCGTTGCTTGCAGGTATTGTGGAGTATGTGAAGAAACACTCGGACCCCAATTGGGTGCCGCCAGTCAGCAGTGTCCTCACACTCACCCAAGAAAATTTCACTGACACAGTCACTGCCAGTCCCCTCATCCTCGTTGAATTCTATGCTCCCTGGTAGGTAGTTTCTGGCTTCATCTTGCACATTTCCACCTTCTTAAAAAATGGCTTCTTCAAGTGGATTGGCCAATCTTGAATTTGGTTCTTTCATGTCAAAATATGTAATGTGTGAATAATATCTACAGTTTAAGGGGATATATGGCAGCTAGAATGGTGGTTTTTGACAAAAAATACTTACATTGTGTTTCTTGCATATTTTAATAGTTTTTTATGTTTACTATCAATAAAGATACCTTTTATAACAATTACACATCTCTAAAACACTTATTTGTTTAAACCCCATTTTTGACAACATAAACTTAAAACACTCCAGAACTAAACATGATCTGTTAATCTGGTTTGGATTATTGTGTATTCTTTAATAATCTCCACAATCTGTATATAAAACATTTTGGTTTTATGCTTTAACTTTGGTGTAACACCCAAAAATGTGTCAAAAATTATTACATTCACAATTACCTAGTTTGAAAATTCAAAATATAATATAAATATTTAAAAAATGAAATGTTTTTATACAGATTGCAGAGAATATTAAGGAGAACACAACAATCCTACCACTTGGGCACAACAAAATTATATTAATTATACTTTAAAAAATTCTTATCTAGCTGCCATACCACTCTCTCAATAAGAAAGCATACTTTTGCTTAAATAGTTGAAAGAATTGACTTTGAGCAGTATGTCTTGTAACTAGCTAAAACCAGTTGTCTTGGCAGCTTTACACCCACTGAAGTTGTCAGTAACACATTTGTTGACAGGGCAAAGAAAGTCAACAACATCAACACAGAAATACACATAATCACATCGCGCATCGCATTCAATTGAGAATTTTGAGGATCACTTCAATTAATTCTTGGGCAAGAATTAAGGACAGACACTGCAGCTAAAATTAATTTTTTTGACAAAAATACTCAAAATGTGATTCTGCTGTATTCTGATAGCATTTTAAGTTTACTACTTATAAATATCTCTTTTATAACATTAACATACTTCTAAGAAACTTACACATTCATGGATAAAGTGTACTTCTGTCATGTAATAAATCCCATTATCAAATCTTTGACAACCATTTACACCCATTTGCTAAAACTGGTGTTTTTTTCAATTTGGAAACATCATATCTCTAGAAGTAATGATGCTACATTAATGGAATTTTTACTGATGTGTTCCTTGCTACCTACTCTATGCAATGTCAGGCATATATTTTTGATTTTCTGTTTAGTTACGTGGTGAACATGGATGCCATAATAAAACACAGATTTTTTACCAACCAAATTTAAATATGTTTCTTTAATATTAAATAATGACAAAACATAAAATATATCTTCGACATTGCAAAGAATGAGGTGTTGCAAATAAGAAATAGAAAGAAATTACATTGCTAGCTGCCTTATCTCTCCGTAAGTAAGCTAATAGTTTGGTGATTATACCAAAACTATGTACAAGAAGTTCTACAAACGAGCTAGCATGTCATAGTAGTTACAAGCTAGTTTTGTTTTTGGCAAAAGAATTAGAAATGAGACAAGTGAAAAAATCCAATTGAAGTACTCTTAATATCAGACCCCTGCTTGAAACTTTGAATTACATTGACATGTGAAAATGTGGTCACCATTCATGCTGTAACCATTACGTACCACTTGCAACCTTGCATGACTACCTGAATGTGCACAGCACTCTTATCAGCTGTGATCGTAAAATAAAGTGTTTTGAAGAAAAAATACGTCAATATAATTTTATGATGAATCTGCTAACACACACCTGAAACCAATTTGTTCAGTATGAAACATCTACCATAAGCTGTCTAGCAATTGTTATTTTGTTTTGTTGAAATCTTCAGAGAAACTATTCAACTATTATAAATTAAAACGGGCAGTGTAACACTATTCACATAACACTATTTACATTGTCACAACTTACCCGATCTAATGATCGACCTGGGTTTAAACAATGGGAAGTTTTAAATGGAACAAACCTCAGGTGGATGTAAAACATCACTGACATTGGTGTGGCAGGTGTGGTCACTGCAAGCAACTGGCCCCAGAACTTGAGAAAGCTGCAAAGCAGTTGCAGGACTCGGACATCCCTATAGCTAAAGTGGATGCAACGGCAGATAATACCCTGGCCAAGCTGTATGACGTCACTGGCTACCCCACCATGAAACTGTTCCGTCGGGGGAAGGCCTTCGAGTACAAGGGACCCCGAGACTCGGACGGTAGGTGGATGGATATAACAATTACCATTATAAGAGATAAGATAAACAAAATTAAAAAAACTCATTTTTCAGCAAACATTGTTAGATTCTACTTGTTGTTTAATAAGCCTTTTACCGTTTATATCGGTAAGATACCAGGGAATACAAACTGTTTAGATGATGGTGCTTGAAACTTGCCAAAGTGGTTTGTAAGTTGTCAGTTGTTGTACAGGAGCAGACATCACTGTTGTTGTTGTACAGGTATTATTGACTACATGTTGGGTCAGTCAGGAGAGGGCTCCAAGGAGCTGACATCACTGTGATTGTTGTTGTTGTACAGGTATTATTGACTACATGTTGAGTCAGTCAGGAGAGGGCTCCAAGGAACTGACATCACTATGATTGTTGTTGTTGTACAGGTATAATTGACTACATGTTGAGTCAGTCAGGAGAGGGCTCCAAGGAGCTGACATCACTGTGATTGTTGTTGTTGTTGTACAGGTATTATTGACTACATGTTGAGTCAGTCAGGAGAGGGCTCCAAGGAGCTGACATCACTGTGATTGTTGTTGTTGTTGTACAGGTATTATTGACTACACGTTGAGTCAGTCAGGAGAGGGCTCCAAGGAGCTGACATCACTGTGATTGTTGTTGTTGTTGTACAGGTATTATTGACTACATGTTGAGTCAGTCAGGAGAGGGCTCCAAGGAGCTGACATCACTGTGATTGTTGTTGTTGTACAGGTATTATTGACTACATGTTGAGTCAGTCAGGAGAGGGCTCCAAGGAGCTGACATCACTGTGATTGTTGTTGTTGTTGTACAGGTATTATTGACTACATGTTGAGTCAGTCAGGAGAGGGCTCCAAGGAGCTGACATCACTGTGATTGTTGTTGTTGTTGTACAGGTATTATTGACTACATGTTGAGTCAGTCAGGAGAGGGCTCCAAGGAGCTGACATCACTGTGATTGTTGTTGTTGTTGTACAGGTATTATTGACTACACGTTGAGTCAGTCAGGAAAGGGCTCCAAGGAGCTGACATCACTGTGATTGTTGTTGTTGTACAGGTATTATTGACTACATGTTGGGTCAGTCAGGAGAGGGCTCCATGGAGCTGACATCACTGTGATTGTTGTTGTTGTACAGGTATTATTGACTACATGTTGAGTCAGTCAGGAGAGGGCTCCAAGGAGCTGACATCACTGTGATTGTTGTTATTGTACAGGTATTATTGACTACATGTTGAGTCAGTCAGGAGAGGGTTCCAAGGAGCTGACATCACTGTGATTGTTGGTGTACAGGTATTATTGACTACATGTTGAATCAGTCAGGAGAGGGTTCCAAGGAACTGACATCACTATGATTGTTGTTGTTGTACAGGTATTATTGACTACATGTTGAGTCAGTCAGGAGAGGGCTCCAAGGAACTGACATCACTGTGATTGTTGTTGTTGTTGTACAAGTATTATTGACTACATGTTGAGTCAGTCAGGAGAGGGCTCCAAGGAACTGACATCACTATGATTGTTGTTGTTGTACAGGTATTATTGACTACATGTTGAGTCAGTCAGGAGAGGACTTCAAGGAACTGACATCACTATGATTGTTGTTGTTGTTGTACAGGTATTATTGACTACATGTTGAGTCAGTCAGGAGAGGGCTCCAAGGAGCTGACATCACTGTGATTGTTGTTGTTGTACAGGTATTATTGACTACATGTTGAGTCAGTCAGGAGAGGGCTCCAAGGAGCTGACATCACTGTGATTGTTGTTGTTGTACAGGTATTATTGACTACACGTTGAGTCAGTCAGGAGAGGGCTCCAAGGAGCTGACATCACTGTGATTGTTGTTGTTGTTGTACAGGTATTATTGACTACATGTTGAGTCAGTCAGGAGAGGGCTCCAAGGAACTGACATCACTGTGATTGTTGTTGTTGTACAGGTATTATTGACTACATGTTGAGTCAGTCAGGAGAGGGCTCCAAGGAACTGACATCACTGTGATTGTTGTTGTTGTACAGGTATTATTGACTACATGTTGAGTCAGTCAGGAGAGGGCTCCAAGGAACTGACATCACTGTGATTGTTGTTGTTGTACAGGTATTATTGACTACATGTTGAGTCAGTCAGGAGAGGGCTCCAAGGAACTGACATCACTGTGATTGTTGTTGTTGTTGTACAGGTATTATTGACTACATGTTGAGTCAGTCAGGAGAGGGCTCCAAGGAACTGACATCACTGTGATTGTTGTTGTTGTTGTACAGGTATTATTGACTACATGTTGAGTCAGTCAGGAGAGGGCTCCAAGGAACTGACATCACTGTGATTGTTGTTGTTGTTGTACAGGTATTATTGACTACACGTTGAGTCAGTCAGGAGAGGGCTCCAAGGAGCTGACATCACTGTGATTGTTGTTGTTGTTGTACAGGTATTATTGACTACATGTTGAGTCAGTCAGGAGAGGGCTCCAAGGAACTGACATCACTGTGATTGTTGTTGTTGTTGTACAGGTATTATTGACTACATGTTGAGTCAGTCAGGAGAGGGCTCCAAGGAGCTGACATCACTGTGATTGTTGTTGTTGTACAGGTATTATTGACTACATGTTGAGTCAGTCAGGAGAGGGCTCCAAGGAGCTGACATCACTGTGATTGTTGTTGTTGTTGTACAGGTATTATTGACTACATGTTGAGTCAGTCAGGAGAGGGCTCCAAGGAGCTGACATCACTGTGATTGTTGTTGTTGTACAGGTATTATTGACTACATGTTGAGTCAGTCAGGAGAGGGCTCCAAGGAGCTGACATCACTGTGATTGTTGTTGTTGTTGTACAGGTATTATTGACTACATGTTGAGTCAGTCGGGAGAGGATTATAAGGAACTGACATCACTGTGATTGTTGTTGTTGTACAGGTATTATTGACTACATGTTGAGTCAGTCGGGAGAGGGTTCTAAGGAGTTAACATCAATGAAGAACACAACTGCTCACATGCTTGATGATGACGTCACAGTGATTGGCTTCTTTTCCAGTGCAGAGGATGCAGCCTACGATCTCTATCAAGAGATTAGTAAGTTTATGTGATGTCTCTATATTTTTCTATGGTAAAGTTTCACTTCGGAATAAGCTATAAAGCTTTTGTCCTGTGTAGCATACTGGAGCTAGAAACCTGGGGACTGCAGGATCAGCCACTGTGTAAAATTGGTGGTTTTAGCTATGAGATAGTGGTCCACAAATTATATTGCTGTAATTTGGAGGAGACAGCGTACTGGTCTGGAGGTCTGACACTGGTGGCCAAAAGTTGCCTGTTTCAGGCCACCAGATCAATAGCAATTTCATACCCTGCTTGTTTCACATTACTTTGGTTATGTGGCATGCCCATACGCATGTCAATGTACACACAAGGACAGCAAGAATTGGTTGAAATGTTCTGTGTCTTCAAGTGTATGTGTCAAAAATCTGCATTACTAGAAACAGGCTTCACAATCGAGCCTTTGGTGGTTTTTATGGACTTCTGAGCTTAACCAACATTACATCTGTTCCTGGTCATATGTCAACAGAGATTACCTCGCCTAATTTGTACGACTTTAAAAGATCAAGTATATTATTACTTGTTCTCCATGACCAAGAAATGTGAACTCAGTCAACTGGTATTTACATCCGTTGAACCATTGTCTAAAAATGCATAATGAATAAAAAAACAACTGAAGTTGAATACCACTATCAATATCAGCTCCACCCCAGATATTCAAGGAAAAGTGGAGAACAAATAACTTGATTTTGCCATATATACATCTGCAGTTAGGGTGAAGCTAAACACCCCAGACCTCTGAAACTACATCCAGGGAGTATAGGTAAATATACAAAAAAACAGTGTTCACCTAATCCATGAAAAAAAAATGTACTGTAACTAACCATCCAGGGACAGAACCTTAACAGGGACATGTATTTTCTCTTCATTGTTGCAGCCAACGACCTGCGTGAGAACTACACTAGCGGCCACACATTTGAGAAGAGTATCGCTAACCACTACAGAGTCAATCCTGGGTCAGTAGTTGTATTCAAAGCCGGAAGGTTCTACACAAAACATGAACCAAAATGGCACACAATCGAGCTGAAGGTAAATCATCTTAGGTGATCCAAAGTTTTGGGACTCTGGGTTCCGTTTTCAAAATTGTACCTTTTTATTTATACACTAACTTTGGATCAATGCAGGTGTATCTCCTCTCAGGTGCCGAACTCCATTCACTTCTTTCTACGTTCATTCACTTCCCTTGGACAATTAGCCGTTGATCTACCAATTGGCAACGTATTTTAGAAAACGCAATAGTAATTATTTAGAGTTATTTATTCATGACATTTGTGTAACTAGAAGGCCCATTACGGTGTTGCATTTTGGATGTCTGTCACTAGTACTCGTTTTGTCATGTGATATTTAACTGTTTTCACCAGGACACAACAAAGGCCGATGAACTAGTGTCTTTCATCAAATCCCATGATGTGCCTCTGGTTGGTCACATGACTCTCGAATTAGAAGACAAGCGATATCACAGTGAGCGACGCCCCCTTGTGCTCTTTTTCTACACAGTCGACTGGAGTCACGAACATCGCTCAGGTGTGTGCTGGTTCGTCAACAAATGGTGAAAAAACGTGTGTTTTACTTGGCATGCACACATTAAAAAAAATATAGCAAATACATCAGACACGCAGTTATAGAAATATTGTTTGTTTCATATTCATCGCATACTTCTGTAGTATTTTGGAATCTTATGGGGACAAAAGTGTATCATGTTTAAAAAACATCTTGAAAAAATATCTAGCAATCTGCAGCAAGACCTTTGGAGACATCTATAAGTACTAAAAGTTCAATTACCAGTTTTTACACAAATACATTACCATTGTAATTAATAGCAGATTACATAATTGAAGCCAACCGCAAACAATGTGTGATTTGGACAGTATTCTGGACCAGTGTTGACCTCGCTAACACCAGACCACATTCTGTTTGCAGCTACCCAGTTCTGGCGCAACAAGATAGCCGACATTGCTAAAGACTACCCAGACATGACATTTGCGATCATCGATGAGGATGATTTCCCAGATAAGATTAAGGGCTTTGGTTTCGACGAATCGGGCGAGGAAATGAACATTGGTATTTTGGATAAGAACAACAAGAAGTATGCAATGGAAGAGATGGAAGAGTTCGACTCTAACGAAATAAGAGAGTTCATTAATAAGTTTAACAAAGGTACGTGCTTGGATTTTTGTTTATATTTTTTATTTAAAAAAAAAATGCACTACGATATCTACTCCATAAATCCTTATTCTGTAGACTTACAATACACTGTTTTAAAAAAATGTTTTCAAATTGGAAGTTCCAGCAAGTGAGGTTTTTGTGTGTTGTTGTTGATGGATAAAATACTGCAGGTAAAAATGGTTAAATACGGTAATTATATGTACAGTCAAAATTATGGGAAGATCTACCAATAGAGTGAATCAAGTCATTTTTAACTGCCCAAGAAAACTATGCTGTATTGCTTGAGATTAAATAAAGCCTATTTTACTACCACTAGCATCTTACCATTGGTACTGTTCTGTGTTCAGGCAAGGTGAGTCCACAAATACTGTCGGCACCAATACCAAAGAAACAGACGGGTCCAGTAACTGTCGTTGTCGGCAAAACATTTGAGAAGATTATTCTTGACCCAAAGAAGGATGCCATCGTCATGATGTACGCCCAATACTGTGACGTGTCCAAGAAATTTCTGCCTGTCTACAACAAACTTGCGAAGAAGTACAAAGACAACAACAACTTGGTTGTCGCAAAAATGGATGCAATAGCAAATGAATATCCCCCAGAATATGACGCCCCTCCAGAAAAAGGCTACCCAGCTATCTACTTTGCCCCAGCAGATAAGAAGATGGCTCCAACTAAATATGACGGGGATCGGAGTTTCAGCGATCTAGTGAAGTTTATTAAAAAACATGCCATGGTTTCACTAAAGAAGGCAAAAGAAGAACTGTAATTGATGTTGTCACATCTTAAATAATTACTGTTGATTGATATTCCAAGCGTAATTTTTCATCCATCAAGTTTTGATTGCAATCATTTACTTTATCCTGTAGTCAGTTGTTACACAGTGTAAATGGTGTGTGTGTGTTTGCATCTTCATGTTAGGGACCAAATCATTGCACCTTTCTTTGCATAAAATTGCTGGTGATGTAACAAATTCTGTAGCAGTGTCGGGTACTTGTGAAGTGGCATACAAAGCAGTTTGAAGAATGTATTCCATCTTTCAGAGTCTCTATGGTTGTGCAATTGAGCTTTCATGATTCTCCCAGTCACATATTCAGCAGCATATTGACACTACAATCATCCACAAGCCAGGGGTGGTAGTTGACTACACTGTCCCTGGTAGGTATTGTACGTAACGTATGGAAGTTAGCGTCCAAGTAACAGTCTGCTGGTCATGCAACTGTAACCGTGCAGATGTTCGTGCGCGACATCAAAGCCAACCAAAGAACAATTCCACAAAGTTTCTATATTTATGAGCAAGCAGCATGTAACATCAGCCAAGATTGGCTAAAACTGAAATTGCTGATTCTCGAAGGATATTGAGATGATTAGATAACATGGTTAAATTATCTTCAGTGGTTCAATAGTGCAATCTGCGGAGGGATATGTAAAGTAATCAACTGTGCCCCCATGTCGCGCGAGGATGACTAGCAATCACATGACGAAGTTTGTGGTCGTCATGAAAGTTCTTTGTGCATGTACAGAGACTGAAAAGTTACCATTGGGTCTGCAAGGAATTCACATTTTGATTCAATGCTGCTATGGCTATCTCTTGTTCTGTTCAGTCCTACATTAACTGTATGTGTCTGTTCATTCCATGATCTCTGGCTTCAGCAAACATAAAAATAGGCGTTATGAAGGTTGACTAAAATGGTATGCTTATGGAGTACTATAAATTAGTATAGAATAATTCCAAAGCTTGTTTACTGAACGTGTATGAATTAAATCCACCGTGGACACATGCTTGAATTTAGATGCAGCCAAGATTTTCTCAAGTCTCTGAAGCCATCCATGTAAATCAATTGATATTATATGCAGGTACCACAAGGTGGTTGAATATCTATTGCTTGTTCATGGTTTGAAGGTTTTCTGGAATTTGTGTAAAATTCAAGGTAAATTATCAGTTATACAGGATAAAATGGGACTGACATCTAAAATAAACCAAAGTATAACTGTAGCATGTATCTTTGCAACTACAGTTAACTTATTATTTATGTGTAAGGGCAACTGATGCATTGTTTGCATGCATGTGATAGTTTTAAGCCTGAAATACATCAGTAAATTTGTTTGGGTTCGTGACACTGGTAGCTATAGCTGTTATCATTGATATCGCATATTCCAATTTCTTGCCGTTTACATTCCGTCTAGTCTACGAGTGCATGTTCTCTTAAGTTGGTGTTATCCAGGTGAACCAAATGAAGACGTTTTGTAAGTAAGTGGATTAAGGTATTTGTGTTAGTGATTGTACTTTGTTTACGGAACTTGTTTTTTCTTCATAAAATGTTTATTTGTTTGTGTGTGTCTTACCATTAAGTTTACCAAATACATAACAAGTGGTTGAACACTGCTGACTTTTTAGACAACTGTGTCCCAAGTACTGGGCATTATAGACTATCGTATAAAATAAGTCGAACTGTGATGTGTGTCTGTTAATTTTATACACGATGACAGGTCTACGTTGGCTTTTATTGCTGCTATTAATAAAGGTGGTTTGTCCAACTAAGTGTGGCTAGTTATTCATATAGTGCAGGTGGTTTCTAAAATGAAAAATGTATGTATTGTCAACGTGATTACTGTGTCAATATCGGTTGACAATAATATATTGTCGAAGTGATCTATGTAGAAAACTTTCAGTGGGAAACAATGATCAGTCAGGGGATGACATGCAAGTCCTTGGTTTCAAGTATGGTGGCTCGTAATTGTAAATGTCATTGCGTGGGGTATTGGTACATGATTCAAAATTTACTTGCCCCAGAATAGTTTAAGATGGCTAATACTGGCCAGGTTTATTGCTAATATCACATTTATTAACACATACAATTATGGGAATTATTCGTTATATATTTCATTCGGACCACGCATAAAAACGGTTCATTATCACAATAGATTTTCCATCCAATTTTTGTTGTATATATTTAGTTGTTTTATTGTATCTGTACGTTGTAAAAACAATGCGCTGTTATAACTCGACGACAAAGTACAAGTTAAAAAAATATATGTTATCGGCCGTCAAAACGATCAGAAAAAAGGAAATACTATCAGAGATGCAGCTACCACCCAACGTGCCACGGTCAACGTTACAGCGGCATTTAAATGGAGCAATCAGAAAGGAAGAAACCGGGAACAGCTGCTTTGAATTCAGGGTTGGATTATTATTACTATTACATTTGTAGCAGTTTCTACTACTATTACATTTTTCATCGGAATTATATCGTATAATGCACGGTATGCATATGTAAGCTTAACACAACATATAACTGTCATATTTAGTATTATCTACTTACTACACCGTTTATGGATAGGACATATGTCGCTATCATTTTAACTTGTTGAATTATAATCGGTGTAATTACACCATACTGCACTACACCTGCTTGGTGCACAGTTGATTATTGGCACAAATACGTCAGGATGTTTCTCAAACCTCTGTTGTTTAGGCCTAGTAATGTGCTAAAACTACTAATCCCATACATGCTTGTGTGAAAAGGGTCTTGGGTCCAGCATGCCAATCAGCCCAAATCCTGGCTAATGCAGAGTTGGCATGAGAACCAACTTCAAAGAACAATTGAATCTCTAGTCATGCAGCTGTCACACTGTCCCAATGTCTGCTAGTGCGAGGTAAACTCGCATAACCTCCAGGGTGAAACTGACTGTGGGCCATGATTCACAGAAGAGCAAACATAAAACCTGGTGAAACTAGTGGAATATTCTTTTCCTTGTAAATAATTAAATAACCAGACTGCAAATAAGCGCAACTCAAATGGAACTTTGAAATGTCCAATAGTAATTTAAAGGGAATAAAACATCTATTGCTTGAATTCATGTTATATTACATCCTGCTATATATTTCCACGTCCACCAAGCAAACAAAATAAAAAATTCAATGAATTAGAAATTCCACATTTTATGCTGCACATCCGGACATTTTCGAATATGCATATTTTTGGCGCGCTTTTCGGGATGCCGAAATGTGACGTCACTTATGACTCAAACTCGCATCAGGCTGACCCTTTCCATGCATTCAGAGCATGTTTACAAGTATAGTTTTTGGGTCGAAACGAGCGTCAGAATGAGTTATTGTGCAATTTTCCGACGTAATACAAACACTAGTCATCATAGAGGAACAAGCAGTTATCTTACGGTTCCACATGAATCCAATTTTATTCAAAACAACGTATGCGAATGGGCCTACAAGTCGACTAGGTTTCGCCGAGCTTGGGCTCGTTTTCAGAATAATTATATCGAATGCAACCAACGGGAGATAATCTACACCAATAAACATACATAACAAACATATATTGTATCCAGCTACATAAAGTAACGTGTATAATATCACTAGAATATCGATATATGAAGGAGTTGTACAATTTACCATGACTGCTTCCGCTGGTCCCGATAGTTCAGTGGGTAGACGCGTTGGTTACTTGTCGTTTGTTTTACAATCGGACGACGCCGGTTCAATCCTGACAGCATGCAAACTATTGATTTTCTTTACACTTTTTTTGTTTATGTTTTCACGAAGTAATATAAACCAAATCATTTAGTATATAGTATGATGCACTGTTTGTAAATATTTTTAATTTTTGTAGTAACATAAACAAAAAAAGTGTAAAGAAAATCGATAGTTTGCATGCTGTCAGGATTGAACCGGCGTCGCCCGATTGTAAAACGAATGCTAAGGAACCAACGTGTTTACCAAGAGAGCTATCAGGACCGGCAGAAATTCGTTGACTGATTTCAGTTGTTATGATAAATTGTACAACTCCTCCTTCATACATCGATATTCTAGTGATATTATGAGATTTTACACGTTACATTCTGTAGCTGGATACGATATATGTTTGCTATGTATGTATATTGGTGTACATTATCTCCCGTTGGTTGCATTCGATATAATTATTCTGAAAACGAGCCCAAGCTCGGCGAAACCTAGTCGACTTGTACTACAACTGTTGTAGGCTCATTCGCATACATTGTTTTGAATAAAATTTAATTCATGTGGAACCGTAAGATAACTGCATGTTCCTCTATGATGACTAGTGTTTGTATTACATCGGATTATTGCATAATAACTCATTCTGACGCTCGTTTCGACCCCAACATTATCCATGTAAACATGCTCTGAATGCATAGAAAGGGTCGGCCTGCTGCGAGTGTGAGTCATGTGTGACGTTAAGATACCACGTGATCGCCTAACTCATTAATTTTTTATTTTCCGCGGGAATCGCAACACAGACGGGTTTAAAATCGAATTTATGCTACAAACGTATTTTTCTGTATTTTTTTAATGTTCTCGAATGTTACATGCAATATTAAACTTTCTGTACACATGGAAAACGGATTTTAGCTAATGCCTTGTTTTTATTTCCTTTAAAAGTAATAGGACAGTTACTATTACATTGCTTCCTATTACTATTACATTGTGTTTTATTCAACCTATTACTGTTACTATAACTTCAATATTTGTAATCGTTACTATTACCCCAGGCATGTTTGTGACTTGTGCCCTTCTATTCACTGGTTTATTAAATTTGATATTTATTTCTGAATTTGATTTTTATATTTATTGCATGCATTTGATATTTATTATCAAGTTGTGTCTTTCAAAAACACCAGCTGGATACTGCTTAGCTTTATAGATAATTATGCTGGAAGTATAATTTGAGTTGAGAAGTTATACTTTATATAAAAGCCAATACCAATTAAGGGTGAGGTGATTACACCACAAATGTAATCAGTTATGATTACTGTTGAAATGTATGGTAACTTAGAATATGAGTGTAATCAATTACACTTTATATATTTCTGGCAAGTAAACATTATTACAATTCAATAATAATGGTTACATTCAATAATATAATTGCATGATGTAATGAAATAAAACTAGATTTTATTTCTACCAAATGTATTCAAGAAAAAGTACATCTAGTGGGTCGCGCAATTCCGTGGCAAATAAGCTCAAGGAAATTCTGGTCAACGAACTGAGACAGGAAGTTGCTGACCTCAGAAGAATAGTCGGAGCTAAAGCCAAGCAGATCGCCGATCTCCGAGATCGTGTTGTAGACCTTGAAGAGAAGGCGGACGCCCTCGAGCAATATTCCAGGCGCAACTCTCTGCGCATTTCGGGGATTCCCGAAAGGGAGGGCGAGGACGTACTCGAGGAGACATTAAGTGTGATGAATTCGGCGCTTCTACCACCACTGACGGTGGAGGAAGTAGACCGCATACATCGTGTTGGCCCAAAGCTCCCAGGTAATACACTTCCGATCCTCATCAAGTTCGCGACATATCGAACGAGACGCCGTGTCTTCGTGACACGGAAACACATTAAATACGAGCAACCAGCCCCAGGACCGTCAGCGACACCGACACCCCACCCGGTATACATTAACGACGACCTCACGAAGCAAAGATCACACCTACTTTACGAGTGCCGCAATGCCAAAAAGACCGGCAAACTAAACGACATTGGACTGTTGACGGGAATATACTGATACGGGACACTTCTAACCGGGTCGTCCAAATTAAGAACCAATCGGAATTCGCCAAACTGGCTGTCTAACGCTGGACTCGCTGTATGCCATTAATGGTATGACATTTGTCATCATTTACACAACATGTATATGTATTTGTCTATCGTGCAGCACACACTACTAATGGAGATCATGATTCTATTACTCTAATACAAATGGGTGAAATTAACATACAAGTATGTTTAACAAGATTTAACAAGATTGCCACCCAGAGAATTAACTCTAGGTGGCAGGTGGACAAGGAAGCCCTTTGGCTTATCGAGAGTCCGACCCTTTTATCTATGTGTATCCCGCCCGTCTGAGGTATGTGTCGATTTTATTTTTAAACATTCACGCTACTAGCACCCACACAATCAGCAGGTAATCTGTTCCATTCATTTACAGTCCTTTGTGAAAATGAAAACTTTCTTATATCCAATCTACTCTGCTCCTTTGCCAATGTAAGTTCATGTCCTCTAGTCCTTCTATCTTTCTTAACTGAGAAAAAAATATTTCTATCAATATTTTCATAACCCTTCAATATTTTAAACACTTCTATCTGATCTCCTCTCAATCTTCTGGTCTCTAGTGTTGTTAAACCGCATTTTTTTAGGCGTATTTCGTAACTAAGATCCCTCAGTTTTGGTATCATTTTAGTTGCTCTCCTCTGCACTCTTTCTAGCATATCTATGTCCTTCCTGCGATACGGCCTCCATGCTTGAATACAATATTCTAAATGATGCCTAACTATTGTTTTGTACAGCGGTATTATTAGCTCTTTTTCCTTATACGTTATGTTTCGCCTAATTAATCCAAGGATTTGATTTCCCTTTGAAGCTGCAATTCCGCACTGCTCTGAAACTTTCATATCAGCACTAATGGTTAACCCTAAGTCCTTTTCTTTTACAGTAGTACTTAGTACAGTACCCCCCATTGTATATTCTACTTCTTCGTTCCCATGTCCTGTGTGGAGGCATTTACATTTCCCAAAATTGAACAGCATTTGCCACTTTTCAGACCATTTGATCAACCTGTCAAGATCATCTTGTAAATGCTGTCTATCTCCATCACTTTTAATCCTTCTAAACACTTTTGTATCATCCGCAAATTTCAACACCTTGCTTGTTATTTCATCATCCAAATCGTTGATATATATTAAGAATAATATAGGACCTAATACTGATCCCTGTGGTACCCCACTCAATACTGATTTCCAGTTTGAAGCCTCCCCATCAACTACTACACGTTGTCTTCTGTCAATCAACCAGTTTTCTATCCAGTTTATTATACCATTTCCTATCCCATGGGCCTTTAGTTTAAGCAGTAATCTTTGATGTGGTACTTTGTCGAAAGCTTTTTGAAAATCTAAGTAGACGATATCTACTGGTGATCCCTCATCTACCCACTTAGTGATGTCTTCCAAAAAACATAACATATTTGTTAAGCATGACCTCGCTTTAAAAAAACCATGTTGAGATGGGTTTATCAAGTTTTGTTTAACAAGAAAATCCACCATGTGATCTTTAATTAGTCTTTCTAACAATTTACAAATCACTGATGTTAAACTCACTGGTCTATAGTTCTCTGACTTGTTTCTCGAACCTTTTTTGAATAACGGTATAATGTTTGCCTCTTTCCATTCTAAAGGAACCACTCCCTCTTCTAATGACAAATTGAAAACTGTTGCAAGCGGTACGCTAATTTGTTCTACAATTTCCAATAGTAGTTTGGGCGGAATCCCATCCACTCCAGGTGATTTATTATCCTTCATAGCCCTTATTTTCTTACCTACCATTTCCGGGGTTACAATTAATTGTCCTAAATAGTCTGAATCTGCCCCCTTGAACTTAGCCTCTGGTACTGGCAGTGAACTAATATCTTCCTGGTAAACACTGAACTAAAGTACTCATTCAGGTCTTCTGCCATTAAGAATCCCTCTGATATTATATTTCCAGCACTATCTTCTAGAGGACCGACTTTATCTTGAACTTTCTGTTTGCTTCGAACATACGCATAAAAACTCTTTGCTGTCACGTTTTATATTACTAGCTAATTGTTGTTCGTAGCTTCTCTTTGAATTTCTAATTTCAGCTGTAGCTTGGTTAAGTGCTTCTTTATAACTGTTGTAGTCTTCATCATTTCCAGTACATCTGTATGACTTCCACATCATTTGTTTGTACTTAATTTTTCTAATGGCTTCTTTCGATAAGTGTTTCTTTTGGACCGTTTTCCTTGTTTTTTGAAGGGTACAAATTTATCGACTATGCACTTAATTTCACTCTTTAATACATTCCAGCATTCTGTTGCCGTCTTATTTTTCAGTGTGTTATTCCAGTCTATCTTTGCTAAATATTTCCTCATGTCCTTATACCTTCCTTTGTGGAAATTTCTCCTATACTGCTTTTTACTATTCCTTTCTGATTTTACTTTGATGATAAAATGTATCTGGTTGTGATCGCTACTCCCCAGTGGCTCACATATCTTGACATTGTCAACTAATTCATTCTGTGAGGACAAAACTATGTCTAACACATTCTCACCCCTGGTTGGTTCTAGCACATGTTGAGAAAGGAATGTATCTTGAACTAAAACTAAAAACTTGTGGTCCTCACTCCCCATACTCTGTAGAGATTTCCATTGTATATGCCCGTGGTTAAAATCCCCCATAATAATACAGTCCCGTTTGCTTACTTCCCTTATAGCGTTTTGTATTTTTGTATTTATGTTGATAGTAATGAAATCCACCTTGCTTTATTACAACGAGTTACGTACTATGAATTACTCACTAATTCTTTTAGCACTCTTTGAATCACAGCAAGAACATATGTTTACACCGATCGATAATGGATAGAGATAAAGGCTTTTGCCAAATATGTAAAAAGAGAGTGCATAGTTGCTCCACTGTACTACAATGCATTACCTGTAAAGGGTATTATTATGTTAATTGTATCACTATTATGTTAAGGTTGGACCATCGTTGGCTGAAAAGATTACCAAAGATGGTATTGACCTGTCAATATATATTAAGCATCGAAACTTCCATACAATATTTATCTCCCCAGTTGAACTGAATGAAGTAGAAACTATAATCAAAGATCTAAAAATATCAAGCCCTGGTTGGGACTTAATAACTCCACATATTGTTAAATTAACATATCATACTTTCTTACTTCCTTTAACACATGTTATTAACTTGTCGTTAACTAAAGGTATTTTTCCAGACGACCTGAAAAGAGCAAAAGTGATCCCGATATACAAAGGCGGTGACAAGACACTCGTAAACAATTACCGCCAGTTTTTTCTAAAGTTCTAGAAAAAATAATGTACAACAGATTAAAATTTTTCATAAACAAACATAACATCTTATATTATTACCAGTTTGGATTTAGGAAGAAGCATTCTGCAAACACGGCTCTTGTGCAACTAGTAGACAAAATTTCCACAGCTATAAATAATGGTGACTACTTACTAGGAGTTTTTCTTGACTTCAGTAAAGCTTTCGATACAGTTGACCATAAAATATTACTTAATAAACTAGAACATTACGGCATTAGAGGAAGAGCACTTGCCTGGCTGGAAAGTTATTTGTCTAACAGAACGCAGTATGTTTTATTTGAAGGTATAAAATCGAACATTCAGTCTGTATGCTGTGGTGTCCCACAGGGATCAATAATAGGCCCACTGTTATTCTTAATCTATATTAACGACATTGTTAACGTATCAGATTTCCTATTATATTTGCTGATGATACAAATGTTTTTGTCAATGGTAACAGTCTTAGCGAGCTAGAAACTGCGATGAATCATGAACTGTAAAAATTAGTTACTTGGTTAAAGAGTAATAAACTATCTTTAAATATCAGTAAAACACATTTTATTGTCTTCAAATCAGAAAATAAAAAGGTATCCAATCCAATTGCCATCCTTATTGATGGACTACAAATTTCTTAAGTAGAAAACACAAAATTCTTAGGAATTTTAATCGATGCTAATTTGTCCTGGACTTTTCATATACAGTATATAAAATCTAAAATAGCCAAAGCCGTTGGAATTATAAGTAAAGCTAGAAAAACCCTGAGTAGATCATCCCTTGTAACGTTATACTATACATTTTTATATCCATATCTAACGTATTGTGTCGAAGTGTGGGGAGGAGCATATAATACACATCTTAGTTCTTTATTCAAATTGCAAAAGTATGCAATTCGGTTAATTATGTCAGCTCCATACAGAGCGCACACAGACCAACTCTTCAAGAAGCTGTCCATTTTACCAATAAGAAAAATCTACGAATACACGGTTGTGCTGTTTATGTACAAAATCGTTAAGAATATGTTTCCGTCAGTTGTGACAAGGATGTTCATTAGAAATAACGAACTACACGAACATAGGACACGCAACGCAGAATTACTACATGTGCCGATTTCAAAAAGTAATGTATTATATAAAACCATTAGATATCGAGGTGTTAAATTATGGAACTATATGGCGACAACAGTGGATTGTAATTGTAATTATGCATTAGCAACGTTTAAACGTCAATTTAAGAATGTTTTGCTAGTAAATAATATTAATGACATATATAAATAGCATTCTTTGTTGCTATTTTACATGAAGTATTCATGAAAATAGTACTGTTGTGATTCATGTTTCTGTTTTTCTTCTTTCTTCAATCACACAAACTGTTATCTTGCACCATGGAATTTATCTATGTATCACATGTATTGTGAGGGCTAATCAGCCACTAGTGGCTTTATACCCTCATTACAGAAACCATGGCAATCTATGTATGTAATTGATTGGAATGTATCACAGTTTCTGTAATAAACCATTATTATTACTATTATTATTATAATGCAATATTTTGACTACTACACTGAATGATGACAAGCCAACCAGGTTTATAACTATAATTGTAGCTGCCATTTCAACATAAACTTTCACCGACGCATTTAAACAGAATGGAACAAATGACACAATGCGAAAGAAGGAATACCGAATTGTCTTGTTAGCTTGTATTTGACATTTGTTATTGACGCATGCTGCGACAAATCTTGTGACACGATGGTTCTTGATCACAGATAACGCTATGATCTCACGGCATTAATTTGTACTGAACATGACGTTTTTTTATATAAATAACACGATTAATAACGTCTTGATTTTGCCTAGACAACATCGAACATGACATGTGTTCACGTTATTGCTGACGTTCCAAAATGTCGGGGCTCTGTAAACCGCGGAACAAGGCGGTATTAACAACCCCTAACATTCGATGTGTGCTTTATATACACTTTGCAGCAATAATTCTGACATTTACTTTAACCACGATATTCAACCAGTCGTGAAACTTTTCAGTTTGTTTAGACAGTTTATGAAACGCAAAAGAAAGTGTCCGCAGAACACCTCTAACATACTTTTAGAATTTACTATTGCGCATATCTGACACGTCACCCGCTCGACTGCAGGATTCCCCTGTCGATTATGTCCAACCAATCAGCGAATTAACAAAAGTTGATTAGCGGAAATAATTTTTCGTTGTTTTGTTTTATCTTAAAATCGCATATTATGTGAAAACACGTTTATACGGAGTTGAGGAAAGTGATATATAATGTATGGGACATGTTTGTGTGTGAGTGTGTATGTGTGTGTGTGTGTGTGTGTGTGTGTGTGTGTGTGTGTGTGTGTGTGTGTGTGTGTGTGTGTGTGTGTGTGTGTGTGTGTGTGTGTGTGTGTGTGTGAATATTAACAAATCTAACACAAAACAGGAACAACACCAACATTAAGCCATAAAATATAATCTGAATAACAAATTTGATAAGTTAATCAACTTTATGTGCATCAAACATCCGTGAAAGAGAAGACCCCTGCTTTGTGGAGGGGCATGGTGGAATAGTTGTATAACATCGGACTCTCAATCGAGAGAATCAGGGCCCCGTAGGCTAGTTGTTACAGTCGACAGCGCTTGGGAAACTTCACATTTCTAACTAATTATAATGCATAATACATTTGACAGTATAAATTTATATTTTATTAATACGAATATACTAAGTTAAATATATCCATTAAAAATAATGCATCTATTAAACTTTTCATAAAAAGTTACGTTAACTGAAATTTGCATTGTGACCGAAATAAAGTTCTATTCTAATAAAATTGTAATAACTAACCCCGGTCTCCCCTACTTTGCTAGTGAGCAACTCTTCCATCGTTGCTGAACATATCCTGTTGCTGTTTATGGTACTAAAAGTATTATTGAAGAACGGAATACAATTCTTCTGCACACGACCTTTTAAATTAATCTGGCTCTGTAAGTCCACCATATGTTCAATGTTGGTGTTTTGTCTTCGCTTGTTTATTCGGCCAGACGTTAAATACGTTGGCGTGAAGTTCCGACTGCCGCAGCCCGAAATATTATTGTGTACATGGTACAGCGTTTTCTTTACCTCTAGACACACATTATCGCACGTCCGTACGCACGCACGCACTCTTCTGCTTTCTCTGACTCTCTCCTCCCCCCTCTCTCTCTCCCCCTCTCTTCTCTCTGTATATATGTCGTATATATGTCTCTCTCTCTCTCTCTCTCTCTCTCTCTCTCTCTCTCTCCGGTCAGCTTTAAATGTAATTTACAATAAGTGCCAATAATGGATGCGAAATGTGTCAGTGTCTGCACCGGTCGTCTTCTTGATTCAAGTGGTCTTTGTTTGTCCTTGTCCAGATAAGTCTAATGCGGGTCGCCTGAAGAAGTTTGCAGATAGCGAACGAAACATTACGAGAAAAAGTAGACTTACTGCGAAACACGTAAACAGAATAACAATTTGAACCATCCAGTCTCAACTCACTTAAATATTTCTGGCTTATTAACCGCAGTTATAAGACCAGTAGGCTCTGTAGCCTTAGTTCAACACATTTATTCTAATAATAAGAACATTTTATTACAAAATTAACAGCATAGAGCCTCGATTTAACACATACTAAGGCCATATTGACATCGCTGAGAGGTATACGCGTCTCTCACTCCAACATGTTTAAATACAGGTTTTATTCATTCACACAGCTACATTGTTACGTTTCATTAGTGTTTAACCATGTGAAGTGTTTCAATTTAAGTTGTTTCCAAGTTGTGTGCAGTATTTAATAGAGGGGTTCATCGATTGTAAACAACGGATACTTTAAAAGGCCCGTTGTATTGGTTACACTTTCAAAAATACAACGAACGGATCTACAACACTCGTGAGAGTGAGGCCTTGTTTATATTCGGTTCAGCGAAACATTTTGAGAAGCAGGCGTACTGTTTGTATTGCTAGAGCTTGTGGAACTGTCTCCTGAGCGCAGGGCCCTTAACCAGTTTTGTATTTGCAACGCTCTTATTTTCTGTCTTAGCTTTGACCTCATGTATGCAATATAGTCGTTCACTGTCCAGTAGCCAATGCCGACCAGCAGCCGGCACTTGAGGAATTGTACGAACTGAAGATCATCCTTCTCATGCCGGTTTGCCGTCGCATATAGCGCCGTGATGCCGCACATCAACACCAGGATGCGCCACATGAGCACAACGAAGAAAGCCGCGAAGCCAAAGAACAGAAGGTTGACGTTCGGCGAGTCTTGTAGGCACTCGTTCGTGCTGCAGACGGCGCTGTATCGGAACAAGTTCGCAACATGTATAACAGCTTTAGTAAAATGTGTGTAACCCTCGCAATACGACCCGAACAAGGCCTGTGACGTCAGAACAGTAATTACAAATACAACAGAGAAGAGAAATGCAACATAGAAAATATAATTTGTGGCACGAGATATGTTAAAGGCAAACAAAATATTATGTTTTCCGAGGAAAACAGACCACCTCAAGACGTTCATCATTGTCAAAAAGTGTACACTAGTAAGCAGCATTCTGTGTACTAACTGGGAGAGAAAGGTTTGATAAAAAGAAAGAAATTTCTTTCCGTTACAATTCCGAATATATTTCGACGTTCGCATTGAAACTACCTGACGCCACGAAATCACTGGTATAAGAGCAAACGTTAGCACAACGATTAACAAATCTACAATTGGCCATATGGTTGAGAAATACCGCAAGAGTTCGTGGCGCTTCTGCCAGAATTGTCGAATCGTTTTGAAAATATAAACGGTTATCAGCATTAAGTATATCCCCTCAAACACAACACGATATATGTCGTCTATGCTCGCTGCAATGTAAACTTGGTGAACTGAAACATCACTGAACCGGGATTCGATTATACCAATGTCTCTGTACTCGAATACAAGCACAGTTGACGCAAACAAATTATTTTTTGGATTGAAAACAGTGAACTCCAAGAACACGGCCCTCGTCTTCTCGTCAATCCAGGATGCTTTCTCCAGGTTCTCCAGCGACTCTGCCATCTTCAGCATTCGTGTAGTCCACAAGGGGATTATATAACCGCCGCCAGAATAAAACTGGTGTCTACCCTGTATGGAAGGCGTGCCAGTTTCTCCGGCTGGATGGTAGGTCCACGGACTTTGGTTGATTACGTCGGAGCTGTTCATGGCGAGACTGTGCCACGAAGATAAATACGAAGCCTTGTCCTCCCCTCCAAAGCTGTACGGCGTGAAACAGGAGTGGTCCAGTGAACGATTTGGCCCATAGTAGTCGGAACACGGACCTGGAAGACACTTACTTATTGAACATAACTAGTTAACTCGATAAACATGTGTGTGTGTGTGTACACGTGTGTGTGTGGGGGGGGGTGTGTGGGTGGTTGTGGGTGTGCATAGTTTATTCGTTATTGCTATGCCTGTTTTACGGGCATAGGCGCGGGAACAGGGGAGCAGCTGCCCACCCTCTAATTTCTGGGGGGAGGCAGACATATGGTTCTGCCCTCCCATTAAATGTGAGCGTGAATGTTTGTCTTTGTTGCGAGCGTCAATGGCGGGTGGAAATGTAAATTTTATGAGACGTTTAATGTGTATTTTTATCGCCTGTGAACGGTTTGTGCAATTGGAGGGTAGGTATATGGTTTTCTGCCCCCCGTGCCTGTAATAGGCGGCGCTGCGACATTTTTTCAAAGCAACCCCCCCTCCCGTCTTCGGATGTCATCATTTCAGCCGAGCCAGCGAAGAGAAGCTGGAGAAGGTAAATTGACAGCAGCGGCGCGACGTAAAAAATATCATTTTCAACAGCACTGTCTCCCAGTGTTCGGATGTCATGAGTTCACAGCGAAGACAGCGGAGAAGCTGAAGTTACATCGGCGAAAAATTTCCAACAGCACCACCCCTCGTCTTCCGATGTCACAGTCGATCCAACCGAGACAGCCACAAGGTGAAGGAAGATGTGAAGAAATTTGTTCAGTGGTGCTGAAGCTCCGAGAGCCCTCCCATTATGAATTTCGTTCCCACGACACTGTTTATGGGGTTTTGAAACAGACAGCACACTAACAGAAAGTTACGTTTTATAGATTGGACTTACGTAATATACCTTTCACACATTCCTTGGATTGTTTTGTTATGCGAGCTCGATCGCGCAAGGAATTATTGAAACGTCAGTTTTGATCAATTTTTGCGTTCTGATGCTTACGTTGTATACATAAACAGGGGTCACTGTTAGAACGACTCATGCGTTGCTGAAATATTAACTCGTTATTTGTGTTAACAAAATACCGACGTTCTTAGTCGTTGGTGAGCCTCAAGGGGGAGTGTACTTGGAGTTGTTTTGGTGATCGTCAAAGGGGTGTGTATGGTGGTTTTGGTGACCCTGGAGAAACGCAACACCCAAATAATTACGAGCTTGATTAGTTACACTTCTTAAACAAATCCTTAAATGAGTGGCTGCACCTCCTTCCGTTAGTCCAATCCAACCATAGGCGGATCAAGGGAGGCCTGGGGGTACGTTCCCCCTAGACCTTTGGGTTGTGCTCCGGTTTATGCTACAATAAGCTGACGTTATGACGGCGTGCTGAAGGTCCGACTCAGACCACCGAATATGAATTTGCGTCGGCCGCCAATGGAGGCGTTTTTCCTCCCCCAGACTACCCTCTCTGTATCCACCCCTGCCAATGCTGCATTCACATAGAGCGTAATACCTGTAGCATCTACAACTCTGAGCTGTCTGATCCTTGCGACGCCGACCAGAATGTTTGTATCGTCGGCGATGTAATTATTGTTTCCGAGAAATAAAGCCGGCACAAAACTGTATTTTATGTAGTTCCACATGTCGTCTGCGGTTCGCACCTGAAACATTTACATGACGCCGCTTTTTGTGTGTTGTGCCAGTATATTATAACAGGTGACGTCAGACTAGATTAGCAACTGGTAGCACGCCAGCTATCGACCAGGGATATATGTCCAACTTATCTTTGGTAACTATTTAGTAATTACTCAGTACTGTCCTATGGCAAACTGATTAGTAAAACCTTACGTTGTACGATCGTATTTAAACCAAGAAAGTTAGCATTATATTCGCCGTTTTGGTCAAGGACAACATTTACATATTACCGCATGTTCTTTTATTTTCTAATATAAGTCCATTTAGATGCACAAAATTAGCGTATATTTGATCCAAAAAGTACTAATATCTGAAATTATAATAAAGATATATTTTAAAAAATTTGGTCTGAGAATGTCCATTGATTCCATTGGAAATCGAAATGTATCACATAGCGTTTCATTTAAGCAACAAAGGATTTTATATCTGTCACAATTGTCAAAACTCGTTACAATTAGTATTGCACACATGCAAGCAGGCAGGCACGCACGCAGGAACGCACACACGCACGCACGCACATACCCCTTGCTCCACTACACACAAAACACCACTCACACGCATGCACGCTCGCATGCAAGTACGACATTTTAAAGATTTATTTATAAACATTTATGAATTAGTTACAACTGAATAATTGGTCAATGCCATACCTCAATAAAGCTGACGTTCAGCCCGTATCTAACATGCACAAACGTGTCTACCAGCGAATTGCGAAATAGGTACGCCGACTTGAGAGTTCCGCTATTCAATGTAGCCGTCAGAGCGACACTTATAAGAACAGAAAAAACAAAGTTATGTAACACTTTCCACATTCTGCGCTGTTTCTTCATGATCGATGCCCCCATACGCACTGCACATGTCGTGGGTAACATTTTCATCACTGGCGATGTTAACTGACTAGAAGTGCTCGACGAGCCAGAATAGCTGGAACAACCAGAAGAGCTAGACGAGCCAAACGCATCTTTCCTGACGAAAAGGGCGTATTCCATACCTGGAACAAGACCATCATTTATGACACAAATGTTGTATATTTTATACAAAATAAATTATCTAGTGGTGTTATCCGGGGATGTCCGGGTGTACACCTTGTATCACTGCAACAGGTTGAACGAATATTAGCAGCACCCGTCATGCTTAAGCAGGACAATGAAGGATATTACTTGAACTTCACGTCCTGTTTTTGCAGTCATATCATGGTAAGTGATGCTAAATTTAATCTTAGCCTTAACTGTCCTTTATCGTAACGCAAGCACGCACACACACACGCATGTACGTGCGTACGCACGTACACACACACACACCAGTGCCGTGTTGAGTATCACCGTTTAACCCAACACGCACGCCAACGAGCGCACGCGCACGCAATGATATTTCACACACACATGCACGCACGCACGCACGCACGCACGCACGCACAGACACACACACGAAGATATTTCAGCAAATAGTTTAGTTTACACAGTAAATGACGAGTGTTTGGTGTAACTACGTCCTTTTCACGCTTCTCCCACTGATGAATTCATTGTTGATATTCCACAAGCATGCACTGCAATAGCAATAATCATTGTTACAGAGCCCTCGCCGAAATCGAAACGATCGTTAAATCCAGTCTGTCTTTACGTCTTAACTGATGTCTAGAACACACGCTTAGGCATCAAGATTACATTAATTGGGCTATGCAAATATACTGTTGTTTCAATATTTGTTATTTAACACTGGTGCTCATTAACGTACCCCTGTTAAGCGTGTACGCATCGGGCACGTTTGGTCTGGCCCGTGCGCCTGCGAAGAATGTCACGAAGGCGGCTGCTACAGTGATCTTTATTGGTTCAAAGATGCCCGTGTCTTGAAAGAACGTCGAAAAGAACGACACCATCCAGGCAACACTGCGCGCATAACCGTAGGTCAAACTGTACATAACGGTGTAAAACGACGCCACTATGCCTGAGCCAACAGTCACGGTCCACGCGATATAAATGAACCACCAAGGCAAGCTGCAAATTACATATTTCGTTCTGACCGGGTTTCGATAGTGTCACACCTTACGTTGCAGCATACTTAATACGACAAACAACAATATCATTGCATGTATATTGTTTGTTGCGTAATTGTCGTTAACCGTCTCATTCAATCATAGTATGGAATTCTTTCTCGCATTCTATTCACCCCCTCCCTCTTTCTCATCTCCTTTACTTCGGGTCACCTCTCATCCTTTTCTCACACTTCTCATTCGTTATTCTCTTAACAACATGATGCACACAGTACGTGTGTTTGTGTGTGTGTGTATATATATATATATATATATGTGTATATATATATATATATATATACACATATATATATATGTATGCAGATATATATATATGTGTGTGTGCGTGCGTGCATGTGTGCGTGTGTGTGCGTGTGTGTGTGTGTGCGTGTGCTATATTTACCACCCCTTTGCTTTCTCCGCTGCGTGATGTGTTTCATCCACCTGTGTATTATTATTTGTAGAATTTGAAGCAGATGTACTTTGGTTGTTTGACGAGGATGTGACAGAGCCGCTTCGACTAGAATACGTAGATGGTATCTGTGAACATGTATTGGGAACGATGGATACCTATGATGGTGATAAATAGTTTTTATAGATGTTACGTCCAATTATTAATACATGTTTTCCTTGGTGAAACACGCGCGACATTACTCAATTATTCGATACACGTATTTAATATACGAAAGTATTGATTTCGGCTGGAATACCTGTACACCGGTAGGGCCTACATAGAAGTCGGTATTACACTACATCAGTTTAAAATATTAATAAGTTAAACATATAAATAGGTTATAAATAAAAACAAATTAATAAGTTGTATAAGAAATAATTAAATAAATATATGTATGATATATCACAATTTTACAATATAGAATGGTTTTGCACAGCTAGTTCACATGCGTTCTTTAACAATGTCTGTAGTACAATTGCACACACTTTTTATCAAGACATTGTCAATGTTATATACGTGTTTTCTGAACAACCTATTCTTGAGCAATAGAGCGGTGTCGATAGCATAATTGACAAATATACTACTCGCACTGTCCCAACGGATGTATCCTAACACCCGGCTGTGCGTATTATTGTAAGCAAATTTAAGTTTTGATATATACCGTTTACACAATGTAATGTACGCGCTAACAAAATTTAAAACACGCATGAAGCACATTGTAGGTTTCTAAACTGTTTACATTTTAGCCGATTTTGTTCCAATGCTTCAGAAGTGATTTATTGCATTAATTTTAAATGAAAAATAAATATTTATTCACATTTGGTGATGCAATCACGGGTTTCATCTCACGCAAGGTAATGACCAACTCGTCGTCATGTCTGAAAGAAGAGTGTACATGTTCTTATGTTTTATATAGCAGCGAAATATATTCAACGAAGCACGAGTGCAATATTAACACGCATAATATTGTGTTTAGTAAGACTCTCGATAAGCGAAAGTCTATTCTCCACCTGGGGTTTATGCTCTGGGTGACGGTCTAGGTATATTGTATCAAATATACTTAAATCACACAAAACATCAGGCAAAATCCATTAATGATAATATTAATAATAATAGTAGTTATTATTTGTGAAGGCCCATATCCACAAATATACGCAGCTTTATACATAAGACTAATACATTAATAACACAAATAATACCAATTTAAATATAAGAATAACAAATAAAGTCAACAGGGTTGTATTCATATACATTAAAATTGCATAATAATTATTATTATTATATTGTTTATATAAAAACCTATATCTATATAATAATTATTTATGCAACATTATACCTAAGTAATATACATAAATAAATAGTACAATTAATATGTAGCAGGTACTATAATTGAGTACTATAGTTGCATTAGACAGATACTTGGTAAAAAAAAGGCTATCCTTGACACCTTAGCCACCATATGGCATAGGTGTAAATCTGGGCAGAGTCGATGCACTGCCTGGTAAAGCCTCAAACTAAAAGTGCTTAGTCTATTTTTGTGTTATTTTGAACCGCCAATTGATCTGACCTTGGGGGTAGAATCAAACGAACGTCAAGTAAAAGTGGATGACTACAGCGATTATATCAAACAGTTACGGGAACGGTTGGAATCGACTTACAAGATTGCTACAGCAGAAAACAACAAGTCCGCCAATCGTCACAAAGGGCTCTACGACAGACGAGTTAGAGGAGGAACTGTTGAAATTGGTGATCGCGTGTTGGTACGAGGCAGCAACAAACTAGCAAACCGGTGGGAAGAGGATGTCTACGTTGTGAAGGAACAACCAGAGACAGCAATGCCTATGTTAGTGGTGAAGCGAGAAGGAGTGCGTGCAAGCAAGAGAACACTGCATCGAAACATGTTGCTACCAGCATTATTATTATTTTGTTATGTATGTCTTGATACTTTTAGCTTAGGTTTGCTTAGTACATTTTTATTTAATGCAGTTCTAGTCTTTTTATACATTTAATTCTATTATCTTCATTTTAGTAGCTATTAGTTGTCAACACCCTTGAACAGAGTCCTACTCTGGATATGAGTACATAAATAAAGTGTATCATAATTACCAGCCAACTTCCTCCCGCTACCTGCGGAGAAGAAGGAATCTGTTGCGGGGACGCGATCAAGATGGCCGGCGCATGCAAGGGCGGAAGGACCTCGTGGTGTGACAGTAAGGGACGTTGATAGACGAAGATGAAGCAACCTCGACCGAGTTTGAGTCGGAGGATGGCGACTGTGTTAGGGTTGTAATGAGGAAAACACTGGATCCAGAGTCTGGGGAGTTTGCGCCTGGCGCGTTGGAACGTGCGTCAGAAGGAATGTCCGGATTAATCAACGGTTTTGTGATGTAATAACGAAATTGTCATAGACAACATGATAACATGTGTTCATTAATTACTGATATTGATTATATTGGTTAATTTGTTTATTATTGGAATGTCGGGACGACATTCATTGATGGAGGTGGTAGATGTAACAGGTACTGTCGATGCACTGGCTGGTAAAACCACACATATCTGTAGGGACTATGAAATTAAATGCTGTTTACACCTTTTTACAGGTGTTGAATGCTGTTTACACCTTTTTACAGGTGTTAAATGCTGTTTACACCTTTTTACAGGTCTCGAACCCAACCGGTGAGCTGAACTGCGAGAAATAAAAAATAAAATATAAGAACAACTATATAACTATAATCGTGTTTTATATATATATAAACATTAAAACATATTAACTTGCATGTTAAAATAATAATTTGTATGTTAAAAAACCAATTGCGTACAGGAAGTTCCAACTTCTTGGTTTACAACGTTTCACTTGCACTTTGTTGGTGTGGTTCACCTATTTTATCTTATCCTTCTCTGTTTGACACCACACAAGATTCACGAAATAAAGTTATCACAACACTTAGCGAGAACATTCAAATCCGACGATATACCAGTTTTTTTACAAATCAATCAAACCGTGCGATCACTGTTGGTCCAAAAGAAAATACGCCAATAGGTAAATTGTGGGGCCTATATAGAACAAACAATGACCAAAATGTGAATAACACTACATCGGTACGGGGTTGAACTTGAAGGTCTTGCTAGCAAGAACTATCGGTACAACGATGAAAGAACGCATATAATTGTTGTCAATCAATTATCAGCCATTAATTAGTTAACACAATCATAACACTGGCTACCAGTGATAACACCAGAAAAGCAAAGAAGCAATCAACATCCACTACACCGAAAGAAGACTACCTTGAGTCGAGTAGTCGGACAAGAACGCTCACGCGTCCTTCTATAACTTGTGTCACATGACGCTGGGCATGTGACACGCTTATAGCCAGGCAAGTCATACCGCTGATGAAGATATACGAAAATAACAAACATATAACACTATTCTAATATAACGAGGATATGTACGCACCCTTCAAGCATGGATCCGGATGAGTCGTTCTTCACCGAATGCTTTTTCTTACAGAAATATCTTAAAGTGAAATACAGAACCTAGTATTACATATGCGTATGTGTCATAAAAAAGACATCGACGAACATCTCACAAAATACACTTATGGCAAAATCTCAGTGATGTTGATAGAGAACAATAAAAAGATAGTCATCAACAACAGCAACGTAACACCAAATCACCGAAAACTAAATGTGAAATATTAAATAATCCTTACAATTGAACAAAAGTTACAGGCCACATATCAAGCACACTTACATTACTCTCTCTCTGTATATATATATATATATATGTTTTTTGCTCATATATATATATATATATTGTATATGTATATGACAGAAAATGGTCAGATAAATTACCACGATCTTTTTTTACGGAACATGTTGACAATATCATGTCTTAACAGTTATCTCCTTGAACTACTTGTGATAGCTTGGTGGAACATCTGCAACAGACGTTCTCGTCGAAATGGTACACATGAGGCGACCGATAAACTGGATTCTTATGTCCGAGTTGTCATGCTTGATTTTAGCGAAGCGCTTGACCTCATTAATTATCATTGGTTACTTGAAAAGCTACAATTGTATGATTTGCCCCCACACATTATAAGATGATTGGCAACATGTTTACTAGACAGATCTCAACAAGTAAAAATAGGAATTGTATATTCGCATTCTGGTCACTCGAATGGGGGAGTACCACGAGTACCACAGGGAACCATATCTGGACATAAGTGTTTCCTAGTCTGCGGAAACGATTTATATATAAATATGTAGACGACAGTACATTATACGAAGTATGCGATAGAAAAGGTGCATCGGCTATGCAAGAATCGGTTGACATTGCCGCCAGGTGGACAGAACAGATTGACAAGAGAATTAATTCAGGAAAATCAAAAGAGATGATCATCAGTGTTGCAAAAGTTGATAATTTTCGAAATACCATACCAAAAATACAGATCAATGGAATGGATGTAGATCAAGTAGACCATGCCAAACTTCTAGGTGTTACAATGTCACGTAATCTTACATGGAATAAACATGTGGAGAATATTGTGAACAAAGCAGGGAGAAGATTATACATATTGTGTCAATTAAAACGTGCTGGAATTAGCCAGAATGACCTGGTGACTGTATATGTCAGCGTTGTGAGACCGGTACTTGAATATGCATGCCCCGTGTGGCATACTAATTTACATCAATACTTGCCAGACAATACTTAAATTATACAAAAAAGAGCACTTAAAATGCATTTTTCCTAATACAAGTTATGCTGAGATACTTAGTTATGTTGGCCTACAAACTTTGAAAGAAAGACGAGACTGTCTGTGTGGAAAATATTTCAACAAGAATAAAATTAGCACACACACAAATTAAATCATCTGCTACCTGAAAAAAGACATATCAATTATGATATAAGAGGGAGTAATATGTACCCATTGCCAAGAGCTCGGACGAACAGATACCGCAATTCTTTAATACCATGTGGGTTATATAACTGGCAATAAACATTAAATAGCAAACAAAAAGATTGTATTACTAATGTGTAACGTTTCACTGTATAATTTTATTCTTTTATCGATTGTGTAATGTGAATCCAACTCAGCTGAGTTGCTACTAAAACTTGTTTTATTTTTATCTTTATGTTTATCTAAATAAACATGATTGCCTTTCATAAAGTAGGTGAGCTATGACATAGAGATACTCACTTATTTGTTTCAACCACGTCAAATTCTATGTAAAGGTGACGCTTTTCATGTGGCCGTACATTCGTGAATATCGCCATAATTAACATATTGATAGGTAAACACATTAAAAAAGATTCGATGCCGACAATCAGTTGTTCTGTCGTGATAGCGATACCGCCTAACGCGCCCTCTTCAATCTGTACTGGCGGCTTCCCATAAAACATGATGTTGGTGAACATGGCGATCATGGCAAACGACATCACACACGACAGTCGCTGGGCGCGGTTGAAGGTCTTGTAGACGGGACGACTGAAGATGCTCACCCACGGATGTTCACTGCGCATGGTCTGCATTGATGTCAGTCGGAAGTCGTAAAAACGACTGCGTTTTATACCATTTGCATATAGCGATTTCGTGATGCCGCGTGTGCCGAATTCTGGTGTCAACCAATCATCACATACAAAGGTCCACACCTGGTTCGTCTGAATGTCGCGAACTGTTATTTGCTTGAGAAACCTGGCACAAACATTATACACACACATTGCGACCTACGGTGTCACAACCACGCATTGGCAGCCACTGCAATGTCAGTCTCTGTTACATCACATTTATGACACTGTCATTGCCCGGCAATCAATAAACATTAATTTAGAACTTATCAATGAGATAACGCACGCACGAACGGTCGCACGCACGCACACACACATACACACACATACTGACATGACATACACTGTATAACAAATTATCTTACAATTTTGTTTTTAAAGATGTAATTAATTAAGTCTGACCATGACACTTTCATTACGCATCTTAATAACTGTACTTTTCTGAGATGTTAGGGTTGCTTTTCATGCCAAAATCTCTGTATTGTGAAATTAATAAACGTGTTCTATTACCACCTGACATTACATGTATTACTAATTGTTATTCAGGATACAACTTTAAAACTTATACAATATGCTAAATAAATGATACAGCGAAAACGATAATACAGGTAGCGCCTACCACGATGGAAAGTATCCGCGACAATTGTGCCATATGCGTATGAATAGAAGTTGGCCGAGAGTAGTCTTAGTTGCAACCAGAAACCAACACTCGGCTCCGGACTCGTGTACATGTCTGGTCGGGTCGGCCAACACAAGAGTTTCGCTGAAGCCAAGTGAGCCTATCATGTACATTGCGACAGTGGCTGAGGTTCCTGCGTCACGCTGCCATCCAGTGATCACTGTTACCAGGTAGTAGTATTCGGCGTCCACGGCGGCGGATGTAAAGATGACTCCTTGCTGTCAATATTAACAAGATGATGTCAGCGGTGTAAGGCAAAACACCGATATCCATCGTACATCATAATTGGTCGAAGTGATACAAATTCCAACGCAAATATCCGATACTCAAATGTCTATTGCTCTCCGAAAGAAATGTATCACGTCGAGTAAGGAATGTGTGTGAAACAGATATAGGGTAGCGATCAGGGTCTAAATATAGCATTGGTACAATTCCTTCAAACAAATCACCTATCTGATATACCTTTAATATAAAACGATGCCCTTGTTTTTCTTAATTGATTCCAGAACAGATTTATTGCAGCAGTTATTTTTACAACAGTTCGCAGCATGCATTCTGATGTAACTTTCACAGAGACCGTCGGTACCTTCTTCAGATCATTGTGGTCCTTCCGCCGTGCCCACACCATCAGTAGTGCGTAGATACACCAGACGGCAATGATAAGAGCCAACACAACGGGGTTGTAAAAGACTCCGAGGAATAACGACATATTGAATGGGTCCAACTTATTCGGTTGTATCAGCATATTTGCCGAGAAGATACTTAAGTGACGACATTCGCACACGACGGTAGTAGCTGACGAGCTCAGTGACACCTCGAATGCAATATACCATTCAGATAGATCATTCCGGTTTTAAACGAACAGAACAAACATCTACTGATAATGAATCCTAAAACAATCCATAGATAATCCATGCGCAATAGTAAAGATAAACTCAACATTGTTCAATCGAGTCGACAAATGTACATGCGCAATATATAGTAATTTCGTTAAAATGACACAGTGTGTGTGTGTGTGTGTGTGTGTGTGTGTGTGTGTGTGTGTGTGTGTGTGTGTGTGTGTGTGTGTGTGTGTGTGTGCCTGTGTGGGGAGGGTACATATGGTCGATTCTCACGAAACCTGGACCCATTGTCGATTTGGCGACTTTCATATATTGTTTTCATGTTTCAGTATGATAAAGTAAATATACTGAAGATTAGAAGACAAAACATGGGACACCTTAACATGGTTATTTCTGCCAGAGAGAGGGGTCTGAAGTTACATGTCCGATTCGTGTGATGCGACACGAAACACGTAGACCGTAGACATCTCGTGTCTTTATATAATATTAGTCATTATGTATTTTTATGGCTTTCTGGTAGATAGAACACATGAACCGTCACGTGTAATGTGAATTCATCAGCTGCCAACGCACAGTTTAATTGTTTTCTGGTTGCTTAAGTTCATCATATTTATGTGCACTCCTTCCACGCCATACAGCACACCATGTCAACTGTTACAACTTTACTTATATTGTACCTAGAAAATAATATTGTTATTTATGACGACGCTTTCCAATGGTGTCGAGTTTGTTTTGTGGAATGATTACTAATACATTGAATGCAGAGTTAGAAAATGTGTTTCGCGGGAATCGCTTATATTTGCTATAATTGGGTACCTGTCGAATAGCTAATAACTTATTTATATTAATTTAATCGTTTTATTGAGAATACTTCATATCTAGCTTGACATTAAACACACGGTCAAACATATTAGACAACATATTTTGATTTACAAATTTGTTTCTGACTTAACCATAGAACTGTTAACGTAGAAGGTTCTTAACAGTCCCACCAACATACACAGAATAGCTGGTTAACAAATATTTATCTTTATCGGTAAGTGAAGGGTGTACTAGCAATGAAACCACAATAACTTTTTAAAAATAATTCTTGGCACAACAGTTACAAAAACGTATGCTTTTCGCGTGGTATCGCCTTTCTCGTTGATCCAATTCATGCAGAAGAGTTGGTACAATTCCATGATGTAATCGTGTGCTTAATTTCTGATTGATTATTTAATGATAACAATATGCTATCCGTATCACTTTACAACTAGCACCTCTGTAATATATATATATATAATATGATATAATATATATAATATAATGTAATATATATAACAACACTTATTGTTCAAATATATCATCACCATTCAGAATGTTTTGTCGTTGGCTAGAATGTCGTAGACACTGCCGACAGAGGTTTGTGATGTTACTTGGTATAACATTTCCCATTCTTTATATTCCACTTTCCCTATTTGAACCAGCTTCGTGTTGGTGTCTTTAACAAAGGTAGTGTCCTTTACCTTCTGTAAGTACCACTTGTAATCATGCTTGACAGCAATGAAATCATCGTCTATATACATAACTTGTTCTGCGTATTTGACATTTCACATATGGGGGTGAACAGTACCATGATCATTAGTAATATCGCTTTATGTGACACCAGTGGTGGTTATGTCATTAGAAGTGGCTGTGTTGTCAGTTGTGGCTGTGTCAGCAGTGAAGCTGCGCCAGCAGTAGCAGTATGGACCTTGAACTTTATGTGTTGCTGTCCAGGTTTCGTGACAATAGACCATACACACACGCACGCACGCACGCACACACGCACGCACACACGCACGCACTTTTTGTAGTGCGGAGTGCTTGTGGGATATAAAATGTGGGCCGAAAGCAGATAACTCCGCACCTGGGGCCGGTTTCATGAAGCGGCTAAGAACGTTCTTAACGTTAAGATGATTGTCTTAGTAAATTACGTGATTTTTTAATATAAGCGAACATAGGAGTTTACGCAAACACGTGACGCTAAATAATTGCGTAACTTTAAGTACGCTTCATAAAACCGGCCCCTGGGCATTATAAACTGCCTTAAATATCAGTCCGATATATTTGTTTAGCAGTTACTGTGTTCCATTCTCAGATAATCGAGAATTGGAAACGACTGTGTGGCGGATGACAGCCAAGTTCAATTGGCTTGCACTAAGCGTCGGCCGCCCAATTGGCTTTTGCAAGCTACCAGATGTAATGACCGACGCCATTTCTTTGTACGATTTAAACAAAACAAGTATGCATTCTGTTATTAAACAGACTGTGCACATTATTTAAAACTGTACACAACATTATGATATAGAAGAACCTGAATCACAATGGGCAAACCAGCTGAGGAAGTACCTGCAAGAGGCTTTCCGTTGAAATTTAACTGCGATTGTTGTATGATTTAATTTACCTTACACCCATCGTTCGTCCATATTTCCACATCATCGTCCCAGTACAGACAGTCGTTTATGTAGGCAGTTGCGGTGATGTTAAGAAGAAACGTTTCATTTCTTATCGCCGAACTGCCGAGTTGCTTCCTTCTAGTTGTGTTTGCGGTGATGTTACGAAACTTTTCATTTGTTATCTCCGAGCTGCCGAAATCTTTTCTGCTTGTTGTCTTTACGTCTGTCTCCATATTACAAAACCCACACATCTTCGACTCCGCCTCACAAAGCTTACAACGAGCCGAGTCATGAAACGTTGGTAGAATGCCGATGTACAACTGACAACGTGGTCTTTTGTCGGACATTCGGCCGAAAAGTGAAACAACGCCACGTCCCTCCACGACGAATTCTAGTCCAGCCTTATTTGTCTTGCTGATCTTCATAGCTGTGTGTGTCGTTTTATTGTGGAAGTTTATAGTGTGTAGTGTAATATTCGTTTCCTTTCTAGAGTCCCTGAAGAAGTCTCTAACAAACACCTTAACATGAGTCTTTACAATAAGGAATACATGTATGTATAAGTTATTCGTATGAGGGTAGAGTATTATCTGATACTCTTTATTACATGCGACATCAGCTGTGAAACGTTCCAGATCCGTCAGCATGAAAGTATCGCCACGTTGATACATCTTTAAATTAATATCTACAACGCCTCCGATGGTTCCTACAACAAAAATCACTAATGATTCTACTTTTTGGCAATTATGAACACCAATAACGTATGATTCCTGCAACTGTGAATATCGCGAGTACGCTGCGGTTAGCTTAGATTTATAAAAAAAAATTCCCTTGACACTTGTGAGCAGCATGTTAGTCAAACTATATCATCATTGTTGGAAAATGCAACGTTTGATGGAGATCACGGGCATAGTTTTGATTGTGATGCAGTACAACCGCGATATAGCGGACCTGTCAACTGATTTCTTCAGTACGTCACCATCAAAATTATGCGCGTGACTTCAGCCAAGCTTTTCATTGCTAATAACGTTGGAAAAGTAAATCATGTGAATTACATTATTAGGACGGCATGACATTTACTAGATAAAACATACCGACATGAAGTTCTCGCTTAATCAACTTTCCCTGATGTTTGTGTCATAAATCAAAAACGTTTGGGGTCAGAATGTCAACAAAATAAACGACGGAATGTCCGACCACTCCTCGAGTTCATCATCCATTTTGGTGGCTTGACAGACATGTTGCTAGGAAATAGGTCAATTAGTGGATACTGTTCTTTACAACATAGCACATTATGCCTTAATGAATATTAAAACGACACAAAATATAGGAAATTCGCTATTTATCTGTAGTTTAAATATTCCAAACTCCATTGCGCGAAGGCCATATTCCGATTAGGGATAGTGACAATAAAACGCCAGAGTTTTAATATTTTAGAAGTTAACTTACTTAACTCTGCGCTAGAATTTCCACATCAAACCATAATTTAATATTAAAATACAATTGTTGCAAATGGTGAACTCGTGAATTTTTAAGTAACATATGAATTATAAAAAATGCGTATTATTTGAAATGGAACCAACGCTGTAGTCAGGTGACAAACCGTGTTTTCGTGGCAAGAAGATGACAACCGGTTGACTGAGATTCTTCAAACGCACACTGTCTCCGTTTTCTCCGTAGATGGACAGACCAACGACGTCCGAGTTCACTTGCTTGGCAGAGGAATGCCAAGTGTATGGGTTTCTGGATAGCTTGAAAAGCTGCAGCAAAGCTAATACATGTATACATGCGAGTATAGGAAGTGTGAATCGTGTTAAACTATGTATTTAAAAAGTGTAAACCTGCCAAACTATTTTGTTGCTTTATGTTCAATACAGTATTATTTTTTTGAAAGCGTATTGAAGTAAGACACGAACTATATAAAACACAGTAACATAAATCTATTGCAAATACTGCTCGCAAATGTGCTACGCTTTGCAAAATATTCTTCATTAGTGCGAAAATTTGTTTTAAAGTATATAAAATAAAATTATATGTTTCTATTGAGACTAGCTTTTCATGTTGGTGGTGTGTTTAAATAAGCCACTAAAGGTTACAAAATAAAACATTTGTCAATTGATTTATTTTCCACTTTGCAGCCACAGAAGAAGTGTAGATAATTATAATTGCTGTCCCTGGAGGTTTGTTGGGAAACTGGGCACCCACGTTCCAAGGGCTGAGTCCGCTCATGAAACCGTTAAGGAAACAGTCTGCAAGCCAAATCTTTTACGTGTGCTGGGTGGGAACACCGAGCGATACTTGCAACACTGGAGAATACGACATTTTGCATAAGTAACTCTGTGAGAGCTGACCTGGAGTCCAATCACATCTGTTGCTGTCATCACGTTCTCCAACGTCGGTAGCTTGAAGCTAATCGCGGAACTGTTATCAGAGGTTGGGAGAGTCGCCAATCGTTGGCTCAGTCTGGCGACCGTGTCTTTCATAAAAACGTGACTTAGTGTGCCGGTTTGCATGGTGACAATTTCCTGATCTGGCGTCATTGAACGTAGAATTGTTGATGCAAAATCCGCCGACACTGCCATGGTTGTTCGCACTATAGCTCGTCTCTATATTGGAAGACACAGATTCGTTAACATTTTACGAATTCTTAGAACAATCTGCGCTCGTTTGTGTTTCTATGGACACAAAAAAGCAAATGTGAATGTACATACATAATTACATAATATATATATATATATTATATGAATGCGACCATGGATATCAAGCGACACGGAATCTGTCGCCCGATATTCAGTGCAATATATTTCCTTATTGTCGCCAGATTTTCCAAATATTTATCAACCGATGTGTTTACGTGTATTACCTGAGGTTTCAGTACAAATATGAAAGGTGTATTGTTAGTTAAACGGGAGAAATTACCAATATACACTTTTGTTCTATTTAACTAAATCTGACTGTGCAACGAAGCGACATCTTAAAAAGTAAATAACTTTTTTAAAACATACATATTGGTACGAAATTGCTACAGCATTATTATGTTGACAACTGCCGTCTATACTGCAATTTTTAACATGAAATACTCACAAATAACAAAATATACATTTATGGGTGCTTGTGTATATAAAAAAAAACTAAAATAGAGCAGGCCTACAACCAAGTCGCTTTTCAATTGACGAGTCAAAAACTCGTTATTTAGCACCAAAGTTGACTTCCGTTGTAGTTGTTTATCATCAGAAAACATCAATAATTCTCAGTACGTTTTGCATCGTATATTTTGATGGGAGCATATCTTGAAGTATGCGTATTTGATCTGTTAAAATACTGTTAAACAGAATGACGTGATGAGGATGGGGAGCTGCGATTCCGTTCCAAAGACTGAACAGACCTATTCCATTTACAATAATACAGCTTTATGCGCCACAACTTCGGTTCAGATCAATATTCCTTTTAAGCGATTGTTGCGATGTCAAGAAGAGTGACGTCGCAAAGAATGTCAACTTGCACGGACAGAGCACATCATGTAATAATCAGTACTTCGAGAAGATGACTCCCCGTAGATGCTGTCTTAATTTCTTTAATATTTCTAGTCTGCGTGATATCGTCAACGTTGTTAATGCTTGAGATATTCGTATACACGTGACGTGTAGTACTAGATTAGACAGTACAACTAACAAGATTTAACAAGATTGCCACCCAGAGAATTAACTCTAGGTGGCAGGTGGACAAGGAAGCCCTTTGGCTTATCGAGAGTCCGACCCTTTTATCTATGTGTATCCCGCCCTTCTGAGGTATGTGTCGATTTTATTTTTAAACATATGCACGCTACTAGCACCTCACAATCAGCAGATAATCTGTTCCATTCATTTACAGTCCTTTGTGAAAATGAGAACTTTCTTATATCTAATCTACACTGCTCCTTTGCTAATGTAACTTCATGTCCTCTAGTTCTTCTATCTTTCTTAACTGAGAAAAAAATATTTCTATCAATATTTTCATAACCGTTCATTATGTTAAACAGTTCTATCTGATCTCCTCTCAATCTGCTGGTCTCTAGTGTTGTTAAGCCGCATTTTAAGGCGTATTTCGTAACTAAGATCCCTCAGTTTTTGTATCATTTTAGTTGCTCTCCTCTGCACTCTTTCTAGCATATATATGTCCTTCCTGCGATATGGCCTCCACGCTTGAATACAATATTCTAAATGAGGCCTAACTATTGTTTTGTACAGTGGTATTATTAGCTCTTTTTCCTTATACGTTGTTTCGCCTAATTAATCCAAGGATTTTATTTCCCTTTGAAGCTGCAATTCCGCATTGCTCTGAAACCTTCATATCAGCACTAATCGTTAACCCTAAGTCCTTTTTTTTTACAGTAGTACTTAGTACAGTACCCCCTTGCATATTCTACCTCTTTGTTCCCATGCCCTGCGTGGAGGCATTTACATTTCCTTTACAATTCCCAAAATTTAACAGCATTTGCCACTTTTTAGACCATTTGATCAACTTGTCAAAATCATCTTGTAAATGTTGTATTTCTCCATCACTTTTAATCCTTCTAAACACGTTTGTATCATCATCAAATTTCAACACCTTGCTTGTTATTTCATCATCCAAATCTTTAATATATATTAAGAATAATATAGGTCCTAGTACTGATCCCTGTGGTACCCCACTCAATACCGATTTCCAGTTTGAAGCCTCCCCATCAACTACTACACGTTGTCTTCTGTCAATCAACCATTGTTCTATCCAGTTTATTATACCATTTCCTATGCCATGGCCCTTTAGTTTAAGCAGTAATCTTTGATGTGGTACTTTGTCGAAAGCTATTTGAAAATCTAAGTAGACGATATCTACTGGTGATCCCTCATCTACCCACTTAGTGATGTCTTCCAAAAAACATAACAAATTTGTTAAGCATGACCTCGCTTTAAAAAAAACCATGTTGAGATGAGTTTATCAAGTTATGTTTAACAAGAAAATCCATCATATGATCTTTAATTAGTCTTTCTAATAATTTGCAAATCACTGATGTTAAACTCACTGGTCTATAGTTCTCTGACTTGTTTCTCGAACCTTTTTTTAAATAACGGTATAATGTTTGCCTCTTTCCATTCTAAAGGAACCACTCCCTCTTCTAATGACAAATTGAAAACTGTTGTAAGCGGTACGCTAATTTGTTGTACAATTTCCAATAGTAGTTTGGGCGGAATCCCATCCACTCCAGGTGATTTATTATCCTTCATAGCCCTTATTTTCTTAGCTACCATTTCCGGGGGTTACAATTAATTGTCCTAAATAGTCTGAATCTGCCACCTTGAACTTAGCCTCTGGTACTGGCAGTGAACTAATATCTTCTCTGGTAAACACTGAACTAAAGTACTCATTCCGGTCTTCTGCCATTAAGAATCCCTCTGATATTATATTTCCACCACTACCTTCTAGAGGACCGACCTTATCTTGAACTTTATGTTTGTTTCGAACATACGCATACAAACTCTTGCTGTCATGTTTTATATTACTAGCTAATTGTTGTTCATAGCTTCTCTTTGAACTTCTAATTTCAGCTGTGGCTTGGTTAAGTGCTTCTTTATAACTGTTGTAGTCTTCATCATTTCCAGTACATATATATGACTTCCACATAATTTGTTTATACTTAATTTTTTTGACGGGTACAAATTTATCGACTATGCACTTAATTTCACTCTTTAATATATTCCAGCATTCTGTTGCAGTCTTATTTTTCAGTGTGTTATTCCAGTCTATCTTTGCTAAATATTTCCTCATGTCCTTATACCTTCCTTCGTGGAAATTTCTCCTATACTGCTTTTTACTATTCCTTTCTGATTATACTTTGATGATAAAATTTATCTGGTTGTGATCACTACTCCCCAGTGGCTCACATATCTTGACATTGTCAAGTAATTTATTCTGTCAGGACAAAATTATGTCTAACACATTCTCATCCCTGGTTGGTTCTAGCACATGTTGAGAAAGGAAAGTATCTTGAACTAAAACTAAAAACTTGTGGTCCTCACTCCCCATACTCTGTAGAGATTTCCATTGTATATGCCCGTGGTTAAAATCCCCCTTAATAATACAGTCCCGTTTGTTTACTTCCCTTATAGCGTTTTGTATTTTTTCATTCTCTTACATGCTTATGTTTGGACTTCGATAAACTAACCCAACTTTACACGTTAAGTTTCCTGTAACAACGTTACACCAAACAGCTTCTTCGCAATCTGCTTCTCTTTCTAATTTTATTTCATAAGCCTGAATAGATTCTTTAATATATAAAATAACTCCACCTCCCCTTCTTCCTATTCTATCTTTCCTAAACATTACATATCCTGTCAGTCCCAATTCGGCATCTGATATATCGGTGGTGGTCCAGGATTCGGTTATACCTATTATGTGAGGGTCAATATCTTCTACCATAATGTTTAGTTCAATTCTTTTGTTTACTATACTCCTTGCATTTAAACAAACACATTTATATCCAGCTTCAGAAGAGTTTTCCAGACTGTTCTTTGCTGATTTATTTGTGCTGTCTTTATTTATGCCTCCAGTTTCAGGCTTTTCTGTGAGTCCCCCCTGCGAATCTAGTTTAAATAGATGCAACCTGTCCCACTGCCAACAGATCGCAGCAGGTTCTCTGAGAAAACTGCTGCCCCTTTCCACTAAGATGGAGGTCATCTCTCATGTTTATATCTTCCCTCCCAACAAAGTATCCCCATAAATCTGTGAATCCCAACCCCTCTTCTTCACACATCTGCTCAACTAGTGCGTTGATCGCCATCCTCTTGCAGTTTCTATACGTTGCCCCCCTTCCTCCCATTACTGGCAAAATTCCTGACAGAATAATCTGTTCAACTCTTGTCTTCTTTAGCTTCCTCACTAACTGTCTATAACTATGCAGATGCATGCAGTTGTATATTATATTGATAAAAGAAGACAGGTGCATAATAATGCAGAATACCTATAATAGGCTAACATTTCTTTTACATCGCGCCAATGTTCTCGGAATCATGAGGCTGCGATGACTGACGCAACAACAAAACGAAAAAGAATTGGGCATTTTAAAAATCGGTACATTGCGAAACAGATATATACATATATGTACAGAGTGAAAAAGATATGTCTTTAGATGACGTCCAAATTTAAATGTAATTGTGTTACCTCTTTCGCCTGATACCAATTGGCTTATATCAAAACGGATGGATAACAGTAATCTGTCTCTTCCTAATTGTATTGATGTTGTGACAGGGTCACACAACATTGTAAATATGTGGAAATCTCGTTATGAGGATCTGCTTAATTGTCTAAATAACAACAAAGATGTAAGTAGCCTTTGTAAAAATTTTGAATATGAGATGGACATAGAGGTGTCACACTCTGAGATTATCCATGCCATAACAGATCTATCGAGCTTGGATGGTATATGTGCAGAGCATCTAAAACACTCTAGTGACATAATAATTCCACTGTTGTCTATGTGTTTTACTTGTCTATTTGTTCATGATATTTTACCTGAATCTATTATATATGTTGTACTTGTGCCCATTATTAAAAAATGAGAACTTTCTAACGTTTAATCTACACTGCTCCTTTACTAATGTAACTTCATGTCCTCTAGTCTTTCTATTTTTCTTAACTGAAAAAAACATATTTCTATCAATATTTTCATAACCATTCAATATTTTAAACACTTCTATCTGATCTCCTCTCAATCTCCTGGTCTCTAGTGTTGTTCAACCACATTCTTTTAGGCGTTTTTCATAACTAAGATCCCTCAGTTTTGGTATCATTTAGTCGCTCTCCTCTGTACTATTTCTAGCATGTCTATGTCCTTCTTGCGGTATGGCCTCCACGCTTATATACACTATTCTAAATGAGGCCTAACTATTGTTTTGTATAGAGGTATTATTAGTTCTTTTTCTTTATATGCTATATTTCGCCTAATCAATCCAAGGATTTGATTTCCTTTTGAAGCTGCAATTCCACACTGCTCTGAAACCTTCATGTCAGCACTAATTGTCAGCCCTAAGTCTTTTTCTACAGTAGTATTTAGTTCAGTTCCCCCCATTGTATATTCTACATATTCGTTCCCATGTCCTGCTTGAAGGCGTTTACATTTCCCAAAATTGAACAACATTTGCCAATTTTCAGACCATTTGATCAACCTGTCAAGATCATCTTGTAAATGCTGTCTATCTCCATCACTTTTAATCCTTCTAAACACTTTTGTATCATCTGCAAATTTCAACACTTTGCTAGCTATATCATCGTCCAAATCGTTTATATATATATATTAAGAATAATATAGGTCCCAGTACTGATCCCTGTGGAACCCTACTCAAAACTGATTTCCAGTTTGAAGCCTCCCCATCAACAATCATTTAATTATACCATTTCCTATGCCATGGACCTTTAGTTTAAGCAGTAATCTACTGGTGATCCATCATCTACCCACTTAGTGATATCTTCCAAAAAACATAACATATTTGTTAAGCATGACCTCGCTTTTAGAAACCCATGTTGAGATGGGTTTATCAAATTATGTTTAACAAGAAAATCCACCATGTGATCTTTAATTAGTCTTTCTAATAATTTACAAATCACCGATGTTAAACTAACTGGTCTATAATTATTTGACTTGTTTCTCGAACCTTTTTTAAATAACGGTATAATGTTTGCTTCTTTCCATTCTAAAGGAACCACTCCCTCTTCTAAAGACAAGTTGAAAACTGTTGCATGCGGTATGCTAATTTGTTGTAAAATTTCCAATAGTAGTTTGGGTGGAATACCATCCACTCCAGGTGATTTGTTATCCTTCATAGCCCTAATTTTCTTAGCTACCATTTCCGGGGGTTACAATTAATTGTCCTAAATAGTCTGAATCTGCCACCTTGAACTTAGCCTCTGGTACTGGCAGTGAACTAATATCTTCTCTGGTAAGCACTGAACTAAAGTACTCATTCCGGTCTTCTGCCATTAAGAATCCCTCTGATATTATATTTCCAGCACTATCTTCTAGAGGACCGACCTTATCTTGAACTTTCTGTTTGCTTCGAACATACGCATACAAACTCTTGCTGTCATGTTTTATATTACTAGCTAATTGTTGTTCATAGCTTCTCTTTGAATTTCTAATTTCAGCTGTAGCTTGGTTAAGTGCTTCTTTATAACTGTTGTAGTCTTCATCATTTCCAGTACATCTATATGACTTCTACGTCATTTGTTTATACTTAATTTTGTTAATGGCTTCTTTCGATAAGTGTTTCTTTTTGGACCGTTTCCCTTGTTTTTGAAGGGTACAAATTTATCGACTATGCACTTAATTTCACTCTTTAATATATTCCAGCATTCTGTTGCTGTCTTATTTTTCAGTGTGTTATTCCAGTCTATCTTTGCTAAATATTTTCTCATGTCCTTATACCTTCCTTTGTGGAAATTTCTCCTATACAGCTTTTTACTATTCCTTTCTGATTTTACTTTGATGGTAAAATGTATCTGGTTGTGATCGCTACTCCCCAGTGGCTCACATATATTGACATTGTCAACTAATTCATTCTGTGAGGACAAAACTATGTCTAACACATTGTCACCCCTGGTTGGTTCTAGCACATGTTGAGAAAGGAAAGTATCTTGAACTAAAACTAAAAACGTGTGGTCCTCACTCCCCATACTCTGAAGAGATTACATATCCTGTCAGTCCCATTTCAGCATCTGATATATCGGTGGTGGTCCAGGATTCGGTTATACCTATTATATGAGGGTCAACATCTTCTACCATAATGTTTAGTTCATTTCTTTTGTTTACTATACTCCTTGCATTTAAACAAACACATTTATATCCAGCTTCAGAAGAGTTTTCCAGACTGTCATTTGCTAATTTATTTGTGCTGTCTTTATCTATGCCTCCATTTTCAGGCTTTTCTGTGAGTCCCCCCTGCGAATCTAGTTTAAATAGATGCAACCTGTCCCATTGTCAACAGATCGCAGCAGGTTCTCTGAGAAAACTGCTGCCCCTTTCCATTAAGATGGAGGCCATCTCTCATGTACATATCTTCCCTCCCAACAAAGTATCCCCAAAAATCTGTGAATCCCACTCCCTCTTCTTCACACATCTGCTCAACTAGTGCGTTGATCGCCATCCTCTTGCAGTTTCTATACGTTGCCCCCCTTCCCCCCATTACTGGCAAAATTCCTGACAGAATAACCTGTTCAACTCTTGTCTTCTTTAGCTTCCTCACTAACTGTCTATACTTCTGTACTATCGCAGTTGTTCCCTCCCTGTCTGCATTATTTGTTCCTACATGTACCAGTATATACCCCCCCTTGCCGTGTCCCAATACCTTCTCTACCCTGTCAGTCACATGTTCAATCCTAGCCCCCGGTAGACAAACAGTGTCTTGTCCGTCTTTCTCATAATGGAGTCGCCCATAAACACCCTCTCTTTCCTCATTGCCCCCTCAATCACTGCCTTAGAATAGCTCCATCTTCGGTTTGAATCTGTCTGGTTGTTGTCTTTCCCCCCTGTCGTCTTCTCTCCTGTCACATTCTCTTCCGATCCATTCTTTCCTGTCGCTTTTTCTCTAGTCACCTTTCCTCCTGTCAGCGTCCATTTTATCGACTTCTCTTCTATCACATTTGCTCTCACTTCCTTTCGTCCCTTCATCTTTCGTCCCGTCTCATTTTCTTCTCTCCTCTCCCGTCCCAGCTTCCCTCCTTCCTTCTCTACGGTCACTTTCTTCCCTGTCACCTTCACGCTTGTCACGTTTTCTGTTGTCGATTTTCCAATTTCTTCCCCTCCAATCACCTTCCCTCCTCTCAATCTCCTTTCCTCAGTTTTATTGCCACTGCTATTCTCCATCAGTCTTGCAGTATTTTCACCTCTCTCCCTGTCGTCTCTCTCCATTCGACCTGCCTCCTTGCTAATTCTCATCTCCATTCCCTTCACAATATCTGTCAACCTAACTATCTCCTTCTGTAGACACTCCACCTTCCAACACCCAATGCACTGAAAGGTGAATCCTTCCTCCATGGTTTCTGCCCATGACTTCCCACAGCCGGACAATGCAAAATCTACCCAGCTGTGGCAGTGATCGCACACCAAGTGTCGCTTTGCCTTGACTTGCCGCTTGCAAGGCGCCATATCCCGATTATAATTTATTTAATAACTTAACTAACTAACTTAGTCTTTATAAAGACTGTTTCCTGTGTACTACAGCACACTTTAGGTAAAAATTTCAATTACACAGCCGACTATTTATCCTGTCACGAACGCTAACATGACCTAATTTAAATACAATCAATTACGTTACGTTAGGCTGCTTTATTTATTTAGGTTACGCCGCTCGACTATCGCCCTTGCTTAGTTTTAACAACAATGCTACCTAATCAAAATATCTAGCAAGTACTGGCTTACACAAATATTATCTTATGTAAGTAGTTTGATGGTTGTTACTTTATCGCCTATATATTTTACCACATAATCAGGTTTGTTAAATCTTGTATACAACTTATCGAAGGCTAAATGAGTTACCCTATTATCACTCACTATACTAAGGTGTTCTAAAATACTTTAACTAACTAACTTTAAGCACAACTGCTACTCAATATATGTTTATTGCAACTTTATGAATTATATTAAGGCAAGAATAATACTTATCAATCTGTAATTCCACTTGTTTATTAACTTTTCTGCTCCACCAATTTCTACGATCTATCTCCGCCAAATATAGCCTCGAAAAGAAATAGTACTTATGTACATTTGTATTCGCGTAGGGACTAAATCTGATGAAATAATACACCTATGTTACCAGCCGTGTAAAATGTTAAATGTAACTGACAGACAGTAGTACATTACATAATGTTTGTTGTCTTCAGCATTTGTCCAACCTGCGTCGTAGTCGTCCTCGCTGTAGTCAACCTCGAGGTTAATCAGTGGGATTAGCGTTGATCTGTTCATCAATTTCATGGCTCCTCCAGCAACGTCTCTGACAAAATAAAGTACACACATTCAACTGATTATTCTACGTCTTATATGTAGTATTACATCTGCTATTTCTTGATTTCATGTCACACAAATACAGACATTCGCTGTACCTCAATTAATTAAAAGTGTCCATAGGCGTCGGAACATGGTGAATTTTGGAGGGGCTGAGGTTAACCAAAACCCTTCAACTGCATCCACCCAAACTCACCAAAAACTCCAACTGCGCACGCTTTGAGGCTCACAAAAAACCTCCAACTGCACCCGTTGCCGAAATATTGTAGGATAAACCTATCTCCAGCTGAGCCCCGGTCCCCGGTTGTGACACCTGGAGTCAATGGGGTCAATGGGGCAAAAAACATATCTAAAGTATACACGATTTTGTGAAGAAACTCTTTGTAAATATATACCGTTGTTTGTAAGTTTTCTTGAATAAAACCAACAAATTATATTCACCAAAAATTCTGGAAATTTACTCATGTAAAGTTAGTCAAAACAGCTGCCCATAACTAATCACTAGACCGTTATATAGAATATCATGTGGACGCGTAAAGCTAAACATTTGGCTCTGGTTAAAGGTTGACAGCAACACCTCCTTTTGGCCAAAAGTTCCACCCACTCATCAATTCTAAAGGCTCCTTACATATGTGATTGATTAATCACAATTTGTAGCCACAAAAAGTTAACTTCTTCACAACGTTACGACACATTATTTCAATCATAACCTGACACAATATACCTATAATTGATTTACTTATAGTTTTACACAAACTTTAAAATACACTATTTTAGATTCGTTAATGTTTGTTTTGTGTGACTGACTTCGCGTCACTCTTGTTGGGTTTTTTAAAACAAAATAGACGGAGGTTGGCGCAGGAATATGTTAGGGAAACATGCAACTGAAAGGTGACGCTGCATCAGGTGGCGGCAGAGCCACACTATGCGAATGGCAGACGAAAAAACATACTTTGATGTGTTCACAATTCTGTCTATCTGTGCATTAGAAAGAGTTGCGGTCGCATTGGCTGCATATAGAACGTTCTTCAGATAGCGTGCCATGTTTGCATATACGTCCGACGCCTCAGCCTGCATAACAATTTAAAATATCTTAAATTCAGATTTAGGAAAGGCATACGATTATTTTTTGTAATAGAAGAAAACAATGCTAAATTCATTCTAAGCAAACATTATTTTCCTTAAGTGCTAATAAAATGTAAGCGTTGCATGTACGTCGCAAAGTAAACCCTGAACATATGTCCAAGTTTTCTCCCGACCTCTCGGTGAATAAGCTTTCCTGCAGCATTGAAAACTCTACACAAATGGAGACTGGATCTATGTATCGCGAGGGTGTTTACACGAGCAAATATGGTCCGATTATCGTGTAACGTGGTGTCGTACGACAGAAACAGAGATGAATCGCAGCTATATGCGTCGTATAAACGGGCCTTAGTTGACCTGTACTTTTTGCATTCGCTAAATGTAAACCAATATTTATTTCTTACCCGTGTCTGCAACCGCACATCGTCCATATCTATGATGACATGGAGACACTGCACTTTGCCAAGAACATCAACTTCACTGTTATTAATACGCGACAAAGCTGACACCATCGACGATTGTAGCTGTCGCAAATAGATTATGTCACAAACAACTTTGAGACATGTACACACACTTGGCAATTCAATATGATGGACACGTTTTCTCATAAGACCATCCAGCAATATACAATATAACTCTAACATCACAGGTCTGCCAACATTACCAAACCGAACATATATAATACGGTTAAAAACGAAATTAGCAAACATCTCAGAAGGATGTGTTTTACACGCACGCATGCACGCACACACTTCATTATAGTTTATATTACGTTATTGGCTTGTCATATTTAGAGAACGATGGAAGAAAGGGGCATACGGATGCACATTTAAGCATCATTAATTCATTTACTGACGGCTATTCCGCGCACAATTAGGTTCTTTGTATGTACGACCAATCGGCGATATCATCTTCAAACATTATCTTTAACGGAAACCAAAGGAGTGATGACTCAAAAAGAGATAATACAAACTAGCCATTTGCAATTACGTTAAACATTTTCACATCAGTGGTTTACTCAGAATACACTATCAAAGAGAAATAGTCTAATGAAACCTCCAATCCTGAGATTTAACAATATTTAACAAAACAGTCATCCAGAGAATTTACTCTTGAAGCCAAGTGGACAAAGAAACTTTCGGCTTATCGAGAGTGCAACTATTTTTTTTATCTCTATATATCCCGCCATTCTGAGATACCTTGTGACATTCAGTGAATCAATGTACATACTAATGAAATAGCACTATTAAAGAACAAAAGTCCCAGCAGTACATGCGAATACGGGAAAACGGAGATGGCTCTGAAATATATATATATATATATATATATATATATTAATATATATATATATATATTTACACTGTATATATATATGTGTGTGTGTGTGTGTGTGTATGTGTGCGTGTGTGTGCGCGTGCGTACGTGCGTGCGTGCGTATAACGTTGTTGTTGAATGACTGTTTCTCTAAATAAATACTAAGAACGGCTATGTTCTTATACAATGTGCTCATCAAACCATAAAATGTCATATTATCTATACATTAATTTTGTAGCATTATAACGGTATCTCCTCCGAGGTGGACCATTTGCCTCCGCTCTACCACTTAACGTAGCCGTTCTTCAGACACCACAACTATAGGTAATTAGAGTTATTTACTTATGTTTTATAATACAGTTCGTTCCTAGAGGGCCTTTCTCGTATCTGTGATAACTGATTGAATGGTGGACCACTCTCCTTCAGAGGGCGCCACAGTAGTGGTGATAGCTGATGCTCTTTTTATAGCTCCATATGTGGGTGTATGCAAGTTATAATTATTAGGTAATCTTTGTGATGTCGTAAAATTCGGCAACAACCGCGTGTTCCAACAAATGGCAACGAACTGTCGGTGAAGGAGTCGATGTTACCTTGTGTATCTTCTCAATGACATTTCCGGTTTTCTTTAGTGCATCTAGCTCGTGAATCACAGTTCGGGCCACAACCGATATAACTGAAATGGCAGCTATGAAACAAAGACAACGCATGCTGTTATTGTTTACGTGAAAGTGAAAGGGCTAGTCTATGACCGAGGAGCCAACGTTCAGAGTAGGTGATTAACGTTTACTTTATTAAAGGCAACTTATTAAGTATATATATTGAAAGTACACGGTGGCGTAGCGTTTAGAGCTCTGGACTTTCAAGATTCCGAGTATGCTGCCGTTTCGAACCTTGGGTAAGTTCTTTAACTCACTAGTGTTTTCGGAAGAGCATGGAACGCCGACAACATCATAAGAGAAACATATGGTTAATCGTAATGCGCGTTCAAGTGAATATTCCTTTAATTATTTTGAGAATCACTTGAATTCGTGTTTGGGCAAATAAATAAGTTAATATATTGTCTCGCTATTTCACCAAAACTACGTTTAAAAGGTTGCATAAAAGAGCTAGCATGTTGTAGTTGGTAGGTTTGCTTTATCACGAAATTAATTTGAGTAGGCAACTTGAACTAATTTTGGTTGGAGGCGGTACATAGCGGGCATGTATTGTGTATGCTTTGCGTTATATTTATCTATTTTATAATTTTTTTTAGATTTCTTCAATTCTTATAACGTAGCGTGAAATGGTCAATGATACCTTCGTAATTCTTCATAGACAAGTAATGGTCAAGCGCCGATTCTCCAGTGTTGGTGAACAGATAGTTTGTTAATTCATCGACGGCCTCTTCGGTCAACTTGTCAGTTGGTTTTACCTATACATATACGCCTCGCATCGGGTTATTATAACACGGAAACTACCGCGCTCTATATGAAAAGAACTGTTACTAGCATGCCCTAAGCTTCTAAATGAGTTTGTAAATATGCTGAAGACAAGGCGTTTTTGTTCAAAGTTGGAAGCAAATACGCGATATCATGCTTTATGTTGCAAACATCGCAACATTCACCACAAAAGGGGCATTTTTTGTTGTAAACAAGGAACCATTCTCCATAAAAGGGAAAACGTCTCATAACAGGGTTCATTGGGAGAGCAAAAATCGTAAACAATTGCAAATTCTTCTACGCTACCGCAAATTAATGGTGCAAAGTCGCAAAAGGGCCCGTTTTGGTAACAATGAACACCCGTTTAAAGGCACAATGGGAATTTTGTTTACAGTAGGTCTAGCAGTTGCATCCCATTTTCAAAAGCACACACTATTGGGGCAAGGTTCCCAACAGGGCTCTTTCACGGAACGAAGGTTGCAATGAAATTATGACTTCCTTTCAGTTATGAAAAGGACAATATACTTGAAGCGATGTCCCCGAACAGTATATTTTGCAAACAAGGCAATTTTTTTTCAGAAAAGGGCAATTACTAAAATAATGTCCTAAAAATGTACTTTAATTGTAATTGTAATTGTAATACCTCACAGGAAAACATGAAAGGGGAATGAGTCTGTCACCTGAATTGACTACATAAATGACTTCTTCAGCTGAATAAAAAATATTCACTTGAACATACTGATTCATCCTCAGTTTATTAACATCACTGCATAACTAAACAAGACCACTTCACGACTACCTTCCATTGTCAAAAAGAAAAAGGATATTTATTCAAACAAGCAAATTATTCATAATTTTCCAAAACCTGTCCTATTAATGGTGACAAAATACCTAACTAGAAGAGAGGAATGTTCCTAGTTGAGCTTTAATGACCTACGGAAATGACACCCCCAGCTTAGAAGAATGTTCAGTTTAGCCAAATGTTCACCTAAGCAAATTGATTCACCCTAAGTCTAATTAACATCGCTGCACAATTTAACTATTCCAGTTTCATACGTGACTTCTAGGCTCACGACAATGAATGGATCCAGAGGCGTTCATTCTGAAAAATAGTAACCTGCTAGCATGCGATCGGCTATATATAATAAATATAATATATATATATATAATATAATAATAATAATATGTATTATATATGTGTTTGTGTGTGTGTGAATGTGTGTGTGTGTGTGTGTGTGTGTGTGTGTGTGTGTGTGTGTGTGTGCGTGCGAGCAAGCGCGCGTGGGTGCGTATGCGTGCGTGTGTGGATACGTGCAGGTCTGCATGCTAGTTTGTGCTTTATTGTTTATTTTTGTTTTCTTCAATACGGTGCCGTTTTTATCGTAGAAAGTACCGTTTTAGGACATTGTCCCACCTAGTGGAAATTCAATAAAAACGTCCTGGTTAAAGATGGACATTTGATAGACAGATGCTGATTCCTGCCAGTCAACACGTACAATGGGTGATATCTTATAAATAGGATTGTTATACGACATGTGTCAAGCGGCGGAATAAAGTAATACGCACAACAACTGACACGTATACGGTGGCTATGATTCCCGCTGAAGATTCTATCCTAATGTAGATAATTCGCCTGTAGTTGTCTTTCTCTGTGCCTGCAGATAGATGCCGCAGTGGCATAACTGACTGTCGGCCTTCGTACAAAACGTCTTCTGCAATATAGTATTCCGAATAGGAAACATTTATAATTCAAGACAAGACGTATATATGCAATGGTGTTTTTGTGACATTAATTTGGTGTCTTCTTGTGAACGAGTCCTAAGTGGGTTGTACCGCAACATTCTCCTGATACAAATCACTGCCTATCTCCTTTCCACTCGCCCTCCTTCCAAATATCCTTCCCCCTCTCTCAGACATTCGGACACGCCAGAATTACAAGGCGTGTACTTGGCCGGTGGTTGACAAGATTACCACACAACTCCAACAGTTCCACATGGATAACTGGACAAGCAAGCCACACGTACGCAGGCACGCACAGACGCACGCACACACACATCCTCGTGTAAGGTAATCCCTTCTGCAAACATGTTATGTCGCTTTACATGATTATAGCTTGAAGCCAAAATCCAAATATATGATGTTAAACATTTCCGTAGACATTTGAGTAAATATGAGAATAAAATTGCTTACAGAAATGCATTACAATATTACAAAATGGGTCTCATATTATTACAGAATGGTTCCATCTGTCTATTACAAAATGGGTCTCCTGTCATTACAGAATGGGCTCGTATTATAAAATGGGTCGTTTATTAAAACAAATTGAAAATGTGTCGAAACAGACGCCGCTGTTAGGTCCAGTCACATACTGGATGCCTTTATCTCCCGGAAAGAGGACACCATCCTAACATCTTCTACCAAACACGTTTTCGGATCACCACACAATAAAATTTTCTGTTGAAGGATACATATCACGCCTACCAACCAACAAGTGGCAAGGGCGTGAGTACTGTCATGTGGACCTGAATATCATCAAAGCTGACTTCAACGTCGCAGGACCGTCACGCGATGAAAATGGCAGTGATAGCGTCGACGACCTACTACAACAGTATCAACATTCCGTCTCTGTTGACATTCATGCCCTAGTTGTGTCCAGAAGAAAAGCCAGCCATGTTATGACGACGAAACATTTGACCAAAGGTAAACGACGAGCGCTTGAAAGAAATTAGCGTCAAACAGGATTAGAAATCGACAGGCATATCTACTTATCGCAAACGGATACCATTAAACACCACGTCCGAAAATGAAAAATTGCCTACTACGGTGCAGCGCTGAACAGCACTGAAGCAAAAAGCACATTTCAAGTATTACATTCACTGACCAAATCCAGAAACCGGACATTGGCCGATCTTGAGAACGATTAATCGATGTGTCATGTCTTTGCTGAGTTTTTCGAAGAAAGGATATAGGCCATGGGCCAGATATGCCCCTCGTGCATCCCCCCACAACTCTACCAACCCATGTTTTTTAAGCGTTGTGGTCCCTTGAAGATGATTTAAAGTGGTAACAGTAAAAAGGTGGGTCTCACTACCCATTTCCAACCTATCTTGGATGGTACACTGAAATATCGAATTTCTCATCAACATCGCGTGGTATTTAGTCACCCACACCACAATCGTCATTGTATAGTCATATATGTCTCAATATGTACTTGTAATATGTCAAATTGAAGGTTTTCATCTGCTGATCATTATAATAGCATTCAATATATATAAACTATTATAGCATGTGCCCTAATTAGCACTCCGCAGCATCATATCTTTCATTTGATACCAGAATTGTCTTTCTGTTATTACAAATGGATTATATATGATGCTTCAAAGATAACCGTAGTGTCGCGGATCAAGAGGCGTAACCCAGGGAATTTTTTATTATTACACATTGTACTCCATCAGCAATGGATTATTTAAAATGTAATGAAGAAGTGACCATAATATTGTTGTTTTGTAAGTAATATACGTTCTTTTGCAGTATCGAGGTACATGTTTTCAGCTGGAATACTAGTTTTCTTATATGTATGCGGAGATCACAAGGTTGTATCCCATATTATATTATTTAAGTTTCATATTATATTATTTAAGTTTCAATTGCATCTTATACAGATCAACACAGGTAAAGCTTATAATTTATCATTATCCAACTTAAATAACATTTTAACTTATCGATATATGTGAAGTTGACCTGCTGATATTGCATACCTACCTTTGTATGTATTTACTATTAAAACGAAAACGAACAAGTGATCAAACTGTCGAACCTACTTGTTTAGTTCATGTAAAGGGCTTAAAATATGGAGAACTTCAACGCATGTCTGGTATGCGGGATGCATGCAGAGAAGAAGTTGGTGAAATTGCAGGAGATCAAAGAGAAGAGACTTTTAGAACATCCAACTTCAACCCACATGATGGAGAACACGTGCAAGCTCATCCCCAACACAGTGATGGAATATCATGGCTTCCATTGGGAATGATACAAACGTTTCATTGTGAAAATGGACAGGCAGACGTCTACCTCATCACCACCATCTGATGCCTCCACACCCCAACGTACGAGCCGCATAACTTCCACAGAAGGTGATAAAATCATCATCAAGTCGGAGTGTATTTTCTCTGGATCAGAGGGTCGTAAGACGGTAAAAGTGAAAAGCACATGGACCAGTCAAGGCATGAGTCAGTTTGAATTTGATGAATGTAAGATTGTGGCGACGATGGCAGAAATAAAACAGGATGAGAAGTCCTCACAAAAATACGATCTGTTTGCTTGTGAAGCCAAGTTACACAAGAATTGCCGCACGAACTATATGCAAAAACCAGAGAAATGGCGAAGTACATATGGAGAGGCACGTGTTAACCTGTTCAACTTGAAAAGGGATTTGACATAGTCTGTTGCAAGGTGGAGAAGGATGTCCTGCATGATCGGAAGATGGTGAAATTAGCTGACCTGCAACAAGTGTACATATCCAGCCTAGAGACTACAGAGCATAGTAATCCTGACTTCCGGAGTGAGAAATTAAAACTCAAACTTGAAACCCATGAACCCTTCAAAGGTAGACTGTCCTTCTGCGATATGGGGAAGTTCCAGTCAAGCGTAGTCTATGTTTCACAGACTGACATCAACACAGCCGTGAAACATGCCTTCCAGTTGGAATCAACTGATGTTATCAAGACCACTAGTACATATCTTCGACACATTATCCAGGATGGGTTTGCTGAAGCACCTGATCTTAAATGGCCACCAACTCCCCGTGATTGTGACACAATTGACACTATCGTACCAGACACACTCCAAAAATTGTTATGTTATGTCATAACTGGGATGGCAGCTCCCACTTCATCCCGTACAGAGAGACTTGTTCTGTCAATTGCTTAGGACATATGCCGGGCAACAACCAATGGATCGTGGAAGCTGCCAAAATACATCTTCATGAGTATGTCCATGCGTCATATGTTCAAATGTGAAAAACTCGTAATTCTCCTGAATAGAATGGGACACTGTGAAAGCTACTCCTTTTCATTGGAGCTGGAGACAGCGCTAGCTGAACCTGTTATGCAGTCGTCCACTCTTCTCTCCAACCAGATTGTCAGGTCACCACCAGGACCAACGGTATTCCATTCAGAATTTTATAATTTCGAACAGCTTCTGAATGATCTCACAGGAAAAGGATGTAGGATCACTTCAAACAGCTTATGACATCATGTTACAGGAAGTTGGCAGTGATGATCATTCTGCGGAATATGGTGACTGTCCTGAGATACCATCTCAAACAAGGAAAAAGGAGAGGTCGGTGAACCTGAAGGAGTCAGCCACACTAGAGAGAAGCTGATTCTGAAAGGAGAGGCAACCAAGAGGCCACCTGATTGGAAATCATACTTGTCCAATGGTGAAAACAAGTGTCAGTTCATCAAACTGCTTCTGAAGCTGTGGCAGAGCGATGGATACGCATCAAAACTGCATGGAAGTGATCTTCATATATGAGGAGAATGCCACTCTGCTGACTTCCAATGATGGCCGGGCGACAGTAACCCATGAACTGCTCCTTCTGAAGTCATCACAGGAAACTGACTCAAGAGTTATTCTCTATATTAATTACGCGTGGAGTAGCAATTACCGATTCGTTCGTGTGAAGAGCCCAGATTCAGACATCTTCTTCGTTCTTCTGCACTATGCTGCTTCAATTGGAGACATCAGCATCTTATTTGACACTGGTGTAGGAAATAAGCAAAGATTGATTGATGTCAGCAAACTAGGAGTTGATCTCGGCCAAAACAAATGTACGGCTCTGATGGTTCTGTATGCTTTCAGTAGATGTGACAGCACTAGTGCTTTCCGAGGGATTGGCAAACTCAAACCACTGAAACCTCTACTGAATATTCCTAAATACATTCATGTACTCAAGAAGCTGGGAGATACATGGGACCTACCTGAAGAAAGGATTGATGAGCTGGACAGCTTCACGTGTGCTGTGAATGGTAGAGCATCAAAGGTGTCAAAAGTTGATAACTTCAGGCTAATTCGTATCAATGAGCTGTGTGCCAAGGATAACCGTGTTATTCCTTCAGTTGATATTGACATGGCCAATCTACCATCATGCAATCGCAGTCCCACCCAGCATGTCAGAAAAGTCAAGTATCAAGTTTTTACATGGAAGAGAGCACATATTCCTGAGCCTGACGTCCCCAAGGTGAGCAGAAACCATGGCTGGAACATCATTAATGGAAGCATTGAGCCACTCTGGTATGATGAAGATGTGCTGCCACGTGAACTGGCTGATATAGCTCAGGTAGACCCCGACCACACTGAGAGTGATGATGAGTCTGACATGAACATGTCTGATGGGATGGAATTATATGCTGACTGTGACAATGATTATGACTGTGTGACTAATGTAATTGGTTAAGTAGCTATCAATGTTTGGCAAGTGTCCGTACATCAACATATATACTGTATGTCTTTGCATACAATTAAGATGTGAATAACTTTTTTGGCATCTAACTACATTTTGTTTTATCAATGGCTAGCATCTAAATGAATGTCATACATACGTAATTCACTTTAAACTGAATGATCATATTTTGAGATACTGGCTTTCGATTTGATTTGTCTGTGCTATTGACATTTGTCACATCTTAATTATTCACAAGTTTTGGATACCACATTAAGCTAATATACATGTACATTATATGAAATATGTTGTGCTTTGTTTTATGTATCTCAAATTAATATGGCGTAAATGTATACCTGAAAACACACACATAATCTAGACAGTTTTGACCTGTATGCCATCCATATCCATGGTTATCTTTGCTTTCGCCACTTGATCCGCGACACTACTGTTATCTTTGAAGCATCATATCTAATCCATTTGTAATGACAGAAAGACAATTCTGGTATCAAATGAAAGATATGATGTTGCAGAGTGTCATGCATTATTATTTTGATCTTAAAGAAGCCATGGGATCAAGAGAAATTGATATGTTTGACAAAAATAATGATGTCATCTATGCGGTCACGAGTGAGAATGGGGTATAGTTATTCTATGCTAATTAGGACACATGCCATAATAGTAGATATATATTGAATGCTATTATAATGATCAGCAGATGAAAACCTTCAATTTGACATATTGCAAGTACATATTGAGACATATATGACTATATAATGACGATTGTGGTGTGGGTGATTAAATACCACGCGACATTGATGAGAAATACGATACTTCAGGGTACCATCCAAGATAGGTTGGAAATGGGTAGTGAGATCCAACTTTTTCGCTGTTACCACTTTAAATCATCTTCAAGGGCCCCAAAGCTTAACAAAAACATGGGTTGGTAAAGTTGTGGGGGGTGCACGAGGAGCATATCTGGCCCATGGCCGAATACAACCAATCATAGATGTTACGCGTGCGATAGTAACAACAGGGCATGTCGTGATGCCTTTGTTGCCTGCTGCTCCACTAGTATCTCACTCATATAACTAAGTGATCTCTTTCCAACTGACGTAGAAGAGCGACAAACGACCATCTAGGCCAGACCAACGAAATGCTGTTCACTCGATGCGCCACCTACACGGATAATTAAAACCAGTTTAGCAGTTACGCCAGTTATGCTATCCCCAATCGTCACCTTAGTAAACGGATCACTACACACATGAGTGTTTTCTGAAGAAATGAAAACTGCCCAAGTGACACCGTTACCCAAGGAAGCCTCACTCGACCAGAACGAATTGAAGAACTATGGCCTAATCTCTAACATTGCTTTAATTGGAAAATTGATCGAGCAAGTTCTCCTCAAAAGCATGAATTTGCACATGGTGATAAATAAAATGCAGGACAAAATGCAGTCGGCTTATAGACAAAAACATTTCATAGAAACACCTCTGATAAAGATAAATACGACACTGCGCGCAATCGTACAGATACTTTATTGCCGTTATTGACATAAAATACATGTCAATTAGGAATGTGTCTTGGTGTTAAAACATACAGTCTCATCAAACATACCACGAACGTACACTAAAAGATAAAATAAATAAATATAATAAAAAATAAATACAAGATATCAAGTTTAAAATTGTCTAAAAATAAAAACAATCCATTAAAATTGATAGGTTAAGCTAAAACTAACACATAAAATAAGTATAAAGCACATCTGGCAAAATTAACATTCCATTGTCTCTGTCTATCACTAAAGTCTATATTTAATACCTGATAAGGCAGCCACGGCACGGGGAAAGAAACTGTCTCGGAAGCGATTTGTCTTCGGACGAATATTTCTGAATCGCTTGCCTGAAGGGAGTTCTTCGAATAGATGGTGAGTGGGGTGTGTTGGATCCGTGATAATTTTGTCTGCTCTCTTACTGGTTCTTTCACTGTATATAGACGGGTAAGTTCACTGCTGATGATCTTCGATGTTGTTTTTACCACTCTGTCTAACCTGATCTTTTGACGCTTGTTTATATTTCCGAACCACGCACATATGTCGAATGAAAGTACATTCTCAATATCCGAACGATAGAATTGAAGAAGAATTTCTCTCCTCAGCCCGAACTTCGAAAACCTCATAAATACAGCTTTCAAAGAATATTTTAAAGCACACAGAAAACGTGGAAGGCCGCGGAAGAGGAGGCGCGACCAAGTTAGACAGAACACTGGACTCCTGCTTTTAACTGCAGAACGGTGTGCTCTAGACAGGATGGAATGGAAGGGTGTGACATCCAGGAAGATAGCGAGGGGTCAAATTGGCCTAGGCATTTAAGTCAAGTCAAGTTGCTGATATATGCAAGAAACATCAAGTGCTTTATCGTCGACTCGCAGATGACATCCTGCAATATGTCAGCTATAACCCTGCGGTGTCTGAGGAACTGGAAAATGTTAAACAGCTTCTGATCCAGTGCGTCGGCGAGATTAGATCCCGGGTGCTGATGCATCAACTTAACCTCAACAATGACAAAACCGAGTTTATAGTGTTGTAGTAACCACATAATCTACGTATTTATGGCAACCACAACTTGGAACTATCTGGACTTAGTACACAATCAACAGATGCTGCAAAGAATCTGGGCTGCTACTTCGACCGTCATATGCAGTTAGATCGCCTCGTCTCCACCTACTGTTCCTCGATCTACTGCCATCTGCGCCTGATCGGCAGAATTCGTCACCTGCTGACGCGAGACGCGCGCTATGGTGCGGTACGCTGTCAGGCGCTGAGCCCCCTCGACTTTAGCAGTGCGCTATTTGGTGGATTGAACTGACTTAGTCGAGCGCAAAACTCGGCCGCACGACTCATTGACCACGTCAGACGGCGACAACACATCACACCGATTCTGCAATCACTGCATTGACGCCGATCAGAATGCCAGTCATCTTCAAGATCATGCATGGCATCATTAAGATCATGCATGGCTTAGCCCCGGACAATCTTAACTGGATGATCATTCGCAATGCCTCCTGTGCTTTACGATCAGCGCGTGACACCACACCGTTTAAGAAAACGATCGGACAGGGCAATTTTGCAGTGGTAGGCCTAATAATGTGGAAAAACTTGCCGAACATTATAACACGCATATTTTGCCTGCCTTGATACGAAGAAGTCATTCCACATCAAAATGGCATGTAGTACTTTTCATTTTACAAATAGGCTATAATCATTGTTTGAAACTATTTCAACACTCTAAATAGTATATATATATATATATATATCTTAATTTCTTGAATCTTTGAGAATTTTATTTTGTTATGTGAAGCGCTTTGATTGGTAATAATTTACCTAGAAATCCATATTATGAAGGAACATAATTATTATAATTAGACAAAGGCCTTAGGGAAACGAAATATATATTTGTGGTTGTTTATACACACATCTTCTACATGCCGCCTACCCATAAGTATCGAATATCCACCGCTGATTTAGTAAATGTCATTGAACGCCTACGTCAGATAGGAAGAGTTACCTTGGCAAGGCGGCATCCGAACGAAATGGTCGACTCCCCGTTGACTGAGCACAACGTTGAAGCGTATTTTGTCAAAGTGCAGGGAGCACATGCTCCTGCTGTTGACGAAGTCAAAACCAATGCACGCCTGGAATGATTTCCGACAACTCTCTTTGCAGCCACGTGGCGTGGAGATTTCCGGATGCTCAATTCCACCGTAGGCAAACTTGTTTTCTGCTTTCATGAAACCTCCACATTCATGATGTTTAACGGCTGAAAAACATTTGTGCTTCTGATTTAGAGATGACCTTGCTTAAAATATACTAGTCCTGCTAAATGTCGTATACAGTGTATTTCGTGCTCATTATATCTAATCATAGTCATACACGTTTTTCAGTTCTATGAATCTGAATCAACTGCTTCTCAAACCGGCATCAGTCTTTTGTTTTTCGGAAACTTGATCAATGACATTTTAATATTCCGTTAGCTACATTTGTCGTCGAAACACCGTTTGGTACAACGAGACATATTACAGTTATTATCATATTAATATGTACTGGTACAACTGCGTTACACTGTCACGTTACAGGCACTGGGCATAACGAGGAGAGTTTCCAGATGCGGCAATAGTTCTTCAGTTTTCATCCCACAGAGGTTACGTGTAGAAGTTCTTGATTAATTGGATCTACTCCACGTCCTGGTAGTGGGCCCTCTTGATGTACAATCTTGCTGCACTTATCGTGGGTGGTAACACATCTTGAGGTGTGTCAGCAGAAAAGCACAACTCTTGCCTTATCACATGTGGCTATGTTGGGGAGATTGTATATCTTGCACATTAATGTTTTTGCAGCAGAAGCTGACTCGTCTGTTAGTGCTCACCTTCCTAGCTCTTCCAGGAGTTAGTGGTCTGTCTGGAATACTTCCTATGCATTTTTCTTTCCATGGTCCACCACCAGCGAAATACTATCACAACCTGTGATCGTATGGAAGGTCAGCAATGAATTCATTTGACCGTCTGGAAGCGACCCAGCAATGTCGTGAATGGAAACGTACTTTGGTTTATTGTGTGTGTCTCCCATGATCCACAGCTGTCAAAGGTAATCATGTCGAAAAAGGCTCTGTTTGAAGAATTGCACCAACACAGACTTTCGCCAATCCAGTAAATGTCCCATTTTCATAAGATGTCGTTAGAGCTACTACCAGAGCTTGGTTATCCACCATTAGGTACGTGGTTCCTTGACGTGAGACATTCGTTGCGCAAGTAACACGTTGTACATCTTTAACTTTTGGTTAAATATGTATTTACTAACTAGCCAATTTGCCTGGCTTTGCACGGGATAAAACAATGTTTCAGATTAAGCCACGTCTATGCCAATAGATCCCACAATCTTGTGCACGGTAATGTTACCGATCGTCAAATCATTAGCACTGAAATGTAATCCCCAAGTTTGCCACACAATTATTTTTGGGTTAATTCTGAATACTGAATTTTACTGAACCCCAAATGCCCAACACTTGAAACCCATCCATCGCCCATCCCCAAACAACTGGGCCCACCCCAAACTCCTGCAGACTCTTTCTCCAGTTCAGCATGCCTCTGCGAGACGTAGCTGCCCGCATGATCACACGATACGCTGCTCTGTCTGCTGTTCGCCTCCCTACCTCTCACGATGCCGTCTTCCAACCAGTCGCTGATGTCCTGCTCCCATATTCTCCTCTGTCTTCCCCTTCCCCTCCTTCCCTCCACTTTGCCTTCTAGGATTGTTTTCTCTAAGGAATTGTGTATTTTGATGTGGCCAAAATAACTCGGTTTTCATCTTTTGATTATATTCACTGGTTGGCATTTTTTACGGATCTCTGCATTGGTTGTTCTTGATATCCATGGCATTCTTGGGACTTTTCTGTAACATTTCATCACAAACGCTTGCATTCTTCTCATGTCTTCTTTGTTCACTGTCCACGCTTCGCTCCCGTGTAGAGCTGTTGGGAAAACGCACGTTTTTAAAATTCTTATCTTTGTTGGCATGTTTTGGCCTTTCCATACAATTTTCAGATTATTTTAGTTTCTGCGTTGCTATGGCTATTCTTCTTCTGATCTCTGATGATGTCTTGCCGTCTTTTTGTAGTCTTGCTGCAAGGTATTCGTAGTGGTTCACATTTTCAACTTGCTCCCCGTTGATTACAATTTCTGTTTTGTTAATGCATCTGCCAGTGTCCATGATCTTTGTTTTCTTCACATTAAGTAACAAGGCCTTTTTCTCACAGTGTTCTTTTACATACATGATTAGGTTTGTTAGGCCGATTGTTGTAGTGGACAGGAGTGCGCTATCGTCTGCGTATCGTAGGTCTCTTATTCTATGTCCATGGATATTCACTTTATCGTATCTTGTACTTCTGTCATATAATTCTACACATCTCCCTTCTAAATTGAAAACACTTTTAACTGCGCCTTCGCCCTTGAATTTTCGTTCCTAGATTTAGCGAATATTAACCTAAATGTTTTTATTTTCCCGTTGCAAGGTGCCACGCTAAAATATAAAGCTAGTTTCGGGCGAATATGTCGAGTAGGCCTACTATCAAAAATAGTAAACAACGAGGGCATTCAAAGACGCTATTACTGCTTGCTGACACACTATTCCTGGCGTTGATCGCCACTAAACTACACAAATTACTGGGTACCGATATTGTATAAAACCCCTTATATTATAAATATGTACATAGGCAATTTAGATATCATACATGTATACCTGCCAAGTTTTTTTCTTGAAATCCGGGAGATTTTCATCATGTCGCGCTGTGCCTGATCTTGACATTGGCAGATGGTTGTGTGTGTTTTTTTTTTTTGGGGAGCAATTGAAAATATTTCGCGCCGCCGTATTTGCCGTATTTTTCGTAACTTTTCAGCTTCTCCGCTGCCATGGCTCTACTCATGACAGATCGGGAGAGGGGGGTGCTGTTGAAAAGTTTTCGCGTAAATCGGGAAGATTTGCCTGTATCCAAGGATACCGGGCGATACACCAAAAATCCTGGAAACTCCCAAATTTACCGGGAGACTTGGTAGTTATAAAGATGTATGGTGTATACAGCGTAGGTACCATACCTGTACACGCAAAAACATTGCTGAACAATACTGCCACGGTTTCTCCACTACGTTCTGTAACAAATTCAAATCGACCCCCACGTTTCCCGCCGATATGATATACATACATGTTGGCTCACCTAGGCTAATCTTGGGATTGTAACAAAGCTGACTAACCTTTTGGATTTGACGTGCTATTAACGAAATAGCGAAATCTTAGTCCTGGAACACTACTTTTGAATGCCGTACAGTCGACTGAGAACAAAGTCTGATACGTGCGACCTTCGTGAGGTTCAACGTCACACTCCTTGGAAGGACCTCTGCGTACATCTGTGCTCAAAACTGTGCTTACTTCGAACGCTGCCGTCGATCTGAGATGGGTGCAGTGTGAAATCTTTGCTGAAACAGCATAACCACACATCAACTGCCACACGGGCGAAACGTTGAGGCCAACACAGGGAATGTTGACTGTGAGACGGTAAAGGAAAGTAGAATGTGGGAAAGTCAGGGAAATTGGAATGTGGGAGGTCAGGTAAAGTAGAATGTGGGAAAGTCAGGGAAATTGGAATGTGGAAGGTCAGGTAAAGTAGAATATGGGTGGGTCAGGGAAATAGAAATGTGGGAAGTCAGGTAAAGTAGAATGTGGGAACGTCAGGGAAATTGGAATGTGGGAAGTCAGGTAAAGTAGAATGTGGGAGGGTCAGGGAAATTGGAATGTGGGAGGTCAGGTAACGTAGAATGTGGGAAAGTCAGAGAAATTGGAATGTCGGGGGTCAGGTAAAGTAGAATGTGGGAAAGTCAGGGAAATTGGAATGTGGGAGGGTCAGGGAAAGAGGAATGTGGGGGGTCAGGTAAAGTAAAATGTGGGAGGGTCAGGGAAATTGGAATGTGGGAGGTCAGGTAACGTAGAATGTGGGAGGGTCAGGGAAATTGGAATGTGGAAGGTCAGGTAAAGTAGAATGTGGGAGGGTCAGGGAAAGAGAAATGTGGGAGGTCAGTTAAAGTAGAATGTGGGAGGGCATGGAAAGAGGAATGTGGGAGGTCAGGTAAAGTAGAATATGGGAGGGTCCGGGAAAGAGGAATGTGGGAGGTCAGGTAAAGTAGAATGTGGGAGGATCAGGAAAAGAGGAATGTGGGAGGTCAGGTAAAGTAGAATGTGGGAAAGTCAGGGAAATTGGAATGTGGAAGGTCAGGTAAAGTAGAATATGGGTGGGTCAGGGAAATAGAAATGTGGGAAGTCAGGTAAAGTAGAATGTGGGAACGTCAGGGAAATTGGAATGTGGGAAGTCAGGTAAAGTAGAATGTGGGAGGGTCAGGGAAATTGGAATGTGGGAGGTCAGGTAACGTAGAATGTGGGAAAGTCAGAGAAATTGGAATGTCGGGGGTCAGGTAAAGTAGAATGTGGGAAAGTCAGGGAAATTGGAATGTGGGAGGGTCAGGGAAAGAGGAATGTGGGGGGTCAGGTAAAGTAAAATGTGGGAGGGTCAGGGAAATTGGAATGTGGGAGGTCAGGTAACGTAGAATGTGGGAGGGTCAGGGAAATTGGAATGTGGAAGGTCAGGTAAAGTAGAATGTGGGAGGGTCAGGGAAAGAGAAATGTGGGAGGTCAGTTAAAGTAGAATGTGGGAGGGCATGGAAAGAGGAATGTGGGAGGTCAGGTAAAGTAGAATATGGGAGGGTCCGGGAAAGAGGAATGTGGGAGGTCAGGTAAAGTAGAATGTGGGAGGATCAGGAAAAGAGGAATGTGGAAAGTCAGGAAAAGTAGAATGTGGGAGGGTCAGGGAAATTGGAATGTGGGAAGTCAGGTAAAGTAGAATGTGGGAGGGTCAGGGAAATTGGAATGTGGGAGGTCAGTTAAAGTATAATATGGGAGGGTCAGGGAAAGAGGAATGTGGGAGGTCAGGTAAAGTAGAATGTGGGAGGATCAGGGAAAGAGGAATGTGGGAAGTCAGGTAAAGTAGAATGTGGGAGGGTCAGGGAAAGAGGAATGTGGGAGGTCAGGTAAAGTAGAATGTGGGAAGGTCAGGGAAATTGGAATGTGGGAGGTCAGGTAAAGTAGAATGTGGGAGGGTCAGGGAAAGAGGAATGTGGGAGGTCAGGTAAAGTAGAATGTGGGAGGGTCATGGAAAGAGGAATGTGGGAGGTCAGGTAAAGTAGAATGTGGGAGGGTCAGGGAAATTGGAATGTGGGAGGTCAGGTTAAGTAGAATATGGGAGGGTCAGGGAAAGAGGAATGTGGGAGGTCAGGTAAAGTAGAAGGTGGGAGGGTCAGGGAAATTGGAATGTGGGAGGTCAGGTAAAACAGAATGTTGAAGGGTAAGGGAAATTGGAATGTGGGAGGTCAGGTAAAGTAGAATGTGGGAGGGTCAGGGAAAGAGGAATGTGGGAAGTCAGGTAAAGTAGAATGTGGGAGGGTCAGGGAAATTGGAATGTGGGAGGTCAGGTAAAGTAGAATATGGGAGGGTCAGAGGAATGTGGGAGACAGGTAAAGTAGAATGTGGGAGGGTCACGGAAAGAGGAATGTGGGAAGTCAGGTAAAGTAGAATATGGGAGGGTCCGGGAAAGAGGAATGTGGGAGGTCAGGTAAAGTAGAATGTGGGAGGGTCAGGGAAATTGGAATGTAGGAGGTCAGGTAAAGTAGAATGTGGGAGGGTCAGGGAAAGAGGAATGTGGGAGGTCAGGTAAAGTAGAATGTGGGAGGATCAGGGAAAGAGGAATGTGGGAAGTCAGGAAAAGTAGAATGTGGGAAGGTCAGGGAAATTGGAATGTGGGAGGTCAGGTAAAGTAGAATATGGGAGGGTCAGGGAAAGAGGAATGTGGGAGGTCAGGTAAAATAGAATGTGGGAGGGTCAGGGAAATTGGAATGTGGGAGGTCAGGTAAAGTAGAATATGGGAGGGTCAGAGGAATGTGGGAGGTCAGGGAAATTGGAATGTGGGAGGTCAGGTAAAGTAGAATATGGTAGGGTCAGGGAAAGAGGAATGTGGGAGGTCAGGTAAAGTAGAATGTGGGAAGGTCAGGGAAATTGGAATGTGGGAGGTCAGGTAAAGTAGAATGTGGGAGGGTCAGGGAAAGAGGAATGTGGGAGGTCAGGTAAAGCAGAATGTGGGAGGGTCATGGAAAGAGGAATGTGGGAGGTCAGGTAAAGTAGAATGTGGGAGGGTCAGGGAAATTGGAATGTTGGAGGTCAGGTTAAATAGAATATGGGAGGGTCAAGGAAAGAGGAATGTGGGAGGTCAGGTAAAGTAGAATGTGGGAGGGTCAGGGAAATTGGAATGTGGGAGGTCAGGTAAAATAGAATGTGGGAGGGTAAGGGAAATTGGAATATGGGAGGTCAGGTAAAGTAGAATGTGGGAGGGTCAGGGAAAGAGGAATGTGAGAGGTCAGGTAAAGTAGAATGTGGGAAGGTCAGGGAAATTGGAATGTGGGAGGTCAGGTAAAGTAGAATGTGGGAGGGTCAGGGAAATTGGAATGTGGGAGGTCAGGTAAAGTAGAATGTGGGAGGGTCCGGGAAAGAGGAATGTGGGAGGTCAAGGTAAAGTAGAATGTGGGAGAGTCATGGAAAGAGGAATGTGGGAGGTCAGGTAAAGTAGAATGTGGGAGGGTCAGGGAAAGAGGAATGTGGGAGGTCAGGTAAAGTAGAATGTGGGAGGGTCATGGAAATAGGAATGTGGGAGGTCAAGTAAAGTAGAATGTGGGAGGGTCAGAGAAATTGGAATGTGGGAGGTCAGGTAAAGTAGAATGTGGGAGGTTCAGGGAAAGAGGAATGTGAGAGGTCAGTTAAAGTAGAATGTGGGAGGGTCAGGGAAAGAGGAAGGTGGGAGGTCAGGTAAAGTAGAATGTGAGAATTTGCTGGAGAATTGTAGGAGGGACGACCTCAGACGGATGAATGCGAACTATTTAAATATCAATCTCGCTGCACTCTGTTGTGATCCGTGCGAAGTTGGGAAAAGGGTTATTTATGTCATGTTAAAGATTCGTCTGCATCACACACTTCGGGACAATACCCCTTGTTTAAAACAGAGTGGTGACATAAAGAATAGAAATACCATGAGATCCAGTAATGTAACAGTCTTGTTACTGAATGTTTTATAAAAATATTAGTAAATTGTGATATTTACGACAATTTTTATGCACAATGAGGCTAAAGTCTATCGATGGTGATGATGATAAATGATAGCCTAGACCCCGGTAAAGGGAGGACCTTAGATCACTTGCTACCATATTAACGAAGTTTTTAATCACTTAAAGTCACAACAGTTGCGAAACGTATGTGATTTTTAACTCATAAATATTATGAATGTAGGCCTACACAAATTATTTCATTTTATTGTATATATGACTATTAATCTATTAATCTAATCAATAATTATTTTGGTAAGATTCCTATTGCATGTACTGTATCAATGAATTGTCAATGAACTGAACAGAACTGTTCGATTTGCCAGTAAATCTACATAATAGATCTATCCTGGTGGATATAGTTTATACCTGTAGTTTATACTTGTATACAAGACCATTTCAATGACATCACTTACGTAGTACATGTAGCAACCTGTTTCATGAAGTCGGTTTATTACACAATTGTTCACATTATAAAAAAATAAATTACAATAAAAGTTATTGCAATAAAATGTATAAGTATTAAGCATGGACTATTTACAACATGTGTGTAAATGGACATTAATGGCATGCAGTATATGAAGAGGGTAACTTCATGAGGCATTGGAAAATGTTCATGAAACAGAAATTGGTGCACTTTTGAACAGGGTGTAACCAGCATGAAATGCATCGCACGTTACCATCTAACTCAAACTGGTATGTGGAATTACGATTCCCGATTTAATGTTTAATATTTTACGCTACGGCTGCTGCCACGAGAAATTGAAATGTGAACCGTTTCTAAATCGATTAGTTTCCGATATTTTTTATCAATAATACTTTAATCATTAATATATTACACCTTTCCTCTAGAAATATTTCAGACCAAGCTTTGCTGCTTCATGTGTATATACGAACACTTGAAATTAATAATACCAGCCAAACACGTATACAACTCGAATATTTATGTTGGATGTTTTACCTTACTGCTACCGTACACCTTTCGCGAAAATGGGCCATTACCTTAAAGTTTATGACGACAGTTTAAATGTACATGGTAGTGTTATAGCAGTCTATGATGACATGTTCAGTTAGAACATTTGGTTATAGTATGAAACTATCTCAGCAATCTCCTTACCTTCGACAATGAACACGTAATGCATACCAGTAGTGAATGAAGCTGATGGCCAGTGCAAAACGGATGTGTTTGTAGCAATAGCGCCAAGAGTAACATTGTTGTACCAGGTGAATGTGACATTGATACATCCTTGGCAAGTGGCTGTCAGCTCGAGGGACTCGTTAGTATTAGCAGCATGACCACACAATGTAGTGCAACTGGTACGGCTAGAAAACAAATTGGCACAGTGATTATTCTGTAAAGGTGACTGTACATGTTTGTAAATTTCTATATCGGTCGAGTCATTCGTCTGCTTTTATTAGACCAATGTTGGATGTCTTACGTGCGACGTAAGAATGTAAGTGTCAGCCTTGAAATGATTAAACGCCATTACCTGATGTCGAGATTCAGCTGTTTGCGAACGCAGACTTGTTTTGCCGGTGACATTGCTTCGTGGCACATACACTCTCTGTCTGGCGTTATCAAAACAGTTTCGTTAAGCCAAAAACGATGCACATTTAGACGTTCTTTCTGAATATAGTATAATATTGTATGTATGTGTGTGTGTGTGCGTGCGTGTGTGTGTGTGTGCGTGTGTGATATATATCTACACACATACATTTCTTTATTCGTTGTACTGCGCTTTGAACATTTTATGAAAATTGCGCTTTATAAGTAATAAATACTATACACACACGCACACACACACACACACACACACACACACACACACACACACACACACACACACACACACACACACACACACACACACACACATATATATATATATATATAATACATATATATATATATAATATAGTAAAAGTAATAAAAAGTTATATGCTAAAAACAAAATATGTTCTGGTAGGCGCATTACTCCGCTTGGTGAGGCAATACGCCCAGTGATCGGGGCCAATAGCCTACGGGTGGGCCTATTGCCCCGTACTAAATTAATTAAATGCAAGAGAATGTCAAATTAATATTACTTCAACAATGGATATTTGCAGTATTATCTAGCACTATTAAAATTTCACCACACCACAATCCTTCGTAAATAAACTGACAACGATGAGACATATATTGAAAAGGGTGTCCTGACATACCTTGAAAAGGGTGTCCAATCAATCTGCATTTGCAATTATATAGTGATAGGGGCATAGTATTGTCTCTTAGTAATAGTCAATGCCATTATTCATCACAATATAGTCCTTCGCAAATAAACTTATAACGACGTGATAGGTCTTGAATAGAATGTCCAATCAACATTCATTCACAATTAAATGTGTACCACTATTAGTCAATCATGTGTGGAAAGTCCAGAAAAGCAAAATGTAATTAACCAGACACAATTTCAGTCATTCATGACGTTGATGATTCATAGTAGACATGTGAACTCACATCTCTTAAGCAACTAAACATCGTCGTTGTGATTCCATAAGCGTGACTAGTCGTCGTCAGAGTCGCAGTTTGGACATATGAATCCTCTCTCACCGGCGTGCATACTTCGTTCGCCCACGTCTTGCACTGTTAGCATTGCCTCTACTTCTCGAGCGGTCTGCTCGTCACAAAGGTCTCGCCACGCACCAAGCAAGGCCATTCTTCATCATCAATGCTGTCTGGTTCTTGTTGCTTGGTCAGCATCGATTGTCGCTTCCCCCTAGACTTACTCTTCTTAGCCATCGTCATTCTCTGCATGTCGAACTGGGTTTGGAGATGTTGTTTGAATGGCGACGATGTGATACACTCAGGTGACTCAGCCTTCCTGGTCCTTGATCTGGGTCTTGCGATATTCGGACGTGGGCAGCGTTTTGTGATGACTGGTCCCACCAGAGGAAGACCTAGGCGACAATGGGAGAATGACGGAGAGGAATGGATGGGAGCAGACGTCTGGAAAGTGGGGAGACAGGTAAACGAAAGAGCTGTCTATAGACAATCAATCAAGGCTGCAGCGTCCGGAAATGGATATGCAAACCCTGTCCCACCGTCGTGTGGTTGCAGCTTTGTAAACCAGAATGTTCCTCAACAACACTCGGTACCGGGGAAGCAGTGGGCGCTGGGCCAACATTTGGCACCAAGACTGCAGCTGGCTCCTGGTCAGGAGACAGTCCCGTGACGGCATTAGGTGCTCGAGAAGCAATTGGCAACGGGGGAATAGCATCTGGTCAGCAGACGACAACATGGTAGCAGTCGGTGCGTCATCAAGTACAGGTTTATCGTTAACCGTATGTACATCGGCACGCATGTTGGCCTGATCCACTTCAGCGGGGGTGGCTTCCTCGGTGACTTCTCCGGCCGCGAACTCCTCCAAAGATGCTGTCATCAAAAGGCCATAATCAACTCGATTGAAATCCGTTGTTGGCCTTGTTTGGGGAAGATATGCGTACATAACCAGTGACAAAGATCCATGCCATTTAATAAAATGTGTTTTCTTACCCGGGTTCGAAACCATCCACGCGTCTGATGCCGCAGCGTACGCACTTTTCAATGACTTGAAAAATGTCCTGTCTAGAGGCTGCATTTTGTGCGTGCAGTGAGGCGGCAACTTCACCATGTCGATTCTATTGGACCTGGCGTACTAAGCAGCTGCTAAGGTCCTGTGACTGTGGTGACCATCCATCACGATTATGTGACGGTTTGTCGGTGACGAATTCGTGAACATCACGAAGTGGTTGAGCCACGCCAGAAACATCTCCGCATCCACCCAACCGCTTGGATTTGCTTGCCCGAGAGATTGTGGTGGCGCCCCATTCACCAGCATTTCCACCATGCGCTTGCGTAGAAAAAGAAACATGGGGGCCAGGTATGCTCCTACAGCACTCGTGGCACAGACGACAGTCACTGTCTTGCCGCGTTCGGCGCTTGTTATCTTCGCCACTTGTCTAACCCCCTTCGACGCCACGATGTTGCCTGGCCGATGGACGCATGTGATTCCTGTCTCATCAACGTTCCATACCTTGGATGGCTCATATTTGTTCTGTTGGAGCATTTCTTTGTAAATTGCAAAGAACATCGCCACTTTCGGCTTATTAAAACCCACGGCCCTGGCGACGCTTGTGCCTTGTGGCCGGCGTATGCTCAGTTCGGGATGCCTGCGCATGAAGCCTGCTAACCAGTCTCTCCCTGCCAGTTTTGCCGTCTGGTTAAACATGTTGACGATTCCCAAAGCCCCAACCACGTTGTATGCCAGGCGGCGGACATCCAACGGGGTAAGGCCGTACATCGCGTTTTCCATTGATTGGACGTGATCGCATATCTGTTGTTCAACTGCACTCGACAGCAATGACGTGAATCCCAACTGCACGGTTCCAGGATTCTTCACTTTTTTGTCTCTGTGCCGGCGAATCGTGCGCGCTGGAATTCTCAGATCCTTGCTTACACGGATAAGCGGCACCCCTTGGCTTACTCGCTCCAAAGCCTCGTCACTATGTGCCGCTTGGATCTTTATGTTTCTTTTGTAGAGTCGGACCATTGTTTCTTCTGAAAATAAATACAAAAACTCTTGGGTATATGTGTAATGTACGGTTGATTTGCTCAAATTCGTGCGCCTTGTCATTTTTAAAGGCCATATCCTGGGATAAAATGTGCTCTGTTCCTTAAAGGGAATAAAAACATCTATTGCTTGAATTTATGTTATATTACATCCTGCTATCTATTTCCACGTCCACCAAGCAAAAAAAATCAAACAAATTCAATGAATTAGAAATTCCACATTTTATGCTGTACATCCGGACATTTTCGAATATGCATATTTTTGGCGCGCTTTTCGGGATGCCGAGATGTGACGTCACTTATGACTAAAACTCGCATCAGGCCGACTCTTTCCATGCATTCAGAGCATGTTTACAAGTATAGCTTTTGGGTCGAAACGAGCGTCAGAATGAGTTATTGTGCAATTTTCCGACGTAATACAAACACTAGTCATCATAGAGGAACAAGCAGTTATCTTACGGTTCCACATGAATCGAATTTTATTCCAAACAACGTATGCGAATGGGCCTGCAAGTCGACTAGGTTTCGCCGAGCTTGGGCTCGTTTTCAGAATAATTATATCGAATGTAACCAACGGGAGATAATCTACACTAATAAACATACATAGGAAACATATATTGTATCCAGCTACATAAAGTAACGTGTATAATCTCATAATATCGCTAGAATATCGATATATGAAGGAGTTGTACAATTTACTATAACAACTTTAATCAGTCAGAGAGTTTCCGCTGGTCCCGCTGGCTCAATGGGTAGGCGCGTTGGTTACATGTCATTTATTTTACAATCGGGCGACGCCGGTTCAATCCTGACAGCATGCAAACTATTGATTTTCTTTACACTTTTTTGTTGATGTTTTCACGAAGTAATATAAACCAAATCATTTAGTATACTATGATGCACTGTTTGTAAATAATTTTTATTTTGTAGTAATTATTTATTCGCCACAAAAATGAAAATATGGTCATTATATAACGATGTTTCTAAATTTTATTTATCCAAACAAATATAATGTAATGGATATCTAATTTATTAATTGTAAATATATTGTACAATAATATATTGTAATTATATATGTGAAAACAGATTGTGATCTGTCTGGATAAATACAATTTAGAAACATCGTTGTATATAATGACCATATTTTCATTTTTGTGGCGAATAAATAATTACTACAAAAATATAAAACAATATTTACAAACAGTGCATCATAGTATACTAAATGATTTGGTTTATATTACTTCGTGAAAACATCAACAACAAAAGTGTAAAGAAAATCAATACTTTGCATGCTCTCAGGATTGAACCGGCGTCGCCCGTTGTAAAACAGACGCCAAGGAACCAACGCGTTTACCAACTGAGCCATCAAGGCCGACAGAAACTCGCTGACTGATTTCAGTTGTTATGATAAATTGTACAACTCCTCCTTCATACATCGATATTCTAGTGATATTATGAGATTTTACGTTACTTTCTGTAGCTGGATACAATATATGTTTGCTATGTATGTATATTGGTGTACATTATCTCCCGTTGGTTGCATTCGATATAATTATTCTGAAAACGAGCCCAGGGCTAAGGCCCAAGCTCGGCGAAACCTAGTCGACTTGTAGGCTCATTCGCATTCATTGTTCTGGATAAAATTGAATTCATGTGGAACCATAAGATAACTGCTTGTTCCTCTATGTTGACTAGTGTTTGTATTACATCGGATTATTGCATAACAACTCATTCTGACGCTCGTTTCGACCCCAACAATATCCATGTAAACATGCTCTGAATGCATAGAAAGGGTCGGCCTGCTGCGAGTGTGAGTCATGTGTGACATTAAGATACCACGTGATCGCCTAGCTCATTAAATTTTTATTTTCCGCGGGAATCGCTACACAGACGGGTTTAAAATCGAATTTATGCTACAAGTGTATTTTTTTAATATTCTCGAATGTTACATGCAATATTAAACTTTCTGTACCCATGGAAAGCGGATTTTAGCTAATGCCTTGTTTTTATCTCCTTTAATAACAAATGGTTGATGGCCTTTCAAATGATGATATTGCCAAAATGTTGAAATATCGTATATGAGCATACAACATAAAAAGAGCCTTTAAATTTGCCATTTTACGGAAACTCCCGAGCGATGCCGGGTTTGCATTTGTCGCTGAGTTAGTGCAGCGGCTTCACGCCTGCGGCCCTGCGCAGTCGCGCGGTGTCATGTTAACAACTCGATACAAATGGCGGCTTACTCGAGTAATTCAGAGAGCGATGTCAATTTTGACGCGGATCACGAAACGTTTGATCATATATATTTCGGTGACAGTGAGGATGACATTGCCGAGATCGACAATGTTGATGTTAGTCAGCACGTTGTGGCAGCGTATGTAGACATGAACCAGTGAAGAAGCCCCGACATTGGCGACAACTGACCGGGCCCACTTGCGCAGATTCGCCGGTAACCGATTCGCCTTCGCCTCTGTTGTGTTCTTCGAAGGAACGGCAGATTTCCAATGTACGAAGCCTTCGTCTTCGAGTTCGAAGTCGTCAGTCGCAACGAAATGCGAACCACAAATAATGCTAGTTGCCGTAGCATGGGTCCAGTCAGCCCTGCCGTTTCAAACAAAACGTTCCAATTTCTGCCGAGTAACTGGCTCTTTCGGAAATTCGTGCACTGAATAGCCAGTCAGATTCGAATTGTAGCAGTTCCCAACAACACATTTGTTCACCATTTCTGTATGTGAACGAAAGTCTACCAGTTCAAATATCCACCAAGGAAATCCAGCCGCCGAGAACGCTTACGATCCCGGGAATGTTTTCCACAATTGACGTCACGATTCTGCCCCTCGCGGCATTTCAGGAAAACAGACTTTTTGAAGCCTGCACCAAGACAGGTCCCGTTTAATGTCAATTTTATAAATGTTTCAGCAAACGTGTGGTTTCGGGGTTGTCATTATATTGCAGAACACATATGTACATGCATATTTTTATACTTGTTAGCAATTTTTTTCTCCCAGGATATGGCCTTTAACGATGTTTTAACGACCAGCACATATGAAATCAAAAAAAATACTCTGAAAGACGTTATGCCAACCAGGTTTATTATCAAATGTGGCAGCCTTTTTAATATAAACTTTCACCGAAGGAAGAAGAATACAGACACAATACGAAGATGTCACGACATTTACACACAAATGTAAAGACTACTAAAGTCAATAATAGTAAATGGTATTTCGTAGTCCAATGACAGGTGATCCATACATTTAGAAATCAGTTGCGAAACATCGGGCAACTCACCCAAAGTGATGGGGTAATACACCTACCTACGCCTGTTGCCCCATGCTGGAGTAGGCTTATTACCCCATCAGCACATTTTGTGTTGCATCGGGGCGTCACTGAAACGGCAACGTGGCAGCCCGTATTTCTCTTTAATAATGTGTTTACTAGGTATATTAGGTGACGTGTGCATATTCATATTTTACATCAACAAAAAATAGAAAAAAACGTCATTTTTTTTTACTTACCGTGTAAGTAACGTTCCGCCGTTTTCGTGTGACGGGAAATCGAGGTGGTGGCATGTTAATCAGCTGTAGAGGTAATCGCGTGCATGTGTCAGACGGGACAAAGGTGGGGTAGGCCTATCGCCTAACGTGGGCCAACCCCCCTACCCTACCCTAACTTAGTTTTATGGGGTATTATTTGATGCATTCCTGTGGTGATTGTCACTGGCTTACTCTCAGTAAATAAATATATTTACTGACCATATTGCATACATCCAATGACCCAACCAATATTAAAGAAAGCTATCAGGGCTAATGTCCCGAAAAGTGTACAATTGATTAAAAAAAACGTCTTTTGTTTCTCACACCGTGAAATATATAGTCAGACTTACGAACATTAATTTTCATCAAAGACTGGTCTCAGTAAGAGCTTTCAGGAATTTATACAGTTTGTCCGCTTTATTATTTCTAAATGGCAAAACGTGTGCGTAGGAGCCAAAAATGGCCAAAATTGCATGTCCAAATGTCCTTTCCAAATTTGGAAGCGCTACCATACAAATGAAATGCTATACTTTCAATTTCTGAGTTCACAGTGGAAATGGGGTCTATTTTGGGAGTGTACAGAAACAAAACCGTGTCTAAAAAAAATGGAAATAAAAATATTACAATGGGTTTTCTATAATGACCACATTTTGCGTGTCCAGCGTCATCGGTTTAGATTGGACCACTTCGTTAATTTATCACTGTTGTTGCATGGCATTTCGACATGTGTTCTTTTCTTTAGCTACCCCTTGCTATAACTCCCTCGATGGCACTACCATTATTCATGATATTTTTACGGTCAAAGGAGAAACGTCAGCGCGTGTCCAGTGTCATCATAACGAAAACTGAAAAAACTATAAATATATATACATGTACTTGTACCTTGACCCAAAGGAATTAAAATGGTTACTGCATCACAGACTGACGTTTTTGCAGACAAACCCAGTTTTTCCGACTGTTAGACGACATATTTTGTGAGCAATGGACCGATGTTTAATAAGTTTAGATGAACGTGTACCAGAAACGAACGTGAATACGGTAAACAAAAGAATCGCAATAGTCTTTACAGCTGCAATTTTACGCCAGAGATCGTTTGCAGGTATGAAAGGTGATAAAACATTGTACTTGTCTCTGAACCATCCAACACAAAGCTGACAATACGAGCAAGGTACACTTTCTGTCTGATGTGCAATGTTAGGCTCTTGTTGTACCAGACACGATTCATGAATCTTCAAAAGAATGTTGCTGCTTTGCCTACTCTTGTGTTCAATTATTTGTCAAGTATGAAGTTATAGACATGATGCAGCCCAAGTAGGTTACACTCTCCACTGTTTCGATGGGTTCATTTGTTTGATTCTTAATTCCCATGGTTCATGGTGATAGTCCTTTTGTCGGTGATTTAGAGACAAAGAGCTGTGCTGAAGTATTTGAGAAACTCTAAGATTAATAGTAGTTGTTCTTCTAAATGAGAGGAGAAAGCAGCATCATCGGCATAGAGAGCATCACATACATGAAATGCTGCCGTTTTGTTTTGACATTCAAGCGTGTCGTTAAGCCTCGTCCTTAGACCCACGCCAAGATGACCAATGTTGGCACTTTGCGTAGCTTCTTGAACACATCCCTGTTTCAAGCAATTTGTTTTTGGGGAGGGCTCATATATCGTTCCATAAGCCTGAACTATGCATTGCATGTTGCTATGGAAGGTTTGGAGAGACAGTGTACTACAGGTGGACATCCAACTTTCTTCAGGACCGTGAAGACTGCTTTTTTATTTCCATAATACAATGTTTTGTGAGATACACAAAGGCGTAGAGTGGTTGTTCATGCTGCATTGCTTTCTCTTGCAGTTGTCTTGTAGTTATTGCAGTCACCTCTGTCACCCTTATTATATTTGCATCCCGGATTTCTTTTGAAATTGAGCGTTCCCCAGAGCACTTCAGAAGAAAGCTGTAGAGTGGTGAGTAGTAAACTAGGCTGAAATGGCGAGGCAATGGCGCTGAGCAAGATCAAGGTCAAGTGGCGCCCCCTAGCGAATGGGTGGTGAATTAAACAACTAGGTCAATTAGTGCCCCTTGTGGGAAACCGGTCAAACATTAATGCTTAAATTCGTGCCACTTATTTATGCGTGTTTTCTTGTGTTGCTTAGGTGGTGAACCATTTTTTAGGTATAGCGCCCCCTGGCGTGTACATTTAGAACAATAAAATAGGTCGAATTATGACATTTAATAGGTACATGACGTCATTAAATAGGCCATTGCGCATATGCAATGGTGTGTTTTCTTATGTCGCATAGGTGTGGTCACGTGATTATGATGTAATTTACAGTGTAACATGGTGTATATCCCTGTCTTTTAACATACGAGCAAATCCCTATCTTTAAACACGGGAACAAATAGGAGGGAAATATGGCAGCCGACACTTAGTGCGCTTTTCCTCGGTCATCTTTAGCAAACTTGTTACATTACCGACTAGTCAGGAGCTTAATCATAAAATTTTTCACATCGTTCTACAAGCACCATTTTTGGACCAGCACTAGATATGGCCATGACATCTCATTTTTTTTCGCGAGAGCCAAGCGGCCATATTTCACAGATCCAATATGGCTGCCATCCAGAGTAAGTCTGTGCAATAACTTGAAAACAAAATGTAATAGAACCATAACTTATACCACTTTTTAGGTGTTTTCGAGTATGGAGATTCCATTTCCGGTATTAGTTTGTTGATTCTAGGTCGAGGTCACGTGATAAGGTCACATCCAAGGTAATTATGGCTCTAAATATGTTTGAGCGTACTATATCAGATAATCACCGTTCTGGTGTCATTTTCATCTAAAAATAAATATATTACGTGTACAATAGATGAACCTGGAATGAGCTCTGGATACAGGTCTCTTCAATCAAGGTCAAGGTTAAATTTGCCCATAAATGCGAAAAAAAACCGTGTATCTGTTGATGATTCAATTGATCTTACTGCGTGAGCAAAGGTTTATATATTTATTATAATGTTGGAACCGATATTGAAAGAGGAATGGCGAGGTCATATAATCAAGGTCAAGGTAAAGAACAATGATCATTTATTATAGATATAATATCATTCATCATCCGTCTATCTGTCTACCCACCCATCCATTAGTAGTAGTTAAATTGTTCACATCGTTGTCATCATTGTTTAGGCAGCCACCCTCGCACTTGCACAGTGCTGTGCAACGAAGACCTGCCTTGCAGCATTTTCAATTCCCCTTGCACACGTGCAGCCGCAGTTTAGGAGCAGGGCACAAGCTTTAGTCGCGTCGGCGAGAGTGGTCCGGAAAGGGAGCCATTGTTTGCTGCGTTCAACTTGTTCTCATCCCCATTGATCAAAGACAGGGACTGGTTGGTGGCATGTAGTTGAATGCTTCCAGATGAAACTGGCTTGGAGCAATGACCTCTTGACATGCTCGATGAGAACGGCCTGAGTCGGCGGCATATTGTCGAATGAACGACTGTCATTGGAGAAGAAATGATGCCTAGCATCGTTGACAGTTGCAGAACCACACGTCTTGCTGTACATGAGCACGACGAATCGCTCGATTCGTTGCATGTGAACATATTCCAAAGTGAAGGACTCCGGATCTTCGGTCAGCCAAATCGTCGTCTCTGTAAGTCCTGGTGTATTGTTCCATGCAGCCCACGTCGTCTTCTTGCCGCAACCGAGAAACTGAGAGGTTGAATCGCAGCCCGTTATGGCGTGAAAGGGGAGTAGAGCCAACGCCTTTGATGGTCCGAGCTGGGATTGGATGCTACGCACAGGGATATATCGGTATTTCTTGCCGCTACCAAAGCTAATCCAAAGCTCTGAAAGGTCAATTTTGTCAAAGAAAGCGACGGCAAGAACAACGATGTCGCTGTCGACAGTGCGCAGGTATGCTTTCTCATGACCCTGAAACGAGCAGGATGATAAGCGCATCTGCCTCTACGTGGTTGCAGGGCTGGAGTACTGACACATGGAACGACTTGTTGAAGAGCACCACCTTAGACTCTGTGCTGAGAATGAGTATTCCATCCATGTCAGTCCTGACCAGCTGTTTACTAATAAAGGAAAATAGCTCCTTTTTGTTTTCCAAATTTTTCAAGTACGATTGCCAGTCCTTTTTGGGGATGGGAGTGCAGCCGTCGCCATCTGGTTCGACTCGACTACGCGCACTTGTACCACGCCGCTGCTGTGTCAGTGATTTCAGGCTATGTCCGGGGTAGGTGTCCCAGACTGCATCGACGTGTTCAACCGTGGCGGTCAAGTGCGCTTTCAGGAAAGGCACAACGTGTAGGTGTACATACTCAGCGAATGTTGCCGCTCTGGTCGGATGCACCATGTGGATGACGGCAGCCATGTCGAACACTTGAACTGTCGCTTGTCTCACTGGATTGGCGCGGCAAGTTGGCGCGTTGATACACGCGAGAATGTTCGACTTGGTCCCAGCTCTATCCGCGTCCGGACGTGATTGGAAAGAAAGGAAAAGTTGGGTGACAAGCATGGTATTTTGTTTTAGTATCCCGGCTTTGCTTTCCTTTTTTCGGGGGTCTGGACGGTTGGCGAAAGTAAACATGTTGTTTCTCTTTATTGTATCTGAGAGAGGAACCGTCATCTTGTCTAGCCGTGTCTTTACGTATTCCTCGTGAAGGACCTGACCAACCTCATGGATTTTGGACAGGGACACGGCTACTTCATGTTCAATCACATCACGTGTATCAAAAACGACGAGCTCGTGACCTGTGGCTAAGAATGGGTTGCCCATTCCGGTCACCACCTTCATGAAAGACTGCACGTCATTCAGAAACCTAGAATGCAGGCTACAGGCTTCTTCGTGGTGACCAGTTGTTGCTACCGTAAGTTTGTGAACACTCTCTAACTCTTCAATCATTCTGACTCAATCTGGACCAGCCAACATGTACAATGTTATGACTGCTGTGTCACCATATAGGTCAGAGGCTCCACCATTGCCCTGGAATACTTTGTTCATCTGTTCGTGGAATTGATCTTTTGCCATGAGGCTGAACTTGTGCTCGGATTTTTGAACCGTGAAGTTTCCATTGAGGTACTCCGCATACGCCGTGGGATGCTTCACTGCGAGCTCGACCATGTCTTTGACGGGAATCGGCAACCAGCGGGCTTAGTTGGAGTGGTCAAAAACAAAGAACAACGCTCAAAGATCATCGCACACCTGACATAGAAAATGAAGTCACCCTCTCTCAACGAGCGCACATAGCGGCATATCAATAGCTCAAGCTCGATCACTGGCGACCAATATTTGAACATGTGAACATCAGCGGATGGCCTTTTGTTCCACATCTCGAACGACTTAGGAGGTCCCTGCAGATTGGACGTGTGCTGTGAAACAGAGAGAGATAAACGAGTGAAACTTGATAAGCATAACGCGTGCGCTTGATGTGATGGTCATTGAGAGCAGACTGAGCGCGACCACAGGAGAGGACGTTCGCCTGATTGAGAGCAGTGTCCCAGCCAGACCATCGTAGCATCTTGCTCATCATCAGCTGGCACTTATCCTCGATATGTAAGGCTCCCAGCTGCATGATAAACTTATTCTCGCCCAGGATATCGGGAAATTGCCACTGCAATTGTTTGTATATGGCGTAGAGAGGCTGATCGGCGCCAAGGACAGGGGTCTGATCGGGGTTGATGAATTCGGTGTTTTCCTTCACTATCTCCATAATATGCTTCATCATAGATGGAAAGGCGGCCTTATCAGGAAATAAGGGGAGGATACCGATTTCTGTCCGAGGCTTGATGGACGCATCATCCATGAGCTGCGAGTAGAAACCCGCAATGTAACCACATCACCCATAAGTATACTGCAAGCTCGTATACCTAAGGCTTAAGCCGGCATTGAATAAGGTACATTTTTTACTAGGAGCATCAATTGTTAAAACATAATATATTATAGTTATTATTGCAACACATCGACATTGATATCGTGATAACATTTGAATAACATACTTGCGATGTAACGCTGTATACAGTGATTCTATGCTCAAAACATTTTTATTTTGAGCAAAACAATCCTCGAATGTGATTTTATCATGTGACCTCGACCTGGAATCGGCCAACAACACCAGAAATGGGTTCCCCATAATAGAAAACCCCAAAAAGAGGTCTCATTTATGGTTCTACTACGTTTGGTTCTCAAGTTATTATACAGCCTATCTCTGGACGGCGGCCATATTTAATTTGTTCGATATGGCCGCCACAGCGGGAACTCTGCTTGGCTCTCGCGAAACAATGAAATAGCATGGCCAAATCTAATGCTGATCCAAAATGGTAATTGTAGAAAGATATGAACAATTTAGGTGTTTTTTAGGATAAGCCCCCTGACTAGACAGTAGACAAGCGTTTGCACGTATGCCATTTTGTATTTTAGGTAACTGTGTGTTATTAATAGACCCGGTAGACAACTGCTCCAGCTGGTTCCCGAATTTTAGTACATCAGTTGGGTAACAACGTGTTAGCGGAGTATAGATTCCTATTTTTTTCTGACACAATTATTTATTGATGTATCACACTTTGTGTATTGTTCTTATGTTGGAAAAATAAACACAATTATTATTATTTTGCTATTTGAGCGTCATAACTCCATCCATGTCTATTTAAAACATCAACCGAGTTAACTTACTTTTACGCGTGGGTGTCGTAACTTATTGCCAGTTTAGTCTATCATCAGGTAACATTTCGTATTAAAGTGCGTGGGTGTAGAACATTATTGCTAGTTTAGTGCACCATGAAATAAACGGCTATCCGGACACGCTCCAGGACGTGAACTTCCTCCGCCTCCATCAAGCCGACCGGTATTTTAATAAGTCAACGCGGTAACTTATAACTTAGCGTTATACTGGTAGTGTTTTATTAATTTAGTACATAACCAAGGTAACTGTCGTATTTTAGTAAGTCATCGCGTTAGAGTGGTAGTGTTTTAGTAATTTAGTACATTACCAAGGTAACTTCCTAACATGTTAGCCTTTCAGTACGGTAGGCGTCTATCATAGTTAATGTTTCATCGCATTTTTTGGTAGTAATTTAATAATAAAAGTAATTTAGTATATTACCAAGGTATCTTCCTAACATTTTAGCCTTTCGGTATTTTAGACTTATAACACATTTAATGTTTCATTGCATTAGAGTGGTAGTGTTTTAGTAATTTAGTACATTACGAAGGTAACTTCCTAACATCTTAGCCTTTCGGTACGGTAGACTTGTAACATATTTAACATTACATCGCGTTAGAGTGGTAGTGTTTTAGTAATTCAGTACATATTAGTAATTTAGTACATTACCAAGGTAACTTCTCCGCCGACATCACCCATGTCACAACTTCCACCGCCGCCTCTACCTCTTCTCCCGTTGTCGCAGCAACTATCGGTACAACCAATGCGAAAGATTTTGCTGTCATCGAAATGAAGACGTTAGCACGTCACATAGCATGTAGCGTCGTTAAGCGGTCAACACTACGCTGTCCCGGTTGCGAGATAGATTATTGTAGTCAATTTCACCACGAGTGTATGTCACCAAACGATATTATAATTTAAATGCAGTTTGAGGTGGCCGTCAAGTTAATTCAACCGCAGTTAGTAAAGACTGGTTGACTGTTTTAGTAGAGACAGGTGTTAAACTATCCGACATATCGTCCGAAGAGTTGTGTACTATTGAGAGTTGGTTACGAAATCCTTATTCACATGAGTGGCGAAACAGTGTGAAGGAAATGGTCCTTGCATTAATGGAGGGTTATCTGTAAATAATGGACTATTTTTGTCCCTTTTGTTGTAATTGACAGTTGTTACTGTACACAACTTATGCTGTGTCATTTTATTCTTAGTACAAGTACAATTTACTCGTTCATCATTTGCGTAGAGTATGCACACACAGCTAATTTTTAATATCACACGCAGTTTCGTAAACTTACCCTGACAGCAGAGTTGGTACTAGTTTCTGGACAACGTGAACGCCTTTTACACCTACGCTATTTTTCTAGTTTAAATGACTGTGTTATTAATAGACGGTGTGAACAACTGCTTCAGCTGGTTCACGCATTTTAGTCCATCAGCGTGGTAACATCATAACATTTTAGTGTTTCGACGTGTTAGCGGTGTAATACTTTCCTATTTTAGTACGTAAGTGTGATAACTTCATAATATTTTAACCTTTTAACACTTTAGACTTGTCACACATTTAACGATTCATGGCATTAAAGAGGTAGTGTTTCAATAATTTAGTACATTACCAAGTTAATTTCCTAACATATTAGCCTTTCAGCACTTTGGACTTGTAATATATTTAACGTCTCATCGTGTTAGAATTGTAGTGTTTTAGTAATTTAGTGCATTACCAAGGTAACTACCTAACATTTTTCATGGTTTCAACACGATAGACTTGTAACATTTTCGTATTTTAGAAAGTCAACGTGGTAACATCATACCATTTTTACCTTTCATGGCGTTAGAGTGGTGGTTGTTTAGTAAATTACCAAGGTAACTTCCTAACCTTTTATGGTTTCAACACGATACACTTCTAAGATTTTCGTATTTTAGTAGTCTATCATCAAGTAAATTTTCGTATTAAACTGCATGGGTGTAATGACTTTGGAACCCGTGTGCATAATTTTTATAGTCTTACCCATCATTCATGTCATAGTTTGACCTACTGACCTACCGAGAAGCGCCACCTTGTGATTTTAAGTGTCACTTTGGGGGCGACCAGTTCGGATAAGAACTTTCAAAAAGGGTATTATCGAAAAATGACTATGTCCAAAATAGTTAAAGAAAATCACGTGATATACCTTCATACCAAGTGGCAGCCATCTGTTCGGTTCACCTGCAATGGTGCGGCCATGGGACTGGTATGAGGTATGGCTTCATTTCACAGAAAGCATTTGTATAGGGGGTGGCCATCTTTCCAGCGATACACTTCTATATTTACAAATAGCGGGAGCGACCAGATATGATTTTACTTGTCGAGATTCGAAACGCGAATGACCATAAACATCTGAATGAAGGTATTTGCACTGGTTTCTAGCGTCATATAATTTACATAACCAATTAGACCGAAGTTTTTTGGACAATTTCTAACTGTAAATATATGCAATAAAAATGTTTCAAGTTACTCGCCAACAACACAGATAGAGAGAGGGAGAGTTAATTGTCAAGAAGATACTTAGAGAGAGTTACTTGTCAAATAGAAATGAAAGATGGCTGCAAGGATGGCTGTCTTGGAAGTATGTGAAGAAAGACTACATGATTTGGCCATAGTTGCTTTTTTATAATAGCATGTTTTAATTTTACTTATGCTCGTCCTCAAAAGTAACACGTAAAGTCACTAGGTAAATAGGTCAAACTAGTTTTCAATCAATCAATCAATTCACTTTATTGTTCTAGGAAGGATATTTGTCTTACAGCTCATGATCTCATACAAATATAATGTGAAAGACATGTTAGATGTGTATGTACACGAATGTAAAGTACACATTTAATCAAAGCAGAACACAGTAATCAATATCACTGGTTCCACATTCTGATTGCCGTAGGTACAAACTATCAAAGTAAGAGTGCAGCGGGTGGTCCGACATGAACGATGGATAAGACTATACAATTTATGCATAAGGGATACAAGTCAATACGTTAAATGGGCAAACATGTTATTATACGAACTGGTCATCCCCAAACTGACAGGTAAAGTCAGTAGGTGGCGCTTGTTGCTAGGTTAATAGGTAAAACTATGACAATCACACAATACGAAGTCGACGGTCGGCATGATGGAGGAGGAAATATAACGCTGAAAAGCTACCGAAGTCGACGGTCGGCTTGATGGAGGAGGAAATATAGCGCGGAAACACTACCGAAGTCGACGGTCGGCTTGATGGAGAAGGAAATATGGCATTGAAACCCTACCGAAGTCGACGGTCGGCTTGATGGAGGAGGAAATATGGCGCTGAAACGCTACCGAAGTCGACGGTCGGCTTGATGGAGGAGGAAATGTCGTGCTGAAACGCTACCGAATTCGACGGTCGGCTTGATGGAGGAGGAAATATAGTGCTGAAACGCTACCGAAGTCGACGGTCGGCTTGATGGAGGAGGAAACACAGCGTTGAAACGCTACCGAAGTCGACGGTCGGCTTGATGGAGGAGGAAATACAGCGTTGAAACGCTACCAAAGTCGACGGTCGGCTTGATGGAGGAGGACATTTGGCGTTGAAACGCTAACGAAGTCGACGGTCGGCTTCATGGAGGAGGAAATATGGCGCTGAAACACTACCGAAGTCGACCGTCGGCTTGATGGAGGAGGAAATATCGTGCTGAAACGCTACCGAAGTCGACGGTCGGCTTCATGGAGAAGGAAATATGGCACTGATAATTTACGACGCTCACGCCACGCGCTGATACGTTGAAATTCTAAGAAGTTACTTCAATAAGAGTTACTTACCTAGAATATAACAAGAGACAGGGAGAGTTAATGTGTGTACGAACTCTGCTGCCAAGGTAAGTTTACGAAACTCCGTGGGATATTAAAAGTGCGCCGTATCCATAATCTACACAAAGTGAATGGTACTTATACTATACTAGGAATGAAATGACACAATATCAGATCTGTATAATAACAATTGTCAATTACAACAAAATGACAAAAACAGTCCATTATTTACAGATAACCCTCCATTACTGCAAGCACCATTTCCTTCACACTGTTTCGCCACTCATGTGAATAAGGATTTCGCAACCAACTCTCGATAGTACACACTTTTTCGGACGATATGTCGGATAGTTTAACACCTGTCTCTGCTAATCAACCAGTCTTTAACAACTGCGGTTAAATAAACGTCCTCGACGGCCTCCTCAGAGTGCATGTAAATTATAATATCGTCTGGTGACATACACTCGTGGTGAAATTGGCTACGGTAGTCTATCTCGCAACCGGGACAGCGTATAGTGTTGACAGCTTAACGACGCTATGTGCCATGCGACGTGCTAACATCTTCTTCATTTCGATGACAGCAACTCATAGGGGTTGGTCGTACCGATAGTTGTCGCGACAACGGGAGAAGAGGCAGAGGCGGCTAAATTACTAAAACACTACCACTCTAATGCCACTAAACGTTAAATATGTTACAAGTCTAAAGTGCTGAAAGGCTAAAATGTTAGGAAGTTACCTTGGTAATGTACTAAATTACTAAAACACTACCACTCTAATGCAATGAAACGTTAAATATGTTAGAAGTCTAAAGTGCTGAAAGGCTAAAATGTTAGGACGTTACCTTGGTAATGTACTAAATTACTAAAACACTACCACTCCAATGCAATGAAACGTTAAATATGTTACAAGTCTAGAGTGCAGAAAGGCTAAAATGTTAGGACGTTACCTTGGTAATGTACTAAATTACTCAAACAGTACCACTCTAACGCAATGAAACGTTAAATATGTTACAAGTCTAAAGTGCTGAAAGACTAAAATGTTAGGACGTTACCTTGGTAATGTAGTAAATTACTAAAACACTACCACTCTAATGCAATGAAACGTTAAATATGTTAAAAGTCTAAAGTGCTGAAAGGCTAAAATGTTAGGACGTTACCTTGGTAATGTACTAAATTACTAAAACACTACCACTCTAATGCAATGAAACGTTAAATATGTTAGAAGTCTAAAGTGCTGAAAGGCAAAAATGTTACGACGTTACCTTGGTAATGTATTAAATTACTCAAACACTACCACTCTAATGCAATGAAACGTTAAATATGTTACAAGTCTAAAGTGCTGAAAGGCTAAAATGTTAGGTCGTTACCTTGGTAATGTACTAAATTACTAAAAGACTACCACTATAATGCAATGAAACGTTAAATATGTTACAAGTCTAAAGTGCTGAAAGGCTAAAATGTTAGGACGTTACCTTGGTAATGTATTAAATTACTCAAACACTACCACTCTAATGCAATGAAACGTTAAATATGTTACAAGTCTAAAGTGCTGAAAGGCTAAAATGTTAGGTCGTTACCTTGGTAATGTACTAAATTACTAAAAGACTACCACTATAATGCAATGAAACGTTAAATATGTTACAAGTCTAAAGTGCTGAAAGGCTAAAATGTTAGGACGTTACCTTGGTAATGTACTAAATTACTAAAACACTACCACTCTAATGCAATGAAACGTTAAATATGTTACAAGTCTAAAGTGCTGAACGGCTAAAATGTTAGGACGTTACCCTGGCAATGTACTAAATTACTAAAACACTACCACTCTAATGCCACTAAACGTTAAATATGTTAGAAGTCTAAAGTGCTGAAAGGCTAAAATGTTAGGACGTTACCTTGGTAATGTACTAAATTACTAAAACACTACCACTCTAATGCAATGAAAGTTTAAATATGTTACAAGTCTAATGTGCTGAAAGGCTAACATGTTAGGACGTTACCTTGGTAATGTACTAAATTACTCAAACAGTACCGCTCTAATGCAATGAAACGTTAAATATGTTACAAGCCTAAAGTGATGAAAGGCTAAAATGTTAAGTCGTTACCTTGGTAATGTACTAAATTACTAAAACACTACCACTCTAATGCAATGAAACGTTAAATATGTTACAAGTCTAAAGTGCTGAAAGGCTAAAATGTTAGGACGTTACCTTGGTAATGTACTAAATTACTCAAACAGTACCACTCTAATGCAATGAAACGTTAAATATGTTACAAGTCTAAAGTGCTGAAAGGCTAAAATGTTAGGTCGTTACCTTGGTAATGTACTAAATTACTAAAACATTACCACTCTAATGCAATGAAACGTTAAATATATTAAAAGTCTAAAGTGCTGAAAGGCTCAAATGTTAGGACGTTACCCTGGTAATGTACTAAATTACTCAAACACTACCACTCTAATGCAATGAAACGTTAAATATGTTACAAGTCTAAAGTGCTGAAAGGCTAAAATGTTAGGACGTTACCTTGGTAATGTACTAAATTACTAAAACACTACACCTCTAATGCAATGAAACGTTAAATATGTTACCAGTCTAAAGTGCTGAAAGGCTAAGATGTTAGGTCGTTACCTTGGTAATGTACTAAATTACTAAAACACTACCACTCTAATGCAATTAAATGTTAAATATGTTACAAGTCTAAAGTGCTGAAAGGCTAAAATGTTAGGACGTTACCTTGGTGTTAGATCCTTGATCGCGGAACCGTTTACCATGCCCCGTTTCCTCTTTTCTTTTGGGATCTCGAGTTCCGCCTGTGTCACAATAGACGTGTTCATACTTTCTTTACGATAATTTTCATTCTATAATGTCGTTGTACGCACAGCCCACGGCCAGTACACGACATTAATTGGCGACGAGGTAAACTGACAACTCTACGAGTTACTTTGAACTAGACTACGTCTAATTTCTGTGTGAAAATGGAAACTGTCGCTGACATGGCACCTTTTTCGCTGGAGCCGACTGACAGCACAGGCCAACGCTGGGAGCGTTGGGTGCGGCGCTTTGAAAAATGTGTGGTGGCTAAAGACATTCAGAACGATACAAGAATGAGAGCGATGTTGCTTCATTATGCTGGTGAGGCAGTGTTTGAATTGAGTGAAGCAGTGGGGGTGACAGAAAATGATGATTTCGCAGAAACCAAGCGGAAGCTCACTGCTTACTTCAGGCCGCAGTGCAATGAAGAATATGAAATATTCAAGTTCCGACAGGCTGAACAGACGTCGTCAGAGACGCTGGACCAATTCAATGCACGATTGCAGCAACTAGCCAAAAACTGTAAGTTCCATGAGAAAGACAGAGAAGTGAAGTCGCAAATCATCCAACAATGTGCGATGTCAAAAGTGCGTGACAAGGGGTTAAGTGAACCTACAATCACGCTAGAGAAGTTACTGACGTTCGGGCGCACACTGGAAGCTACGCTACAGCAGTCGAAGATCATGGGAAACTGTTCTTCGTCCGTGCCGAGGCATGTCCACCCCGTATCGAATGACGAGGGGCGGCTTAACTCTTCACGTGGAGGTTTCAGTTTTGGTCACCAGGTGGCGACACACAGATCGCAATCCACCAAGAAAACGCTTTCCGCCTGATCGCCAGGGGACACCACATCGAGACGATCGACCAGTCGTGAGCAGTCAGCAGCGGTACAGACGTCGCAAGGGGGCAGCACCGGCATACTCAGGCTGTGGTGGACCGCCACACGACGATCGGCGAATGTGCAAAACTTGGGGCAGGAGATGCTACAAGTGTAAAAAGCTAAATCACTTTGCTAATATGTGCAATGCAAACACTCAGCAGACACACTTAGTACAAAATGACACACACTCGCAACGCAATGACAAGTTATGTGAAGACACATACCCACTTGGCCTGTATCACACAAGTGCCACCCACACCATACCACCGTACATTTGCAATATCCAGATAGAGGGAAGCGAAGTGGCTATGGAGATAGATTCCGGAGTAGCAGTTTCGCTTTTATCGGGGGATGAGTGGGCTAAAATCTGCAAGACATCTGTGCTCACTCTCGACACGCGTAACGTTTCGAGGTTGCGAACGTACGCAGGTACCACAATTGAGCCTTTAGGGCGAGCACAGGTGAACGTTTGTCACAACAATCAACAGCACAGGATGCAGGCAATCGTAGTGTCTGGGTCGGGACCTAACCTGCTGGGAAGGGACTGGCTAACAGTGTTGAAAGTGAACTGGGCTACCGTGAACCAGGTAGACAGAGAGGACTTCCTGAAGCCTTACGAATCAATGTTCAGTGAGGGACTAGGCACTCTAAAGGGGCTGACTGCGAAGTTCTACCTTGATGACACGGTTAAACCGAGGTATTGTAAACCTCGACCTGTACCTCTTGCTTTACGAGCCAAAGTAGAGGACGAGCTAGATCGTATGCAGAAGGCCGGAATCATCCGTCCTGTGGAGTATTCTGAGTGGGCCGCGCCCATTGTACCGGCGCAGTCAGAATCTGTGGCGACTATAAGGTAACCATCAACAGAGCCGTAAAGGTAGACAAGTACCCGATCCCGAACGTATCTGATCTGTTTACAAAATTAGCAGGTGTACACTGTACACCACGCTGGACATGAGCTATGCGTATCAACAGGTCGTACTGGATGAAGAATCACGTCCGTTGACTACAATCAACACGTCGAAAGGACTATTCGCATTCGAACGTCTGCCTTTCGGTGTGAGTTCTTCTCCAGGAATCTTCCAGAGAATCATGGAGCAGTTACAACAGAACATACCCATGACCGTAGTCTACCTCGACGACATCCTGGTCACAGGAAGAACGCCAGAAGAGCACGATCGTAATCTGGCTACTGTGCTAACGCGACTACAAGACGCAGGGTTACGCCTGAAGAAGGAGAGATGTGCGTTTCGTCAGAAATCGTGCACCTATCTAGGTCATGCGATTGATGCTGAAGGTATTCATCCTACGGAAGACAAAGTGCGAGCAGTACAGAACGCGCCTGCACTGCAGAATGTACAGGAGTTATCTAGGACTCATTCACTACTATCACAACTTCTTGCGCAATCTCAGTACGCTGCTTGCTCCGCTGCATGAAATGACACGCCAACACACAAAGTGGGAGTGGGGTCCGACGCAACAAAAGGCTTTCGATGAGTGTAAGGCACTGCTCGTTTCTTCAGATGTGCTTGTACACTACAACCCTGAACTTCCGATCATCTTGAGCTGTGACGCATCTCCTTACGGGATTGGAAGCGTACTGTCACACAGATTGCCCGATGGCAGCGACAAGCCTATCGCGTACGCATCACGCTCTCTCCACAGCGGAAAAGAAGTACGCACAGCTGGAAAAGGAAGCGTTGTCGCTGGTCTTCGGGATATCCAAGTTCCATAAGTACCTTCACGGGAGGGACTTCACGTTACAGACCGACCACAAGCCGTTGATCGGGCTGTTGAAGGAAGATCGTGCCATCTCCGCAATGGCTAGTGCACGCATTCAGAGATGGGTACTAGCACTAAGTAACTATCAGTACCATCTGGAGTACAGACCGGGTACGAGTATCTGTCATGCAGACGGATTGAGTCGCTTGCCGCTACCAGACACTCCTGAACGAGTACCAGTCCCGGAAGAAATGGTTCTAGCACTTACAACCATGAACGATACACCCATCACGGCAGAACACATCGCTAAATGGACAGCAACCGATCCGATACTGTCACAAGTTCTACGGTTCGTGGAAGGAGGATGGCCTAGCGATGTACCACGCGAGTGGGAGAGTTACACTCGAAGGAAAGACGAACTGAGTGTCCAACACGGGGTGCTGATGTGGGGAGCAAGAGTCATCGTACCACCAAAGGGTCGTGACACGTTGTTGAAAGAACTACACGAGACGCATCCGGGCATAGTGAAGATGAAGGCGTTAGCCCGAAGCTACCTCCGGTGGCCAGGTTTGGACGCTGAAATCGAGATGTGTGTTAAGGACTGCATGACATGCCAAATACACAGCAAACAACCACCAGTGGCACCACTGCATCCATGGGAATGGCCGGGACGAACGTGGCATCGAATACACATTGATTATGCGGGACCGTTCGAGGGACGTATGCTACTCATCATAGTCTATTCTCACAGCAAGTACATCGAGGCACACGTTGTATCAGCTGCGACAACCAGTGCAACTCTCACGAAGCTAAGACAGACGTTTGCGATTTTGGGTCTACCAAGCACAGTGGTATCAGATAACGGAAGCTGTTTCACCAGTGATGAGTTTGAACAGTTTTGTCGAGCTAACGGAATCAAACACATCAAGTCTTCACCTTATCACCCATCCAGTAATGGCTTAGCTGAACGCGCCGTTCAGACTGTAAAAGCAGGGTTGAAGAAGACAAATGGCAACCTAGAAGATCGTCTCTACATCTTCCTAGCACGCTACAGGGTAACTCCACAAGCTACAACCGGCAGAGCTCCAACAGAGTTTGTGTTGAAGACACCACCGAGCACACGACTGGATCTTCTACGACCATCCATTCAGAACCGAGTCTTGCGCAAACAGGAAGAAAACAAAAAAACGCCAGTGGAGCGAAGTTTCATGACAGGAGACTGTGTCTGGGCGTTGAACTTTCAGGGACAACCGAAATGGGTCGCTACGGTGATAGAGAACCAGCTGGGTCCGCTGACCTTCGCGGTACGTCTGCAGGATGACAGAGTGTGGAAGCGTCACCAGAATCATTTGCGCGAGAGAAGGCCGATCGAGTCGACTGAAGAGCGTCTGGTACCACTGAGGATTGAAGAGCCTCAACTTCCACCGAGGCTTGCAGAGCGTGAAGTACTACCTCGGTTCGAGCGAACACCATCGACACCACCACTATCATCTGGCAACTCGGACGTGAATACGGGTACAGCCACAGGAGAGGTGATCTCAAGACCAACAGTTGAACGGTCCCAGTCCTGTGTAGTACCAGACGTGGTAGTACCGCTGAGAAGATCACACAAAGTGGTGAAGCCACCGGACAGATTGAACTTGTAAAGTCTGTATTACTGTCATAACGGACAATGCATAGATCAAGATAGCCAGAATAGACTATGTTTCGGAAGCTTTAGCTAGTCGCGAGAGCACTAGATTAGTACTATAAACAATTGCATACTATCTATCTTAGATATGACATTGATACGTATAAGTGACTCTCGCTGGCGTTAAAAGTTTACATTTTTATAATTATATTAATTATGTTTTTCTTAAAGGGGGAGGAATGTTAGATCCTTGATCGCGGAACCGTTTACCATGCCCCGTTTCCTCTTTTCCTTTGGGATCTCGAGTTCCGCCTGTGTCACAATAAACGTGTTCATACTTTCTCTACGAGAATCTTCATTCTATAATGTCGTTGTACGCACAGCCCACGGCCAGTACACAACACTTGGTAATGTACTAAATTACTCAAACACTACCACTCTAACGCCATGACACGTTACAAGTTACCGCGTTGACTTACTAAAATACCGGTCTGCCTGGTAGAGGGTGAGGAAGTTAACGTCCTGGAGCGTGTCCGGGTAGCCGTTGAAATTTACTTTATGGTGCACTAAGGTAGCAATAAGTTACTTTAATACGACAATTTACTCGGTGATAGACTAAACTGGAAATAATTTACGCCACCACGTTTCAAATCTATAGAGTTGAAACGATAAAAGTTACCTCAGTTTATGTTTTAGACAGACACGAAGTTATGACGCTCAAGTAGTAAAATAGGAATCTTTACGTCAGACTTTAAATACATTGTTGCAACATTGCTATATTTAACATCGCCACGCTTGCTACTGTCGGGAATGTAACAAGTTGTTTAAAAGCGCACTAACTGACCCCGGCTGCCTTATTTTCCCCGAATTAGTTAATTTGCTCCTATATCATAAGATAAGGATTTTTCACTGAATTCCCTCCTTTTCCTACCAATTTCCCGCCATCTTCACCTCATTCCTGCCAATTGGTTCCCGTATTAAAAGATAGGGATTTGCTCCTGTATTAAAAGACAGGGATATACGCCATGCTACACTGTAAAGGACGTCATAATCACGTGACCAGATAGTTCACTACCTAAGCGATATAAGAAAGCACACCATTGCACAAGCGCATGAAGTCATTTACCTATTATATGTAAGAAAACATAAGAAAAGACGCATAAATAAGTGGCACGAATTGATGCAGTAATGTTTGACCGTTTTCCCATAAGGGGGCACTTATTGACCTAGTTATCTAGTTCATCACCTATTCGCCATGGAAAAGACACCATTGCGCATGCGCATGTGCAATGACCTATTTATTGACGTGTTTTACCTATTTTGATAGTAGAAAAAATAAGAGACACGAATTTAAGGAGTACTGTTTCACCGTTTTCCTGCAAGAGGCGCTTATTGACCTAGTTGTTTAGTTCACCACTTATTAGCCAGGGGTGCCGTTAACAATTACCTTTGACCTTGCTCCGCGACATTGCCTTACTATTTCAACCTACTTTACTATTCTGGTGGTAACAACGTCAGACTTCCAGCCTTGATCAGATGTGCAGTAATTGCATCTCGACGATGCATTTGGTCATATATCTTTGTTAGTGATACATCATCTTTGTGTTCTGTCATGACCAAAATCAAATATATTGTGATTTGTTCAAATTAAAAATGCTTGATGTGTACGATTAAGGTCAACACCATTTTATTAATGATAATTTACTGGTATTGGAAGACCAAATGTAGTATCAAATATAATTATGTCACCATAATAATGTGTGTGCGTGTGTGTGTGTGCGCGCGCGCGCGCGCGCGCGTGTCAATACACTTACTTTTTATTTTATATTACGGACAAATGGGTCTACATCGAATAAGCCAACACGAGTTTTTGGTGTATGCTGGCAAGTATGGTGCATTTGAACATGCTGATTTGGCACAATACGTACATTCGAAAACTTCCACCTCAGAAAGTAGAAGAGGATAGTGACCGCGTCGGCCGTGTAGAATAATATTTGTCCCCATCATGCGTTCACTGCACACGTAAATCTCCTCTATATTCCCTCGAGACGACAAGAGTTTGCAAGGTGTTACAGAATTAATCTTCACGGAAATATCGTCTGTTATTTTCCCGAGAGTAGCTGCAAATAGTATAATGCTGTTTTAGGAATTGCGTTAAGGTATTCGCAATACAGGTTCTTGTTTCTGATAGTTTTAATTAAAGGAAAGCAAAGGGCAACTCTTGGACGTTATGCGTCTAAACGATTTTATAGAAATCAACCATTTGCAACCACGATCACATTACCGACATTGGTTTATTAAGAATGTGGTCTCAAAGTTGTATATTCTATGACATGTTACACAGGCTTGCCCAAAAGCAACCAATAAACGAGCAGCATTAAGTCCCATCGTGCAACCAGTTCCTTTTAGACCTGGTTCATTTGTTAACACATGTCATGGCATATGTTTCGTTGACGTTTGAGGTCGGTTTGCAACACAAATGTGATTTTTTCAATTTCTTTGGACGGGACAGAAATGATTGATAACTGTAGACGGATTGCTTATAAACCCTCGCAATGTAATGCAATTTGTTAGGCTAATTTAGAAGAAACATGTTTTGAAGTAGATTGCATACATCATTTAGTCACCAATGAACGCTGCTACTCATATCAGTGATGTATATGGGCAAAAGCTTTTTTTGGCAAACTGGAAACACAAAAGTGGAAAAATAAATATGTTGTCATATTCTAACATTTCTTTTGTTGTCAGTTAGCTAACATGGCGTAATTCATTGGCCTAATATACTGTGAACAGCACTTAAAGCATTTTGTGTGCGATTTCCGCCGGAAATCATATTTGTGTTTACATTTTTGGTGACGTTTATCACAACACCCGATACCTTTATAACAACATTGACTGTTTTGTTGTGAAAATACATAAAATGAAAGTGTCTAATGTTGTATGAATGCTGTCAATACCATTACCTTTAAAAAAAAACATACCACCGAATACAGCATTTTGATTAACGTCTCACATCTCAAGGCATAATTTTTTATATTAAATGAATAAAAACAAAAATGGCGCGGTCCATGAAATACAGTACCAGTGAGTTTAACATTTAAAAAATATGATTGCAGTTGCAAATGGTTGTTTTGTATTAACACTTTTAGGTACAACACACCTACAAGTTGCCTTTTTCCCGTTAATGTATTTATACAAAATTATTACTCGCATTAAAGTCAAAGTTAAACCATTTTAATACATATTTAAACATATGTAAGAACTCATATATGGGATTGGAAAAAATGAGAAAGTAAATGCCAATTTGAACTTGTGGTGTATGCGCAAGCAAAGAACTTCCTCATATTACATGAAATAAAACGAACGTATCGTAGTATCGACACCCATAAGCAAATACTGTTGTAAGAACACAACAATTCATTTAATCTAACCAATCAGACTACAGTTCGTGGTATTAGAGTTTGTATTGTGTGTGTTTTAAATTAGTCTGCATAGACTGGCATGTTGACCTTGCGAGAAGGGTCTAGGACCCGCATTTTCGTCAGCTTATCATTCTTCAATGGCAACTTATACAGCTTTTCCGAAGGTCTGTCTGTGTTGTATAGACGTAGCACACCGCTGCAGATACATTTCCTAGTTACAACTTACATACTATCTACTTCATAGACACCGTTCATTTCATATAAATGACATGTACCAAACTAATGTCCAATACAACGTTCCTCGCTTGTCCGAATAGTCCGCGATGACGATCTTCCATAGCATCGTCGTAACTATCATAACGACTACATAAACATAACCGTTTCTATGTCACCGTCAAAGGTTATGCAATGTGTGTTTTAATTACTGTGCGAACACCACATATAGCGGGGGCAACAAAATACGTGGACAACTTTGTAACCAGCGCAACAAAATTGTAGAACAAATTAGCATACCGCTTGCAACAGTTTTCAATTTGTCATTAGAAGAGGGAGTGGTTCCGTTAGAATGGAAAGAAGCAAACGTTATAACGTTATTTTAAAAAGGTTCAAGAAACAAGTCAGAGAACTATAGACCAGTGAATTTAACATCAGTGATTTGCAAATTATTAGAAAGGCTAATTAAAGATCACATGGTGGATTTTCTTGTTAAACATAACTTGATAAACCCATCTCAACATTGGTTTCTAAAAGCGAGGTCATGCTTAACAAATATCTTATGTTTTTTGAAGATACCACTAAGTGGGTAGACGAGGTAACACCAGTAGATATCATCTACTTAGATTTTCAAAAAGCTGTCGACAAAAAATGTCACAACAAAGATTACTGCTTAAACTAAACAACCATGGTATAGGAAATGGTATAATTAATCGGATGGAAAAATGTCTGATTGACAGAAGACAACGGGTAGTAGTTGATGAGGAGGCTTCAAACTGGAAATTAGTATTGAGTGGTGTACCACAGGTATCAGTACTAGGACCTATATTATTCTATACGAAATATAGCGTATAAGGAAAAACAACTAATCATACCGCTATACAAAACAATAGTTAGGCCTCATTTAGAATATTGTATTTAAGAGTGTAGGTCATATCGCAGGAAGGACATAGGTATGTTAGAAAGAGTAGAGAGGAGAGCAACTAAATTGATACCAAAACTGAGGGATCTTAGTTATGAAATACGCCTGAAAGATTGTAATTTAACAACACTAGAGACCAGGAGATTGAGAGGAGATCAGATAGAAGTGTTTAAAATATTGAATGGTTACGCAAGTATTGATAAAAACTATTTTTTCTCAGTTAAGAAAAATAGAAGGACTAGAGGACATGAAGTTACATTTGCAAAGAAACAGTGTAGATTAGATATAAGAAAGTTCTCATTATTACAAAGGACTGTAAATGAATGAAACAGATTATCTGCTGATTGTGTGGGTGCTAGTAGCGTGAATATGTTTACAAATAAAATAGACATATACTTCAGAAGGGCGGGATACACGTAGATAAAATGGTTGGACTCTTGATAAGCCAAAGCACTTTCTTGTCCACCTGCCATCTACAGTTAATTCTCTGGGTAGCAGTCTTGTTAAAACATTTTATACGGTTTTTATATTCAAGCGCTTAGGACCTAGCCTCGCAAAAAAAAACAAGTAGGTGTGTTGGTCTTTTACTTTAAACAAATGGGACACACTATGCAATATTCATATTGTTTAGATGCATGATCTAGTAAAATATTAAAATTGAGCTATTGATATGTTTATATAATATTATGTTAACACGTCATACATTCTACTTGCATGTACAACATACTTACGCGCCTCTTTGTAAATAACTATGTATCCAATATCATATTGGTCTATCATTTTGACACTCCACGTGTAGAGTTCGCCACTTGTTCTTATCGCAGAGTAACTGAGTCCAGGGAATCTAGGTAAGCCTTTTTTGATAGATCCATCGACAGCTTTATTTGCCGTACCTATCCCAATAGTGGGCGCGCATTTGGCTTGCTTGCCGAGTACTAGATTCCTTGGATACGTAGCTGAAATGGGAAATACGCTGTACAAGATATTGAATGTGCACCACCATGAATTAACAGCTGCCCGCATAACTACCAACGTTCACGTCCTTGCTCGCTGCCTTGCTGTTGTGATAACCTGAAGGAACACACTCACCCAAGTGGGAATCAACCAGGTTTAGTTACACTGACTATTGCGTGCGTGAACACCTGCTACAGTGTCGTACCATGTAAGATGCGAACGTAACATTTTTTACAAGTTTCAGCGTCAAAGCAAATTCGTTGATTCGCCGTCCACTGCTAGGTCTGCTGTACCGGCATGGATATGAATGTGTCATAATATATATTAAGCAACCTACATCACTGAAAGTAGCGTAGTCAGTTGAGAGCAAACAGTTCGCCGAAATATTCGTGTCACTGAGTGACGCAAACTAGACTAATGTTCTCAAGACGGCCGAAGAACTAGGAACAGTAGGAATTTGTGCGTCGAGCTTTCTATCATATTGCCGCTGTCCATGTCAAATATGCGTCTTCAACAATGCTATTCGAGAGACTAGAGACACAATGTCCGTGATTATAGTAGCATGGTGTTAGTTTGTATTAACTGTTAGAGGCATGTGCCCATCAAGCCTGTTATTACCCTTTAAGACACATTTTATCAATCATCAATAAAGAAACCTACAACCAAATCTCTTGGAATATAACACTAATAAAATTTAAAAGTAATATTTAAAAATATACTTAGACCATAGAAAAAAGAATATGTATTAAACTAATTTAGAAAGCATGCAAACTGGTTAGTTTACGATGTACATATTCTCACATACATACACGTGAGTATGTTTGCAATACTGGATACATTTTCGGGACTACGTTTACAAATTCGTAAGAAAGAAGTTACATTTAAGTTATATAAATTATACATGTCAAATACAGTAGATAGCATATCGTGCACATCAAAGCAATATAATTTTGTAAAGACGAAATTAATTTTTATAAAAGAAGGACACAATAGTGTGATGGTTAAACAGGTACTACAATGAAATATAATACATCATTGTAGGGCAGTTGAAAAAGCAAACTCTTAGTGAAACAAGATTTATAATCATAGTGTAGCCAACCACGGCTTGACATGACAGTGAAGTCCAGATTATTCCTGTTTGCTTTTTATTCTGAAGAGGAATGTCTGGTCATTATTTTGATAGCACTTGTATTCAGATCATTATGTTGACGAAAGGTATAATGATATTATCACTTGTTTTAACTAATTTGAATTTTGAATATCTATGTCACAGTTTTGTATATCAATATCGAAAACATACACGAACTCAGTGGCCGTATTAACATTTCTGGTGGTTTCCTGTAAGAAGCGGCACTTGCTTGTGTTTATATACGATAGAAACGAAGAAATTGTGCTTTGTTCAAATAAACTCAACAGTCAGGTTAGTAAAATAAACATGGCGCTGGTGTGCTTTTGTGATGTCGCAGTTTCGTCATTTTAAACTTGTAAATGGGTGACATTTATGACTTTGTAACAATGGGGGGAAATGGCATAAAAAAAATCCACTACTCATAAATTGAACGCAGTTGCATTAGCAGGTATTTAAAAGTTTCCAATTGATCAGGGACCTTTTTGGCATTGCATTCATGTATGACACTTTATGTGTGTCCATAAATATTGAGCAATCCTCTGGATCATTTAGAGTCCGTGTGTCTCTTTGTTCACATTGTATAGAACATGAAATTGTCACGTACGAAACGAATGCAAAAATATGCATGTCGTCTCCCATGGCTAACTCCGCACAACGTTAAAACTTATTTGGATGCGCGTCTGACACCAGAGAGCGAATCAACTGTTTATGATAGCACATTGGGAGTCAACATTTGACGTTTAAGGTAGTAAGAACTGAGATGTTTTTTAACTTTTATAATTACTCTTTGACATTACTACTACTATTACTGTCGAACACATGTTCCTAATCGGAAATGGTTTAAAGCATAATTTATCATAAACCATTCACTTTATGTACAGATGAATCGCGACATTTTTGGCTGAGTCATAATCGGGGATTTGGTCATGTAGTACTAATTTATATGCAAAATGGTTCTCCCGTTCCAAACGTGACGTTTCGTTCTGTACGTGACAGTTCAGTAAAATAACGTTTAAACACAACTTTTAATCTGTTTGCCGTGGTTCTAGCGGTATACTTTATTGATGGCATTGGTAAAAGTAGACATATATGTTATTTACAACGAGAACTGTAAAATGGCAATACAAACATAATTATTCGGTTTAAACGGCGTAGCATACAATGCAATATATTCATCGTTCATCACTATCACATTATTGTTGTATCTTCCTTTTCTAGCAATGAAATAGACCAGAAAACGTCGTTCAGTACGCGGACTAATGTAGCTTTAATCAGATGAGCGATACGGGTACTCACATGCAAAGACTTCCACCTCACAGAATGCTATCGCCCAACGATCAACCAACTGAATGTCGACGTGGCGACCACGCACAACACGATCGCATGCAATGGGCACGACTCCCGTAAACGTGTATTTCTTATTTTTTACACACGCTTTGTGTGCATCCACACTTGATGATCGGGGATTAGGTGGTTCTATGTGCACTATAATGTTTATTGTGACTTCTCGTGGTAACACTACAACAGTCAAACGAGTCGCATTTTCGTTCAAAGCTACTACACCACTTGTGAACCACATACACGGACACACGCACGCACACACTTACACAAATATCCTTTGAATATTCGACGGCAATTAATTTTATGACCTCTACACAGTTCGTTGAACAGTAGGTGTTCGTGTCATCAGCAAACATGATAAATCTTTCCAGTTTAGAAATATTACACATGCCATCAATATACAAAATAAACTGCTCAGGATCAAATATAAAACATTGTGGAATATGACATGTTATTCTTTGAGTGTCTGATCTGTAGCCGCCAATGTTTACAAATTGACTACCATTAGGTAAGTATCTACTGAGCTAATTATACGCATGTTCACATACATCTCAAACTGGTCAAAGCTAGGCAAGGCCCCTTGCATGTTCCCGTACTACCGTAGCCATAGCAGGGAAACTAACGTAGTGTAAAACTATGCCAGGATTCACACACGCACGCCCGCACGCACGCGCACACACACATGCATACACACACGCCACACACACGGTTTTATATGGAGAAAATTACACTTCGATGTTTTCTAAAAGTTGTTACTAGTCAAAGCCTACCATCCCTATATCTAAAGAACTACGTCTCCTAGTATAGAGCCGTGATGTAGATGTATAAATGTAGCTATTAACATTCGAACTGCCAGTTACGTAAAACGTCCCCAATGATCAACGACCTGTAGCAACCGAACAATAAGGTTTTACCTCAATGTAATTACAATGACAGGTATTTTGCATGATTCCTACCCAGAATGATGTCCTTAACTACCATGACAAAATCCTAAGAAATCCCATCCCGGGAACAACCCTAAAACATAAAAAACAAAATGGCCGCCCAAAATAATAGTTTTTCTCTTAACTTTGGTTGTAATATATATGTTTCTGGCATCACAGAATCCACTGAATGCAACATGAACATCTGATAGTTTCAAAACGCCAAAATGGAAGGTCACGGTCGCTGAATAATATCTGATGATATACACCACAACTAGTCAAGCACAAATAGTTTTGCATCTCATAAATTGCAACAAAATGATTCTGGATACCAACTCAAAATAGTATTATTAACCACCAAAACGTCAAAAAAATCTAAACCCAGGAACGATCCTAAACCATACAAAATGACGCCTTACAATTTAGTTCAAAGTTTATTTTTTTTGTTTTTTGACATCACAGAATGTAGTAAATTCAACACGAACATCACCAGATTGTTTGTAAAGATCAAAAATTGATGGTTGTTGCTCTCCTCCTTGTTCCCTGCTGTACTAGGGTAAGGGTCGGTTACAATATTGCCGAACCACTCGCTGCGTTCTCTCTCTCTCTCTCTCTCTCTCTCTCTCTCTCTCTCTCTCTCTCTCTCTCTCTCTCTCTCTCTCTCTCTCTCTCTCTCTCTCTCTCTCTCTCTCTCTCTCTCTCTCTCTCTCTCTCTCTCTCTCTCTCTCTCTCTCTCTCTCTCTCTCTCTCTCTCTCTCTCTATCTCTCTCCATCTTTCATCCTCCGTCGATCTTCTCATGTCCATCCTCACGTAGTCCTCTCATCTCAGGTGTGGCCTTCCACTAAACCTGTGTTCTTTGTGTTGTTCCGCCTCTGTCCTCTTTGAAGGTCAAGGTCGCTCAGTACTATATGATGCTATAAAACATAAGTAATCTAGGAATAATTAGTTGTATTAGCAAAAATTCCCGTCACATCACGGGATACATTGGTAGAATAGTCATGAAAGTAGTATTTACAAAACGCGTTCGCAGATACTCGTTGTTGTTTTTCTTCAAAATGACGAAGGTCGGAGTGAATGTGAAGTTCACGTCAATCGATGGGTCCTAGTCGTGACAGTGTAGAATTATCAAATAATATTCGTATTGCTATGCTATTGGCAAGAGGGTAAACATAAGCATTATTGTATCTGCGTCTACACCAGGTTGCTAAGTCTATGATGCAGGAGCCGTTTTCCCGACGTTTTTTGTGGTTTCTGCAATTGTTAGGTTGCGTTTTAAGTATTATGCGCACATTACGTTTTAAATTCAGAACCATCAAGGAACGAACTGATTTACCCCATAACGGTGTCTTGACATATATGGGGTATTACAAAAAGATATTTGGGGCACGTCCTATTTTAGGGGTCGTACATTAATCCCTGAAAGTTTGGTGCTCGAGGTTCAAGCCGTCTAAGAGGGTAACCTTAACCTACATAGGCAAACACAAATTGCAACCAAATGACTGTCTCTGATTTTGTTCTTAGAATGTTATAATTAATCATCAAACATTCCTAAGAAATCCCAGCTGGGGAATGCCATAAACCATACAAAATGGCCGCCAAAAATAATATTGCTTACAACTTTGGTTCTAATTGAGTCAGAGGCGTGATTTAAACTTTATTTCTAATGCCTTTGACATTACACAATCCACTAATGGCAACATGAACATCATCTCTATTAGTTCATCAAGGTCAAACAAGGAATGTAATCGAGTCGACATGAAAACAAAAGCGGTAAGTATATAATGTATGGTAGAGCAATACAATATTATGTCATAATAAGGGACAGGAGACTCCTACGGAGACTTAAAATACTCGCTGTCGTAGGAGCTACGGTATGACTTCATATAAACAAGTGATTACCTAAAAGAAATTCGTTAGTAAAAATAGTGCATCATTACAACAAGAGAATAGAATTGTGTTTTTGTGAGTGTGCGTGCGAGATTTCTATTGGTGAATTCGTGATGTATCCTGATTTTATGGATATTATATTGACCACGTACATAACTGTTGTGAATACTGTTGTTTTGAAAAAATGGTGAGGTTATACGTATATATATATATACTTCTTGCCATTTTGGAATACGCTCTACTATTAATAATTTAATACTTTTGAAAGTAGGTCAGTTTGAGCAGTATATTTGCTTAATTTTTTATAAATCGAACGGCTTTGTATTGAAGTTGTTTTAATTTTGTCACATCTGTAGCCTCATGACGTTAACCATAATTTTAATGTCACAATATCATAGAGTTGCACAACATATGCTTTATATTAAGAGGTAACAACCGATTGAGTTTGTTTAGGATACCTAGAAACTATCAGATGATATTCGTATTGCATTTATTGGATTCTGTGATGCCAAAATAACATTAGAAACAAACATTCATGAATTGACCTCAATTAGCGCTAACGTTGTGAGTTGTGTTGCAATAATATGATTACGGCAGCCATGTTTGTGTAGGTGTTAGGGTTGTTTCCGAGCTGGTATTTGTTAGGACCCCCATGGTGGGAAAGGACACCATTCTGGGTAGAAATCAGGATAAATCTTTTGTTGTAATTAGTTTGAGGTATACCCCTATGTTGTTATAGAATACCTGCACTATTGCGTCCGTCTAACGTCCGATGCGAACCCTATACAAATACGAACCCTTAATCACAGGGAATATAGAAAAAACGTAGCCGATACTTTTTTTTTTGAAGGGTCATTGATTAAAATTTTGGTGCCCGAGATACAAACCGTTAATATACCCCAAAAAAACACACACGGACGAGCGAACGCACGCGCATTACCTCGACTACTGTTAGATAGGTGCGACTTACTGTCAGTATTCAAATGCTTGTTTTTAAGTATTAACATTGTTTGCTGTGAAACGCGAAACGATGTTGGACACGCATTTCTTTAATGCACATGGAACCTATGCATAATGGCACAGCGTGTTTCATATATGGGTTTAACTGTCAATTTAATTAAATGTTCACATAGTGAGCGCTCACCTCTGGTGTACTTGCCATTGCGATCCCAGTTCTTTTGCAAGCCTAGACCCACTGCACTTTTGTCCCTCGTCACGGTGAAGTAACTGAACAAAGCATCAGATGTACGATCCCGTTGGATCTGATTTGCTGGCTTAGTGTGTATATAGCACCCTAGTCCCCCGATTTTGGCATCGATACCAGTGCATAGTTGATGCGACTCGCACAGCCATTTACATTCTTCCTCAGTTACGTTGAACGACGCGACATGATTCGTTGGCTTTGAGTTCCGATTAACATGTTTTACGAACTGTTTCACAATATTCTCTGAAATAAATAATATAAACATGATGGTTGTTCACTCGCAGCAAGTTGGGAAGACACAACGAATGTACATGCGGACGCACTACCAACAACTAACAACAAACAGGGATAGGCAGTTTAAACTGAAGTTAGTGACGTTCAACTACAAGTCACCGCGATATGTTGCCAGTGTAGTCTGTGAGCAGGGGTCCTAATTGTAGGTTGTTGGATACCTCGTGCTATTTTTGGCTGTCCAGTGTTTTTTGTAAACTTCAAAACAACCTGAATAATATTCCAGAGCGCAACCCTCTAAAATAGTGGCCACACTCTGAAAATTGGACTTACATTCAGGTCTATGTGGTCTCGGAGTAGCCGCATTGTCATACTTGGTAATTCCAAATATGCATAATGGAAATAGAACTACAACGCTAGATTGGATATAGAAATACCAATAATGAGTACATATAGCGGCAATAAATATATTGTCGATGTATTTAATTGTGATGACTCCCGCGACAGCACATTGAAAATATGTCCAACAAGACACTTCGGTTTCTTTGCTGACATCGCATAAAATGTAGCATAGTTACCTTCACACATATTCAATATACACGATTAATATATATCACAATAATCTCCAATCATATATTTATTATAAAGTACAATACAATTTAAATTAACACTAATCACAATAAAGTTATTAAACAAACACATAACCCCCCGCAAATTAGGTGTGACTAATCGGGAAGGAGTTTATGGTGTACACCATTTCCACTTTCCTTGATGATTTACGAATGACTACAGAAACAGCATTTACCAATGAATACTATTAACATGTAGTAGTAGTAGTAGTAGTAGTAGGTTTTATTTTGCTTCAAAGGATAATTGTATTGGTAAGGTGCATTTAAAAAACAAATGTTGCATAATTCTCGCTAGCCGTGATACCATATATTGTAGTGTATGCTTTTTTTTCTCATCCAAAAGACCACAAGAAATGTTCACTGTGATGAGTAGTTCTTGTGCGTGTGTAAGGGCAATCTATCTTTGTGCGTCAGCGCATGTATGCGCGTGTATGAAAAAAACTCAGCATCCGGTGTAGTCACCTTTGTAGTCACGTAACCAGTAGTAGGTAGCGCCCCCTGACGGTACGGGCGGGTGGGACGGGTGGATTGGCGGGCTGAAGGGCGGGTTGGTGGCTTGGTCTATTACAGGACGGGGTCATCAGCATCTTATTGAGGTATATAGAATGAATAAAACGAACTATTTTATATAAATGAAACACAACACCGTATTTTAATGGGGGAGTAGCGTCCCCTGACTGTACGGGCAGGGTGACGCGCGGGTATTGAGCGTCTCCTAGTGGGTATATATATATATATCATCGTGTTTGTGTGCATGTGTATGTAAGGGCCATCTATCTTCGTGCGTCATCGCATGTATGAAAAACGAACAAAACGCGATAGTATACGAGTGCACACGTATTTTATTGACTAAAGATACAAGCGCATAATGACATAATGACTTGCACAGCACTTAGCACATGCGTGTGTGTATGATATCATGCATGAAAGACAACACCATATTTTATTAACTAAAGAATATACAAGTGGATAATGACATGACTTGGGAGTGTTTTGCCACCTCGCCAGTGGTCGTGAGCTTACGGGTCACTATGACCGCGCCATTGGCTCGTACATGAATGATACGACTGACGGGTGACTTAACAAAACACCAGTGGTCAGAGCTTACGGGTGTTTGACCATCGCGCCATAGGCTCGATCGATGATAATGATCATACCTTCTTGTCAATGAAACACGGTCTGTTTACGAGTATGTTACCACCACGGCATTGACTCGTACATGCACGATATAACAACCACGCCATCAGCTCGATCGATGATGATGATGACCCTGTTGTCAAACATAAACAAAACTAGTGACAATAGCTACACATGAATCAATATTGAAACACGGTACTCGTTTGTCACCAAATCAGTGCCGAAACCGTTCACAAAAGCCTTCATCGAAAAGCCGTGACAGTGAAACATGAGATAGATAAGCGACACAATATTGTCCGTAAGGTGTGGCAGGACGAAGGGAACGGGTTGTCTCTCGTGGACTTCCGACACGGATACACCTTCTTACCCAAAGACAAACTGCCGGCGACGACGATAGACCCATTTTCGACCGCCTTCTTGTGCAACACGCACGACGGCAACAAAGCGGACGAACATTGGACGGCGCCGGACACGGCGAATACTTCTCCTCGTACCGTTTGCCGCCGCGGCACGTCGAGTTCCGCCGTTTCATGAATAAATATTGCACATAATGGACTCATAATTCCAAGAGACTTCAGAATCCTCTGTCTAACGTTTGCGGACAATATTGTGTCGCTTATGTCATGTTTCACTGTCACTGCTTTTCGATGAAGGCTTTTGTGAACGGTTTCGGCACTGATTCTGTGGCAAACGATTGTCGTGTGTTTGATTGGCTTAAACAATTGAGATAAGGTACACTGTAGTACCATGTTTCGATACTGATTCATGTGTAGTTATTCTCACTAGTTTTGTTTATGTTTCCTATGCTTGATTTGGTATTGATTGGCACCGTGTTTCATTGACAACGATGGCGTGGTTGTCATATCATGCATGTAAGAGTCAATGCCGTGTTGGTAACAAACTCGTAAACAGACTGGGTTTCATTGACAATAAGGTATCATCATCATCATCGATCGAGCCTATGACGCGATGGTAAAACACCCGTAGGCTCTGACCACCGGTGTGGTGATAAGTCACCCGTCAGTCGTATCATGCATGTACGAGCCAGTGGCGCGGTCGTAATGACCCGTAAGCTCACGACCGCTGACGAGGTGGCAAAACACCCGCAAGTCATGTCATTATCCACTTGTATCTTCTTTAGTCAATACAATATGGTGTTGTGTTTCATCCATGGTATCACACACGCACGCATCCGTGAAGTGGTGTGCAAATCAATAGGTACGTTGAGCACCGGAACCTGTACCCGTACGCGTATGAGGGGATTCCTCCTACTACGTCATCGTCCTGTGCGTAGTTTTCTTATTCTTATATTTCTACAGTTGACGCGAACGTGTGCGATTCGTTTTACAAGTAAGAAAAATACGTGTATGTTTACTCGCAATGTATGTAATTCCTCGAGTTGTATCCTTCATTAAAAGGGCAGCCGCAGTTTATTTAGTAATCATGGTGCATAGTTGATAATAATTTGGTGTTGAAATCTGTATCCTTCTGCCAAGGATTGAGTTTTCGAGCGAACGCCAATATGTTCAACGGTGTTGTCCGCTACGACTAAGTAAAAAGTAGCCAGACGATACTGCCTACCGTTGCGCTGGCATTCAAGCCATCACCATGGGCACTTATGTAGCCCACCCGTTGTTTTACGCAGGTTTAAGGAATTAAACAGGCCATTAGGTTTAGGCAGGGCATATTAAGTAGGGCTATTTTCTTATTTTGTTCAGCAATGGAGAAAATCAGCCGGAAAAAACAAGTGCGGTTTGGTCCGACTATTGATATCGCTCCATTGAAAGAGGTGATTGCATTGAACCCTTTCAAGAACAACGGCAAGTGGCAAGAAGTCTGCACAAACCTACATATGGATGTGGATGCGAGACGGTGCCGAGAGGTGTGCTCTTCTTTTGGAGCAATTCAAAAAAGAAGACGCAGCATCTCTCAAGCGTTAATTTAATATTTCCATTTGCGAATGGCATACGTCAGATAATTTGTCTAACTTTAGTCCAGTGGCATATATAAAAGTCTTAAGAAATTGTATTTTCACTACTTAAAATTGCTAGCTGTACTTTTTAAGAAAACAAAATGATGGATGTACGTTTTAAAAAATATGTGTGCATGCAGATCGGGCAAGAATTCGACGAGAAATGCGTTTTACTGCAAGAAATTGCGTATTTACTAGCCGAAGAAACAAAGTGAACAACCAGAAGAAGAAAATGGAAGAAGATAAGAAGGCAAGCGACATCAGGAAACGTGCGATGGAGACACTGACTCCACGGGAAGGTTTGAATGAAGGCAAGTGCCTGGTCCATTATCACATTTTAAAATAAACAATAAATTCTTCAAAATCTAAGTTACGAAGTTTTATTTATTATTCACAGAGATCAGTTATTTATATATAGCCGATTGGCAATCACCTTTTATTTGTCACACACCTTTATATTTTGATGTTAGGTATTACTTAATTTTTTACTATGTAAGGACAATTGTCAGATGGTGTGAATAGCGTATTGTTTTATGCATTTTTTCTCCAACAATTGACCCACTCCTTATACGAGGATTTTGTCTGCCATACAGTTCTCTGACACCTTCGGTTGTTTGATAACATAATTTTATCCCAATTAAAAAAATATAATTCAATAATCCTGACCACTCTCGATGCTTACATGTCGATTTTGATTTTCTGGCATAACTTAATTTCAAGTGTGTATTTTTACAGAAGATAACGAGACTCTGGCTAAAAGGGCAAAACCGTGCACGGTGCTCACTTATCTGAAGGAGAAGGGAGACGAGGATAGAAAATTGAAGGCGGCAGAAAAGGCACTACAAAAAAAATTGAACTGGAAAGGGAACGTTTCGAGTTAGAAAAATTGGAGAGGTAGAAAAACTCGAAAATGAAAAACAAGAGAAAGCATTGTTACTTCAGTTAATGCAAAAATGCCTAGAAAAATTAACTGTTCATAACGTTTGTATAAGGTACTGCAGGTCGTCATTTAGAGGGAGAAAAAATATATAGAAAAAAACTTTGATATTGGATGAGAGCCTGTTTCATTCATAATATATTAAATGTGCATAACTCAGCAGTACATTTTATTAAATCGTTCACATTGCCTCAAACTGAAGTTATGTTCTTGATCAATATTATATTCATGTTGACTGCCTGGCGTCCATATTGTACGTCTCGGTCATTACCCAGCCATATATTGCTTAAGAATGGTGGTTGTAAATCAACATACTGTCCTGTCTTCCTTCCATACAAACATGTATGATAGTTAGTCAAAATGGCTCAAACATCTCAGTGATTACCCAGCCATGTATTGCTCAAGAGTAGGTGGTTGTAAGCCAAAATACTGTCCTGTCTCGCTTCCACATAAACAGGTATGACAGTTTGTTTAAAATGCTCCAACATGAAACTACTTTCCAATAGGTTGCGGATATAACTTCAGGTTCTTTTTGAAATCCAAAAACGCAAAAATTGATATGATCTTTCCAAATACCCATTCGACCGTAACGCGCACAGTGGACATTTTCTTGTTGAATAGTTTTTCTTCCTCGGTCAGATGAGCCCCTTTAAATGGCACTAGAAGATGAGGTCGTAGTGGATAAGCTGGATCTCCGTAAATTGAGTACACCTTTCCATCAACCGTCATGTGTTGTTCAAGTTGAGGTAGCAAACCACTTTCGCGTAACATCCATGAATCGTGACGCCTCCCTTCTATGGGTTCGAATAAATTCACAATCAGTCCATTTGGAGCCGTTATGGCATGAAATGTTATACAATGGACGCGTTTATGGCCACTGTATAGTAAACGTATATTCTTTCCTGGTCTGCAGATAGCCCTGAATGTGCCATCAATAAATCCCCAACACTTGTCCAATGGTGCGTTACGATTATAAAATGCCGTAGAAAATCGATCAAAATCCTGAGGATGTAACCACTGCCTGTCAAGATTGCTTAGCAAGTGGCTGATCTGTTGGTGAACTACATTTATCATCTCATTAAAAATATACGATAATTCGGATTCGGAACGTCCAAATGTAGAAATCATATCGTTCAAACGGTTTGAGTATACAAGTCGACGTAACATGACGCAGAGTCCTTCTAAGCCTCCGACAACAATGCTGTTTCTACAAATTACGACGTCTGGTATTTTAAGTGCAGTTCTCAATTGGTCCAGATCCCCGCTGTCAAGACGGAACATTATCCGGCACTGTTCATTAGTTAGTGTTGTAACATCAAAACGAGCATATATTTGTCTTGCGGGTGCTTCGCTATTGATAGTTGATAACAATAGCAATCCGTCGTCTTCTTCTATAGCACCTAATAGCCAGAGAATATGTTGGTCGGCAGCAGCCATTTTTATTTCAACTGGCAACAAACATGCGCACGCATAGTCTACGCGTTGAGAAATATTTACGTGTAGCTCAATTGAACATGCTACGCGTGTGAACGTGTACGTGCAGATACAAGGACACGTACGCGTACACGTTCTGGTGCTCAAGGTCCAATTTATGTCATTATACGCTTGTATTGTTAGTCAATAAAATACGTGTGCACTCGTATACTATCGTGTTTTTTTGTTTTTTCACACATGCGATGACGCACACAGATAGACAACCCTTACATACACACGCACACAAACACGATGATATATATATACCCACTAGGAGACGCTCAATACCCGCGCGTCACCCCGCCCGTACAGTCAGGGGACACTACTCCCCCATTAACATACGGCGTTGTGTTTCATTTACATAAACTAGCTCGTTTTTTTCATATTGTATACCTCAGTAAGATGCTGATGACCCATTCACCACCCCGTCCTATAATAGACCAAGCCACCAACCCACCCGTCAGCCCGCCAATCCACCCGTCCAACCCGCCCGTACCGTCAGGGGGCGCTACCTACTTCCGGTTACATGACTGCAAAGATAACTACACCGGACGCTGAGACAACAGTTTTCACCATGGCACCACCGCCGTCACCACCGGTGAGGTATGAGATGGACTAAAGAACTACTGTGGTGTTTAATGTTTGTTTGGTTACTGGCTTTTCCTAAGAATAATATTTGAAATCTTACAGCTTTCATTTGTTGGTTTTAGATGCCACGGACTATTTGAATGTGGGTGTCTTGATTATGCCTTCCCCATATATTTTGGTGGTTTCCCGCCATTCCATTCTATTACCGCCTTTGTGGGTCTGATTCATAATATATTTTCTAGAACCTGGTCATACATATATTCTGGTAAGTGAATGCCACTTGCAGGCCCTTTTTGGCATGAACGTCCCCAGACGTTTCCCATGGTACTCGTTGAATTGTTACTGTCAATAATATGGTGCTGTTTAATGAAACACATTGTATCCACAACCACAACAGTTATAATTGTGATGATTCTTTTTCCAACTTTAATTGAATTTAATAAATGGTTTAGATTTAGAATATGGATATACTATAGAAGAGTGTGTTCAGGTTTCTGTTGAAACGAATTTTCCTACTGCTTACGGCAAAATTGTATTATTTTTTGCTTATGGATTGGATACTCTAAATCAGTACCAGTTATTGAATTAAATAAAATTGTGTCCATATGAGTTTAGTTAAATTCTGCCCGATTTAGAAAAAGGGAAACACTTCGCAGCTCACAAAAGTTACACGTTTGTCTTGCAGAAAAATGACGGCGTCCATTTGGTCACAAATCTGAGTGATGACATATCTAATGTGAGATTGATCAAAATATCAAAAGAAAACGTAATCTGGTAGTTAGAAGAAACCGTTCTGGTGGACATACAAACGCAGAAAAAGACTGTTTCGCGCTGTTTTCGTACGAGGACGTTTTTATGTTTACAAAGGGTAACCGCGAGCGCAACTCGAATGTATGATTGCCTTGCGTGATGCGTAGTAAAACAAAAGATTTACCCTTAAAACACCAATAACTCTTGGAATATGGTGTGATACTTTGAAAAACATTACTGCACGTTGAACCCGTGGGTCGTATATTAATTTAGTGGAAGTTTGGCGTTCGAGGTTCAAGCCGTCTTAGAGGAAAACGTTAACGCACTCGCATATATATATATATATCAGTTACGTATAACACTATTGAGACAATATGAAATGGCTCGCTCATTTGAGCAAGGGTGGCATCGTTAGTCACAATGCACTGACTTGGCCGCACGTCTAATGATGAACATTAACGAAGAACTAGCAGACAAAACATAATCATATTTACTTGGCGAAAAATAATATATGTTCACGACGCCTACGTAGTGTTCCTGACCCAAGTCGACAGACCACCAAGGCACCTTTTGGGAAGCGAATGCCGGGTCCAATGTTACGCATTTGTGAGGCTCGTACTTGAAGCCATCTACGCCTCCCATTGGGTAGTACTTTTGGTCTTCACTGTGTCTAGTCACAAACATGTGAGCGACCTTTCCAAGGGCCAGATTCTCACAATCTATGTCTGCCAACAAAACACGGATAGTTCATCAACCAGACACTGTGCGTCTGGCTCGGTATTTTTGTAAGAGACAGAAGAAACATAACAAAGGATAACAACACTTTCGTTTTGTGTATATTGCGGGGGAATGTTCTGCCAGAAAATCGATATATATAGAAATACCAGTTAGCTCAAGATGACAAGAGATAAAGCGAATGGGTGTTACAAGGACACCTCCCAAATTAACGTGGGTGAAAAGTTACAAGTGCGTGTGTGCATGCACGAATGAGCGTGTGAATAATTTAGTCAGTTTAAAATAATAGTGCAATCAATTTAATAAAAAAAACTACATACTTTTCCTAAAATCATCATAGAAATATTATATTCGTTAAACATTAAATCGAGTATTTTTGAACGTGTGGACATGTGTGGATGAATGAGGATATACACGGTTGTTTACCTAAACGTTATGCGATAGCTTTTGAACTTACAAAGACTTTCCATTAAGTTTTACAAGAATGTCAGTAAAACCCTAACGGTGAAATGGTTGAAACTTATTTGATAAAGTATCTATGTGGAAGATAACCTATCAACTCCCATTCGGTGCATCCAGCAGCACTTTGTAAATCGACATAAACATATGACAGAAACGAAGGGACTTTCACGTAACAACTTCAAACATCACATAATGGTGAAGGCATGCTAATGATGATACGTACATGAATATACCCGTATGTCACATATTGGAAGGGTAGTGTAGCCTATCCCCTGGATTAAAAGAAAGCTACCCCTTGCGAAATGTTGGCAGTGGATCGTGAGTATTGTTGGTGTCACTGGTTTGCCTTTGTACTCGTTGCAGATCATGTCGAGTTGTGAAAGGTGTCCAGCTTTTAAAGCGGGTGAAGAACGACGCAAACCAACACGAAGGCTAAACGCGGTTGCTGTCGGTCGTGCATATACAACAGAACCATTTGCTCAAACAACAATCACAATAACATACACATACATGTTGAACTTGTCTGAGAATTCGGCTTTCGCCTGTGTAACATGATGTGTAACATGATGTGTAACATGATTACAATTAAGTCTGGATGTTATGGTAAAATTGTGTGCTACTTGTTTTTTTAAATCTTATAAAAAACTTCCAACTTTTCTTTTCTTGGCTATATTTACTCATCAAAGGCAGTCTCCATAAGTAGCTCGTACTCCAAAGAAAAGGACACATTGTCATTGCAGACTCGCACACTGCGTAGGTGAAGCTGTAGGTAAATATATGTTTGCCTAATGTATGAATACAACACACTGTCATAATCTGACATGCTTTATTATTCGAGAGGGTCGGCACGCAAAACGTGTAGCTTGTACATCTACGCGTGCGTAGATGTACAAGCTACACGTGCACGTTTCAATTTGTACATGGTAAGAGGTTAAGGAAATGTACACTCTAAGGCGCCAGAACCGGGGGGCTGAAGATACGATTAGCCCCCCAATATTTCGTCAAATCAAGGTTTGGTGCTCAGTCTTGTTCAGCCCCTCCAATATTTATTTCGTTCCGGCGGCTATGACACTGATCAATGTAAGTTGAAGATCGCCAAAACAACATCGAATTATGACATATATTATGTTTTTATTGTTTCTTGTTTATCACCCATTTGCATGTATTATGTTTTTATTGAATTTAATGCATTCATATTCGAAAACTTTCAGTTCGATTAGTCTGTATGTGTTTTGTTGTTTTGTTTCAAGTAACTTGCAAGCCAATGAGCATTATACGTAACCTATAGTGTTTTGACATCGGGGTTACACGTGTGTGAGCATTATCTGAAATTACCGTTTCGCTAATGTAGTTATTTGTTTAAGTCATTGTACGAAAACAGCCTGCTGAACCCCACATTAACTACAAACATATTGATTGTTTTCATAAATGTAATTTATGTTAATATTTCAACTAATTAATCTGAAGGAGATAACAAAGTGTCTAGGATACATTCATAACGCAAACACAAATCAGTTCTCCGGCCGCTTCTTGGAGCTACCTACTATTTGGAGTATTTGGTCGGAAGAATATGTTGAGGAAGTTCACGACTGTTTCTTCTTCTAAGTTGACCACAACTTCAGGTGAATCCGTCAGATGGTTCTCCATACACCCCGCGTCTATTCTACCATCGGTCGCTGTGTAGGATATGTCGCCAATCGTTGTTGTCACCGTTTTATTTCGAGCAACATTTCTACAGTGAATACCTACAACAGAAAGGTATTTGATCGAAACCTTTGTACTAATAAAACAAATAGATATAATGTTTTATCTTTCGCATGTACACAAGCAACATGACAAGAACTATTTACCATCTAGACACACTGGTGCAGCGAGAGAGCCATGTGAAACAGTTTACAATCTTGAGGCAAAGGTTTTACATAATTATTGATGAAAATGTTAGCTGGTAGTAGTAGTAGTAGTAGTAGTAGTAGTAGTAGTAGTAGTAGTAGTAGTTGGTTTTATTTGGAATTGTATAAATCATACATACAAATATAAACAATCCGTAAAACAATGGGTAAAATGATATACAATTCCAGGTTGACAGCGGAGCCAGTTAAGGCTGTAACCAGTTTGTTTTAATTATTCCAATACAAGATGATAATGATAACGTGAACTAGTCGCCGTCATCCCCAAAATAACTATTATTAACTATGATTTCACACTGGTTACGTTGCTATAATCAATAAACATATTTGTATATTTAATAACATTAATATTATATGATAAATGTTCACGTAAGTAGTCTTGCGAAAAAAAACATGAGGTTATGCCAAGCTTTAGCTATGGTATAACACCTAAGTAGAATAACATTATATCAAACACATATGTCAGACGTTTCGGGGTGGAATGAAAATAAACTAGAACACCATACCCCCTTACAACATTTGCCTTTAATGATAATATAAAACTATTTAAATTGGGTTTATTTTGTATAACAGTTGGAATTGTATTCCAGATCATCGGACCTTTACATAGCAAACTGTTCGAAGATCTTTGAGTAGAACTGATAATAGGACATATATTACAGGTTTGTCTAGGTAAATATAAAAATATTCGATAATTAATGTGGCAAACTACCGTGGACATAATTATACATACATTTTCCAACTTCAATTTCATAAATATCATGCAATTTTATAATATTTAAACATGTAAAGAGGGGATGTGAATGTTCCCAATAGTTTGTTTTAAGAATGGAACGAACTATTTTTGTTTGCATAATGAATACTTTTTCGATATGTGTTTTGTATATGGATCCCCACAAAATGATTCCGTATGTCAAGTAGGGGTAAACTAAAGTGTAATAAATTGTTTTAAGTGCAGCTACAGGAAGGTAGCGGTTAACTGTATATTAATTATGTATAAAGCACTAGTTAGCTTGTTTTGTATGCAATTATATGTGCATGCCAATCATGTCTGTCGCCTCGTCGATCTGTCGATATCAGACTAAAAAAGGATTACTTTTATCAGCTAGGTTAGAGAAACTACGGTAGTATAAACGAGGATCCAGTTGGCTTGGAAAGCAACTCATACGAGCCACGTAGACAAGTAATAAAAATGCCATCAGCAAATTAATAAACTGAACATGAAGGAGCAACAGATACAAAACTAACACGGACACTGCAAAGGCGATTTTGTAGCGACATGTCGCAGCCCCTACTGCCATCTGATGTTAGTTAGTATTACTACCACGAAAAGTGGCGCCACCTATGGAATATAGTGAGAGCCCCTCCGACTATTCGTTGCATAGAACGCCGTTGTGTTTAGCCTTTTCTATACGTCTGTTTGCCGCTTTGAGAGAAAAAAATTGTCACTACAATTACCGATTTTATAACCACAGGAGAAGATGGAGTCAACAAGAGATCTAACATTATCCATGGTAGCATTGACATCGCTGTGGCAGCGCAGAAGAAAGGAAAAGGCAAGACAAAACCGTAAACATAAGCAGTGAGTCAAGGCTCATCTGCTCACCCGTGATCTGATCACTCGATCTGATCAAGCCTGCGATTGAGAAGCAAACGACCCGATATCGTACTCCCATCTCCCTGAACGACTGACCATCTCCCTACGTTTGGCCACTGGTACGTGTGTGACGTCAGTGGCCAGACGACTGCTGATTGGCTCATGTGTTTTGTCGAATTTGCGGGGTGTCGTCGACCAAGGACCGGTCGACGGACACTGCACTTGTTGCGTATTTTGTTACACGGACACCATCGGGGATATTCGATTTTGGAATGTCCCTTAGTCGCCGACTATGCGGCTAAGGCCTTGTGAGGTTTGTCTTTTGTCATAAGAACTCCGGACACTGCATTTTCCTTAGTCGGCGACACTTGCTGACACCCTGAGACACGATTTGTCGCCAACTACGCTACACAAATCGGTTGGTGTCTAGCGTGTTCTAATTACTAGCAACATACACTATCATAGCGATGATGAAACAACACGTGTTGACAACTAGACTTTATTCTCTCTTGTTCCCTTATGCTACAAACCTCACAACTGTCCATTTGGTTCTACCTGTTTACAGTCTTTACAGATGATCCCGCGCCAGTTACGACTGTAACGTTCTTGATAATCAATTTACCAACCCGACCCCCAATCGGTTTGGTTTACGCACTGTTCTTGTGGGCCTAGAACGACCACCATTTCTCCCTCCATTTGTCATTTTACAATTATCCGTCGGTAACTTGACGGGTCTGACAATTGGTGTCCATCTCGTAAAACGGACGTAATCTGTCAACAGGCACATTGTCATCCTTGTGTTCGAAGCGTATTCGAAAACACTTTCCCTAACGGCGCACATCACGAAAGGGACCCGTATATTTCGGTTCGAGTGAAGGCCGGACTTTATCTACACGAACGAACACTTTCTTTGCGGTCCAAAGGTCCTGCGGCACATGGATGCGCACTTTAGTCCTCCCATGCCACGGGTTTTCTGTGAACCGTTGTGCTGCCATGGTCGAAGCCAAATCTCTGCCCAACATTGAGGCAATGTCGATGTTGGTTCGCTGAACGACTAATTGGCCCGGCAACGCAGGCTGTTGGCCAGTTACCATTATGGATGGCAAGACACCCGTGTCCAGGTTTGTCGCCTTACGCAATCCAAGCATCACCCATGATAACTCGGTAAGCCAGTTTGCCCTGCCAAGCAGACGGGCGCGAAGCGAGTTTTTCAAACAGCGATGCATCCGCTCGACTTTTCCATTGTGTTGCGGGTGATAACTGGTAGTTGGGTCGTGGGTAATTCCCATCGAACGGCAAACCTCCCGCCACAAATCAGAGACGAACTGCGATCCCCGGTCTGACATAATGATGTCGGGGACGCCCCATCTGGCGATCCATTGACGTATCAACACTTTAGCACAAGCTTTTGCGTTCGCCGCCTCTCTGTGCATTGTCATTGGAAACGCTTCCAGCCAGGCCGTCCATCTGTCGATCACAGTGATCAAGGTGTTCTTCCCTTCACACGCTGGGTTCAGTGGGCCTACGAGATCGACGTGGATATGACTGAATCGCCTGGTAGGTGCTGATAACCGTTCAAACGGCGTTTTCATATGCACTTGGACTTTCGCTTTCTGACATGCCTCGCATGATTTGGTCAATTTAGCGCCAAGCCGGCCTTTATCCCTGGATGTCCCAAGCCGTGGAGATTGTCGAACACGACACGTTGCAAAGCCATTAGAACAAGAACGCGCGCCGGCGTGACGCTGGTGTCTGCCAAAACCTGTGTGTTTTCCGCACACTCAATCTAGCCTGGCTTGAACCTTGACGACGAGGTGCTGTGATGCTTGATCCAATGCTGTAATGCCATGTCGTTCTCCTGGGCAGCGCGAACCTCTTTCGGCGTCAGCACGGTAACAACGGTTGACGGGTCCGGTGTGAACATGGCCTTACATGCCAAGACTGACGCGGCGTAATCATCAGCTTCGATGGCTGTACTCGAAGTGCAAGTCGCCACTGTCAGTTCGTGATGTGGCTCTTTAGGACTGGCTACTGTAGTTGCTGCAGGGAAAGTCGCAGGAACAAACACCGGGGCTCGGAGTTGTCTGCTCAGTAGGTCTCGTTGTCGCTGTAGTTTTAACAGAAACATGTCATCAACCAGCTCCTCGTCGTTCACTGCTTCCTCAGGAAACGAGTCCTCTGGAAAGAATTCGTCATGTAACCCAGAAAAGGAAGAGACATTCGAAAGTATCGGCTCTTTCGGCTGCAGCTTACTGCGCGACAATGCATCTGCAACAGTATTTCTCTTGCCCTTCATGTAGTGGAGTTGGTCTACAAATTTCTCTACAGGTGACCGCCGGCCTTTACGAAATTTCTATGAATGCTTATTGACGAAACGGTAAATTGGAAAGACCATATCAGTCGAGTATACTCTACACTCTCAATAAGTGTGGGTCTCACGTATAGATGCAGCAACGTATGTACATGTTATATTCCACTCTGTTTTTACCCGTATTTATTGTTTTGTGTGAAAATATAGGGGAATACGTATTCAAAACGTTTACATTTTATAGGTATGCTACAAAAGATCGTAATACCGCTTATGCACTACGCACAGAGATGCGACCACACCACCCCATTGTTTTATAAAGCACACATATGCTTACCGACATGGCACAATTTAAAATAATATTTTTTAAGTATAAAGCTCATAAAAATGAAGTGCCGTCCCATTTTCAAAGTTTATTTGTTAAGCCTGAAAATAAGCACAGCACACGAAGAGAAAACAACTTTTACCGAACCCATCAACAAATAGAAGGCATATGTATGCAATTGTCAATGGAACTAAACTGTTAAATTCGTTGAATGTCACTTTTACTAACTATTATTAGAAAGTTATGGTGAGCAGATATAATATAATGGCAATGCATAGTTTCATTATAATGTATCATTAGCCTACGTTTTACTACACGTAGGTATAAACAACTGCTACAAAGTACAAGTGTCGACAAATGAGTACCATAACATTATAAGTAGTTTACTTCTACGTAATTTCCTATAAACGTTCCATCAGTGTGTTTTGTATGTATTTAATATGTAGCTAGCCTATAGACTATACTGTGTTTGTTTGATTTGTTTGAATAAACGCTTATGTGATTGACTGACGTATAAATGAAGCCTGGCTCTTGATTAATTGGCTATGCATCATACTTCACAGACATAGCCATAGCCTCAGCCTCAGGGCATAGCCATAGCCTAGGCATATAGCGTGCATAGCCACAGAAATAGCCATAGCATAGGCATATCCTAGGCTAGGGGGTCTAGCTTGTCCTTTGACTTTGTTAAAACGAACGTAATTTTAATTGCCAGCTTTACGAATCATGGGAAATTGTTGGGGGTTGTCAAAATATCCACAAATAGCGTGAAGTGCTTTATGAATGGCCCCTAAGGCTAAGGCTAAGCCTAAGGTTATGACTAGACTCTATAGACTATTGGTATGACTAGTCTATGACTATGTCTATGATAGACTATGTCTATGTCTATGACTATGTGTACGATTGTCACTACTTATAGGGTAAGTAACCACTGCCATTTTATATATTTCCACTACGTAGTCGTAGACATAGCATTAGACGTGTAGTCTCCGGCCCAGGTCATCAGTTTTATTTGTTTAAATCATTAATGTCAGTTTAGTTACAATTTGTGTACACCTACCTGATTGTGATATGGACTTATACTTAGTCTTGTCTCTGACTCTGCCTCTGGCTGACACTTGTTGTCTGTATCTCACACCTATCAGAATTAATAATAATAAACTATATAGTAAGTGCATCACTGTTGTAAGTAATGTCTTCGGCAAGGAATTCTTTAATATGTGCCCAGCGATGACCCCGCTGTCTTTCACTCTTTGTCTTTGACTTCGAAGATATCGTTCCGCCTGCTAGCCTAATGCTATTGCTCACCTAATGCCTAGTAATGGTTAATGCTATCAAGACTTGCTGATCCACGACGATTTGCTTTGCTAGCATCTTGCACAGCGCTGCCTGTCATTATCCGTCCGTTTCTGAATGAATTCATACAATCTGGCGTTGATGTCGCCGATGTATCTATGTTATAAAGGCATTCTCGAACAAATAATGACGCACCACTTTTCAAATGCTATTTCCGTACATATAAAATGTGTCACACGAGAGGATATCCGCTGTTTGTTTTTCAGAACATAACAAAGATACATACTGGACCACTCGGTTTCTGCTGTACGCAATCATAATATGCAGTTGTCACCAACAATTTATAAATAATTATAACACTAGTTATCGCTTATTAATATATATATATATACAGGCTGTATATATATATATATATATATATATATATAAAATAAAGGCACTTGTGTAGAATTCGGACCCACCTCGATTTCGCTGTTATAACTTGTGTTTTACCTAACTTTGATACATCAGAGCGTTAGTTCCATCATTCAACATCATCCCAGGCATATTTATATTACGAAAATATTGTGTCTTAGCGCAGTTTTGAAGCCCAAATAGTGACCCGGTTTGCGCTAGTCTGCACCGCTGCGGTCGAACCATAAGAATGAGCGATATGTCGGCGTATGTTGTTGCAAACCGTGGCGTTATTTATGCCTCAAAAGTGCGCTTACACGCAATATTTTTAAACGTAAATATGCCTGGGATAATGTTGAATCATGGAACTAACGCACTGAGGTATCAAAATTAGGCAAAACTCAAGTTATAAAGGCAAAATCGAGGTTGGTCCGGATTCTACACAAGTGCGAAAATAAATTATATATATATATATAAGCGATAAGCTATAAAAAGGACAACGTCATGTTCAAAATATATTACAAAAAGACAGACTATACGGATTATTTACTAGCTTTTACATAGCATCGACATCGTACGTCATACGATATATCGCCGATTGAGTATGAATGAGTATGGCGAAATTTGGAAGTACCAGTATATATATGTATGCTGTGTGTATGTAAGTGAGTGTCCATTGGCATTGACGCAGTGTCAGGTGTAACATGGTACAACACAACAAATAGGTAGTTGCTAATAAATCGTTATTTTGAAATGTGTAGGAATGTTAAAATATTAATGTTTTTGTTTTATATACTGGTACTTCGGCAGAGGAAAAGAAAACGGGTCAGTGGGGATAGATCAACAGGTAGTCAGACTGTAGAGAACGAGGGGAGACGCGACAGCGATACAGGTGGTGAAGAGGTAGATACCACGGAGGCAGTTAGTAAGACTGTGAGACAGAAGACTGATGGAAGAATACAGAGTGTTCAGCAAAAAACAGAAAACATGACAGGCGTGAAGGTGACAGGGGAAAAAGTGACCGTAGTGAAGGAGGTAGCCGGGGAAAAGGGACGGGAGAGGAGAGAAGAAAAGATGAAGGGACGAAAGGAAGTGAGAGTAAATGTGCTAGAAGAGAAGATGACAGGAGGAAAGTGGACAAGAGAAAACGCGAAAGGAAAGAAGGGAATGGAAGAGAATGTGACAGGAGAGAAGATGGCAAGAGGAAAAGACAACAACCAGACAAATGCAAACAGGAGGAGCTACTCCGAGGCAGTGATTGATGGGGCTAGGAGAAAAGAGAGAGTGTTTATGGGCGATTAAATTCTGAGAAAAACAGACAAGACTATATGCGAGGGGAAGGACGTTGTTGTATGTCTACCGGGGGCTAGAATAGAGCATGTGACTGAAAGGGTAGAGAAGGTATTGGGGCATGGCAAGGGAGGGTCGATACCAGTACACGTTGGGACAAACAATGCAGACAAGGAGGGAACAACTGGGATAGTTCAGAAGTACAGACATCTAGTAAGGAAGCTAAAGAAGACAAGAGTGGAACAGGTTGTACTCTCAGGAATTTTGCCAGTAATGGGAGGAAGGGGGGCATCATACAGAAACTGTAAGAGGGTGGCGATCAACGCACTAGTTGAGCAGATGTGTGAAGAAGAGGGCGTGGGATTCATAGATTTATGGGGGTACTTTGTTGGGAGAGAAGATATGTACATGAGAGAAGGCCTCCATCTAAGTGGAAAGGGGGCAGCAGTATTCTCAGAGAATCTGCTGAGATCTGTTGACAGTGGGACAGGTTGCATCTATTTAAACTAAATTCGCAGGGGGGACTCGCAGAGAAGCCTGAAACTGGAGGCATAGATAAAGAAAGCAAAAATAATTCAGCAAAGAACAGTCTGGAAAACTTTTCTGAAGCTGGATATAAATGTGTTTGTTTAAATGCAAGGAGTATAATAAACAAAAGAAATGAACTAAACATTATGGTAGAAGATATTGACCCTCACATAATAGGTATAACCGAATCATGGGCAACCACCGATGTATCAGATGCCGAATTGGGACTGACAGGATATGTAATGTTTAGGAAAGATAGAATAGGAAGAAGGGGAGGTGGAGTTATTTTATATATTAAAGAATCTATCCAGGCTTACGAAATAAAATTAGACAGAGAAGCAGATTGCGAAGAAGCTGTTTGGTGTAACATAGTTACAGGAAAGTCAACGTTAACGGTTGGATTAGTTTATCGAAGTCCAAACATAAGCATAGAAGAGAATGAAAAAATACAAAACGCTATAAGGGAAGTGAGCAAACGGGACTGTGTTATTATGGGGGATTTCAACCATGGGCATATAAAATGGAAATCTCTACAGAGTATGGGTAGTGAGGACCACAAGTTTTTAGTTTTAGTACAAGATAGTTTCCTTTCTCAACATGTGCTAGAACCAACCAGGGGGGAGAATGTGTTAGACATAGTTTTGTCCTCACAGAATGAATTAGTTGACAATGTCATGGTATGTGAGCCACTGGGGAATAGTGATCACAACCAGATACATTTTACCATCAAAGTAAAATCAGAAAGGAATAGTAAAAAGCAGTACAGGAGAAATTTCCACAAAGGAAAATATAACGACATAAGGAAATATTTAGCAAAGATAGACTGGAATAACACACTGAAGAATAAGACAGCAACAGAATGCTGGAATATCTTAAAGAGTGAAATTGAATGCATCATCGTCAAATTTGTTCCCTTAAAAAAACACGGGAAACGGTCCAAAAAGAAACACTTATCGAAAGAAGCCATTATAAAAATAAAGTATAAACAAATGATGTGGAAGTCATATAGACGTACTGGAAATGACGAAGACTACAACATTTATAAAGAAGCACTAAACCAAGCTACAGCTGAAATTAGAAATTCAAAGAGAAGCTATGAACATAAATTAGCTTGTAATATAAAACATGACAGCAAGAGTTTTTATGCATATGTTCGAAGCAAACAGAAAGTTCAGGATAAGGTCGGTCCTCTAGAAGATAGTGCTGGAAATGTAATATCAGAAGGATTCTTAATGGCAGAAGACCTGAATGAGTATTTTAGTTCAGTGTTTACCAGAGAAGACACTAGTTCACTGCCAGTACCAGAGGCTAAGTTCAAGGGGCAGAATCAGACTATTTAAGACAGTTAATTGTAACCCCAGAAATGGTAGCTAAGAAAATTAGGGCTATGAAGGATAATAAATCACCTGGAGTGGATGGTATTCCACCCAAACTACTATTGGAAATTGTAGAACAAATTAGCATACCGCTTGCAACAGTTTTCAACTTGTCATTAGAAGAGGGAGTGGTTCCTTTAGAATGGAAAGAAGCAAACATTATACCGTTATTCAAAAAAGGTTCGAGAAACAAGTCAAATAATTATAGACCAGTTAGTTTAACATCGGTGATTTGTAAATTATTAGAAAGACTAATTAAAGATCACATGGTGGATTTTCTTGTTAAACATAACTTGATAAACCCATCTCAACATGGGTATCTAAAAGCGAGGTCATGCTTAACAAATATGTTATGGTTTTTTTAAGATATCACTAAGTGGGTAGATGATGGATCACCAGTAGATATCATCTACTTAGATTTTCAAAAAGCTTTCGACAAAGTGCCACATCCGAGATTACTGCTTAAACTAAAGGCCCATGGCATAGGAAATGGTATAATTAACTGGATAGAAAAATGGCTGATTGACAGAAGACAGCGGGTAGTTGTTGATGGGGAGGCTTCAAACAGGAAATCAGTTTTGAGTGGGGTTCCACAGGGATCAGTACTGGGACCTATATTATTCTTAATATATATAAACGATTTGGACGATGATATAGCTAGCAAGGTGTTGAAATTTGCAGATGATACAAAAGTGTTTAGAAGGATTAAAAGTGATGGAGATAGACAGCATTTACAGGATGATCTTGACAGGTTGATCAAATGGTCTGAAAAGTGGCAAATGTTGTTCAATTTTGGGAAATGTAAATGTCTTCACACAGGACATGGGAACGAATATGTAGAATGTACAATGGGGGAACTGTACTAAATACTACTGTAAAAGAAAAAGACTTAGGGCTGACAATTAGTGCTGACATGAAGGTTTCAGAGCAGTGTGGAATTGCAGCTTCAAAAGGAAATCAAATCCTTGGATTGATTAGGCGAAATATAGCATATAAAGAAAAAGAACTAATAATACCGCTGTACAAAACAATAGTTAGGCCTCATTTAGAATATTGTATACAAGCGTGGAGGCCATACCGCAAGAAGGACATAGATATGCTAGAAAGAGTACAGAGGAGAGCGACTAAAATGATATCAAAACTGAGGGATCTTAGTTATGAAAAACGCCTAAACGAATGTGGTTTAACAACACTAGAGACCAGGTGATTGAGAGGAGATCAGATAGAAGTGTTTAAAATATTGAATGGTTATGAAAATATTGATAGAAATATGTTTTTTTCAGTTAAGAAAGATAGAAAGACTAGAGGACATGAAGTTACATTAGTAAAGGAACAGTGTAGATTAGACGTAAGAAAGTTTTCATTTTCACAAAGGACTGTGAATGTATGGAACAGATTATTTGATGATTGTGTGGGTGCTAGTAGTGTGAATATGTTTAAAAATAAAATCGACACATACCTCAGAAGGGCTGGATATATGTAAATAAAAGGGTTGGACTCTCGATAAGCCAAAGGGCTTCCTTGTCCACCTGCCATCTAGAGTTAATTCTCTGGATGGCAATCTTGTTAAAATCTAAATCTACTTCCAAATTTCGCCATACGTTTAAGTAATAGGAAAAGTCACTTTAACAAACAAAACTCTTCCATAGAATATATATCCATATTAAAAATGGTTAACACATATGTAGTCCAATTTACACAAACAAATTGTTGTTGTTTAGAGTGAAGTACTTGCAATTTTTAATCGATGAAACTCCCTACCATGAATACATAGTCATAGACCATTCAAGTTACCACAATTGCATTAATTCAGTTATGTAAAAAATTTAAATCACTCTCCACACATATGTGAGCTGGTTAAAGGGACAATTCATATTATAATGTCAGTTACAAGGACTAAAGGAAACATGCAGCACTTTACAAACTCTGCAAATGTTACTTTACACATAAAGTGGAAGCTCCACCCTAATATTCTTTAAATTATAAATTTTGCTATCAGAACGGTGTTTTTTGCAATGCTTTTAAAATGACATGTTATTGTTACCCATATTTTATTGTTTGTAAAATAACACTATTTCCAAACAATTTAGTATTAAATCCAGGTCATCTGTGCCAAAAAAATACTGCTCAAGTAATTTATGTTAGAAGTAAATTTGAATTAATGCAATAGGAACATCAAAGCATTTCATTTAATAAAGTAACAAACATCCAGATGTAACATTGTTTGCATGACCAATGAGATATTGTGTTACAAAATTATTTAACCAGTAGTGATTTAAATATTTCAGTTATAGAAATCGTAAATAAACTAATGCAGTAACATCAACTACTGGGCCTTTAATTAAATGCTGGATCAACTCGGTGAAAGCTATGTACAGAAAGTGTGCTTTGCAATAAAGATTGTGTCTATGGTAAGTGACGGGGAGGTGGAAACTATGATTTCTCCACGTAATTAGGCATAGTGTGAGCGTCACATAATGACAATTTAGATAGTATTAAACAGGCCATGTAGCACTAACCTAACCACTAGCTCGGTACTCTACAGTGTTTGCATAACCAATGTGGTGAAATATAGTTTTGTAAAATAATTTGGTAGTGATTTCATGATTTAAGTTATGGTAGATATTAATGATCAAATTTAACCTTAGTTTCTAAAGCCTGTTATCTGATATGGTGTTGTCAAATCAGCTCATAGCTAAACTTGTTGAAATATGATTTTGTCTGGTGGAAATGAACTAAACAAATGTGGAAAACAAATAGACACATACATGTGCTGATGAATGACGGGGAATACTAGGTTCTTCCAAGTGAATTAGTCACATTGTCAGCACACTCAATACAGGCTCGTTTAGAAACATGGTGTTCAAAGCTGCTATTTAGTACAGTATGTTACAATCTTAATTGACGTAACTACTACACCATTTTAGCAGGATATAAAATTATAATAAAAAAAAAATAATTAAGGAACTTGTACATTTTCATTTAAAAAAGTGTATTTGCACACATTGTGAAATTCTCGCACAATGTGATGAAATATACTTCTGTAAAATAATTTGGTAGTGATTTCATGATTTCAGTTATTGTAGAAATTAATAATAAATTATAACTAATATTAACCTTGGTTACTAAGGCCTGCAATCTCTCTTTTTTTTTCACACAAAATACCTAATAATAATAATAATGTTTTTATTTCAAACAAGCATTGTGTCCATTTAAAAAAAGTACGTTGATGAAACATCCATATAAACATTACAAAAATTAAAAATAAATACATATATCAATAAAACAGGATAAAAGTAACTTAATTTTCGTGTGCAATATTTTCGCTATTTACATTACAATGATAGCTGTTGAATTGACTACTCAAGTTGTTGGAAATATCATACTGTCTGACAAACACATGACACCTGTAACTAATGTTGTCTATTTTTTTAGTTTAGAGTTACCGCAAGATATTAAACAAAAGAAGGAAGAAATTGACCATTTCCCCTAGCTCCAGCAGAAGATATAGTTACCTTACAAGAGATGATAATGTGTGACTGTGACACACGCACATACATGCACACGAACGCATGCACGCACGCACACACACCCACCCACACACACACACACACCACATATACACACACATCACACACCCGCACGCGACGCACGCACGCACACACACACACACTCACACACACACACGCGCGCGCGCGCATACGCACCCAAAGCTTTCCCATCACTGAAATTTTGTAATTCTTGGTAAAATGGCGTGTTAACACACACATACACACACACGCAAATAATTTGTTTCCACAAAAAAATCTTTTTATAAATAACGTAACTTAGCAGGGAACTCGCCTGGGTTATATTGCTGTAACATCGTGATTTCGTGCAGAATAAACATTGCACTTTGACCACGTTGTTTCTCGCGTATTCTTTGACAGTTTGATAGGTTAGTTTTGTTTCCGACTAGTTCAGTTGACAGCATTGACATGTCTGATTTATATTTGTTCTTAGATTAATTGTCACGACATAATATGTCATTGTCATCTACACCACGACACATACACCGTATTGGTTTCCAGTTAAGTTTTTTTCTCGAAGAGTAGGGGCGGATCCAAATAGGATAGTCTGGGGGGGCACAAAACCTCCACTGACAGTCGAACCAAATGAAATGAAAATGTTTCGCTGCAGCGGCGTACCTTCAGCTTCTCCGCTGAGCGAAACTGTTGAACATCGGAAGGCGGTGTGGGGGTGGGGAGGGGGTGGGGTGCGCCGCCTCGATGTAACTTCAGTTTATTGAACTTGAACGGGGGTACATTTCCAAGGGGCTAGAGCGCGGTCACATGGGCTCATTTAAAAAGGTCTATGGGCACACAAATCCCAAAAGTCTAGGGGGCATGTGCCCCAGGCCCCTTGCATCCGCATATGAAGATTATTTTCATATAATATGTGGTCCGATGCCTTCTATTGAGAAACTTCTTTACTCTTTATGTCATATTTTAGTCCTACTTGAATGACATACAAGGTATCGATGTGCTAATGTGCTAATGGTGTCATATATATATACATATATATATATATATGTATGTATATATATATATATATATATATATATATATGTATATATATATATATATAATGGAGTCATATATATATATATATATATATATATATATATATATGACACCATTAGCACAATTGCACATCGATACCTTGTATGTTATTCAAGTAGAACAAAAATATGACATAAAGAGTATAGATGTTTCTCAATAGAAATATATACATATATCCGATACACACTTAAATGTAGGGTAGTAAATCACCATACAAATACATTATACTGGAAAACTTTGTTGTACCCAATGCGGCTCATGGATTTCGTCTCGTTATATTTGTCGTCATAATCCGTAATGATTCCTCGAAAAATATAGCATCACCATAAACAACCACAAACAACATTTCTGGAGAAGATTGATTTGGGGATATATGGGATCTTTTGTTTCCATTTTAAAATGTGTCCTGTAATATAGATACAAGTTTACATATAATCACAACCACGCTCCACGCATACACACACACACACACACACACACACACACACACACACACACACACACACACACACACACACACACACACACACACACACACACACACACACACACACATGACAAACTGGTGGCACTAACATTAACATATTCGTAGTTAAAACATACAAGAACAGTAAAAAGCGGCCAGAAAAAATTGCATCTGAGTTGCAAATGTTATGTATTTTAGCTACATGCCTGTTTTATTTAACAAATCACCCAAATCGTACCAATTATTTATTCAGTCACCTCATTTCATCAGAATAATCACCAAGCTGCGATCCGTCATATAAAATGAAAAATATTAAAGAAATCTTTGAAGTTCTTTACCTATCACAATTAAAAATAATGAAATTTGCAGACAAATCATGTAGAAACGTTGCAATTATTTATTGAGCAATCTGAACTTTGTCGTGTTTCATCAGAATAATCATAATGCTATACCACTTCTTATATAATTAAAATATTGAGTTTATCGTTGACAATGTTGACCAATGATAATGCAAATAACTGCGTATGGTCTGGCTTGACGCACCTCCAGAAAGGCGGACGAACTGCTTACGTACTTTTGTCGAACGATGTAAATAGCGCGCGCTGTACCGTCTTATATTGATATACGGTCTTTGGTAGAGAGCGCAAACAACTTAAGTCGAAATTGTGCCGTCGCGTGTAGATATATGAATAGCAGCAGTACGCAAGTTAAATTAGACAGAGCTTAAACTTTGCCCAAAAATGATTAACAAACCCTTGACTTTCCCGAAACCGTAAACCGCTACGCACACGTCAACCACCGGGGCCGGTTTCATGAAGCGGCTAAGCCAGGCTAAGACTAAGCCTAAGTCTAAGAACGTATTTAACGCTAAGTCTAAGATGATTGTTTTAGTAAATTACGAGATTAAAAAAAATATATATGCGAACATTGTCATTGGATTTTACACAAACACGTGACGCTTAGTAATTGCGTAACTTTAAGTACGCTTCGTGAAACCAACCCCCGATCTATATATGGATAGGAATCGTAACGTTAAAGGCGGCGATACACGTTACGAGACAATCGGACCGTGTATTGCCGCCTTAATTCTTAAGAGGCCGGCTTGACGTGAAGCCAGTCCGCCATAATGGTTTTCCTGTTGTGACGTATGTAGGCTTTGCCGCCGCATTGCATCACCTTAGTTACGCATAAAGTCCGCAGAAACGCTCGAGTTTGATCACGTATCAATAACAAAACGGGCATTTTCGTGTCCAAAGTTTTTTTAAAACGTCATATCGACCGATTTTCCCATTCTTGCGATAATAGTTAAATTACACTAAAGGCTTTTGACCAAGACAATATTGTGGTGTCTTTGTTGTGTGATTTGCGACATTGTGGCGTGCGCGGGCAAATACACAATACAAGACATGGCAACCAACTTGGTAACCCCATTTAATCCACGAGGTGCCGCCACAGGCAATACACTACTTGCATAATAAGTTGTCTTGTCAACAATGTCTAAGCAAGACCCACTAACTATCATCATGACGACGTCTTTCCCATCGACTTTGACGATAGCTTTGGGCTGCGATGCTGTAGCGTTGTGCATAGATAACACATAATCAGCATCATGATCAATGTCTGAGGTTTTGTCTTTCTACAACCTGATTGAGATTGCTAGGCCGACTGTATGACCGTTGTTTTACGTGCCTATTACATGTTTTACATGCCTATTTTGCCCGCGATCGCTTGGCGCACGATTGTGTGGCGCCCTCTTGTGCATTGTTTGGTTGCTATTTTATCTGTGTTTTGTTCGACACACGCGCTGGTGTTTGGCTGGACAGTCCCCTCTATGAGGATATATTCCGCCACACTAACGACACTCCGTTCTGCTTGTTGCTGGTTTTGTTGTTTACAAGTAAGCTTGTTGACGCAGCTGGTGCATGTTTGCTTAGCCTGTACCTGAATACTGGCTGAAAAGTCGGCTGTCTGACGTTTAGGTGTTTCACAACCTCTGCCAAAGTCAAGCAGTTCTTTTAACGTCATTGTTGGCTTACGACGCGATGCCTCCCGCACAGCATCAGTCATTTTTTGATCTGTATCGTGAAACCCACAGTTCTTTGAGAGACAGAGAGAGAAAGGGAAAGAGAGAGAGAGAGAGAGAGAGAGAGAGAGAGAGAGAGAGAGAGAGAGAGAGAGAGAGAGAGAGAGAGAGAGAGAGAGAGAGAGAGAGAGAGAGAGAGAGAGAGAGAGACAAAGAGAAAGAGAAAGAGAAAGATAGAGAGATATATACACAGTGAGAGTGAGAGTGAAAGAGAGAGACAGGGGGACGGAGAGAGCGCAATCTGCAGGCATATGCATCAAGCATTTCATTCTGCTCTTTCCTGGCTTTTCGAAATTCGAAGACATCGTATTGTTCATATATTTGCGAGGCATAATACTCAGTCAGCTTACGTTTACCGGTTTCATACTCGTAGACATAATCATCGCCGTCAGCTTTTAAGGTGTCATATATATTAAACTCCGCCAAAGCCTGTTCCAAATCAGGTTGAAAAAGGGGGAGGGTTGGGCATAGGGCCAGTAACCCGTAAAAACAAACCCTACTACAGAAACGACGAGAAGAAGCCATTCCGGTACACTTTCAATGGGAAGAAGAGAAGGCACATCCATAAATGTGGATGCATCGCCATCTACATATGTATCTACACCTACAGATGTATCTATGACAGGGTTGAGTGAAAGCTGTCAGGAAGCTCGACCCCGATGAACCATATCTTTAACGCCAAAACTAACACCAGAGTAGGCGCATGGAACGTTCGACCGCTCTTTCAGAGCGGACGGATGGAGCAAGTGCTGAAAGAAATGAAAGCTTACCATCTAGATATTCTAGGCGTAAGCGAGATGAGATGGACAGGACAGGGACGCTTCAACAGCGGAGATAACACTGTACTCTACTCCGGAAATGAAGATCACCATATCCATGGCGTTGGCATCATCCTGAATAAGGATGCTACACAAGCACTGATAGGGTGGAAGTCAGTTATTGAACGCATCATCACAGCGACGAGGTTCATCACCAGACATGTCACCGTAGTGCAAGTATATGCCCCAACCGAAGTCGCCACAGACGAGGAAAAGGACACCTTTTACGACAAACTCCAGAACGTGCTTGACGAGATACCAAGCTTTGACATAAAAGTGGTGGTAGAAGACTTTAACGCGAAGCTGGATGGAGACAGAAGAGACATGTATGGTTGGACTTCACGGTTCAGCTGGAAATACGAATGATAACGGTGAACGATTGCTCTCGATGAGCAGCGCCAGTGGTACCAGCATTGGCAACTCCTTCTTCAAACAAAAACGCGTTCATAACCCGAACTTCACCAGACGGCAATATGTAGAATGAGATTGATTACATCTGCATTAGTAATATATGGCGTACATCTTTACAGGACGTCCGAACCTATAGAGGGGTAGATGTGATTGGTAACATCCGCTTGAAGTTAATGAGAGTCAAGACGGAGAAGACGGTCATGGCGTATGCGACAGATAACTTAAAGAATACAGACACATCAAAACAATCCTACGAGGAAACTTAGAACATATTCCAAGCGCTACAACATTCAACCGACTTAGAAAAGCAATGGCAGCTATTCCTTCAAGCCGTAAAGGAGAGCGCGAATGTGGTGTTCGGAAGGAGAAGAGGGTCCAACAGAGAACAGTGGATTACTGAAGACTCGTGGAAACTGATTGATAAAAGGAAGGATATGAAGATCAGAAGAGATCAAGCAGTAGAAACCTCCAACAATGGAGATCATCAGATGAAGAATACAGGAAACTGGACTAAGAAGTAAAAAAGAGCTGTATGACAGATAAGAGGAAACGGTTAGAAGAGAAAGGTAAAGAAGCGCAAACAGCAGCAGAACGGAATGACTCGAAAACGCTGCATAGGATTGTAAGAGAGCTAACTAGCACGAAAAGCAATTCAAACATATCAATAAAAAATAAAGATGGCAGAGTGCTTCTAACAAGCGAAGAACAACCCACGTGGTGGATCGAACACTTCCGAGAAATACTAAAGCAACCAACACTAACCACACTCTTCAACTTCGAACAGGAACCAAACAAAAAAGAGCTTGGTGTCATCACCAGGGCAGAAGTCTCCAAAGCCATAGATAGCCTTAAGAACAACAAGGCAGCGGGCCTCGATGAAGTATCGGCCGAACTATTGAAACATGGCAAGGACAGGGTTCTAGACGAGTTAACCTACTTGTTCAATCTGACCTGGTCTGAGGAGGAAATCCCTGATGATTGGACACGAGGAGTGATCGTCATGTTACCAAAGAAGGGGTGCCTGGGCGATTGCAATAAATGACGAGGAATAACATTGATGTCAGTAGCTGGAAAGGTGTTCTGCAGCGTGATCCTAAACTGGCTGAAGACAGCAGTTGACCAACACCTCCGAGAGAAATAAGCTGATTTTCGAAGAGGAAGGTCGTGCTGCGAGCAGATCTTCACATTGCGAAACATCATGTAGCAAAGCAGAGAGTTCCAGGTACCTCTTTTAGTCAACTTTATTGAATTTAAGAAGGCTTTCGACAGTGTCCACAGAGATTCGTTATGGCAAATCCTGAAGCTATACGGCGTACCAAACAAATATATAGGCAATTTCAAATCGCTATACCGAAACACCAACTGCTGCATTAAGACCAACGATGGCTACCCTGATATGTTCGATATAGAGACAGGTGTACGTCAAAGATGCATCCTGTCCCCTTACCTCTTTGTTGTTGTTGTCGACTTCATCTTGAGGAAAACGATGAAACGTCCGACCTTTGGTGTTAAGTGAATAAATAATAGGTTGACAGACTTTGACTTTCCCGATGACATTGCACTGCTCAGCCACACACCGGAGATCCTGCAAGAGATGACCAATAATTTAAACGACAGTGGAGATATGGTCGGATTACGAATCAGCTATGAGAAGACAAAAACATTGTCAGTTGGTGATGGATCTGACCCCCACATTGTAATCGGTCAGCAAGACTTGTAGTGCGTCGAGAACTTCCTTTTCCTCGGAAGCTACATCTCTAGGGAAGGCGACGCGGAAGTAGATGTGCGAGCGAGGATAGGCAAGGCATCAGCAGTGTTCCAAAGACTACGTCCAATATGGTCCAGTACCACCATCAGAAAGGACATAAAACTACGTCTTCATATGCCTGTGAAATGTGGAAGAATACGGCGAGGATATCCAAAAAACTAGACATATTCCACCGGCGATATATCCGGTTCATATTGGGCATATAGTGGAGAGAGCACATCACCAATGAAGAAGTGATGAGGAGGGCTGGTCTGGATAGCCTGCATGACATAGTTAAGTCTCGACGACGGAGACTAGCGGAATATATCCTACGTTTACCAAGAGAAAGGATAGCACTTGAAGCAATGGAATGGGTGCCTGAAGCTGGAAACAGAAGGAAAGGAAGACCGATTAACCTGGCGCAAGACATTTAAAGAAGATCTGGCAGAACTGGAAATTACCTAGAATGAGGCCAAAGAAATAGTGAGAGACCGTAATAGATGGAGAAAGTCTAAGTACGTATTTAACACTTTTTCGACGGTGACATGTAACAACATAGCTTTTTTGCGATTGTCATTGGTAATGTTCATTGCTACCAAGTCATTTTCGAACCGACCTGCTCATTTTTGCCACCTGGGACCTATGGTGTGTGTGTGTCTCTCTCTCTCTCTGAGTCCGGTGTACCGATCTGGAGGTAAATTCCGATCTGAGAGTAAGTTCCGGTTCCGTTTTGCGCATGCGCTTGTACAAGTCAAAGGTTATGGCCTACTTTCGGCTCGCAGCTGTACTGGTCTGGAAGTAAGTTCCAGTCTGAGAGTAAGTTCCGGTTCCGTGTTGCGTATTACGTATACATATGCATGTACATGCCACAGGATAGCGCCTACTTTCGGCCAGCTTAAACACGGTGTCTGCCGAAACTATGCGTGACCTATTTATATAATAGTTTACGTTAATGATACGCTTATTTTTATATTTGTTAGTATACATATCATAACCTCACAATTAGCATAACTTTTAATTATTTGCAAAAAAGTTGTGTTTTATTTTGATGTCATTGTCTCAGAGTGTTGTGTATCTTGCGGCTTCGTCACACAGAGCAGATGTTTTCAGCGCTGTTTATACGCACAGCGGCTAGAACATTGGGAATGGGTTTTAATTAAAGGTAATAGCTTAAGGATCATATAACTACTTATTTTATACAAATATATTTTAAAAATCAAAAGATATCGCAATTTTAATACGGACAAATAGCGTAATTTTTGTGTATGTCTTACAATTTAAAAAATTTACTAATTTTTAATTTGTGTTTTCTGTGCATAAATATTTGCTTTAAAATGTCATAACTTTTTTTTTTATATACATATATAAATACTGTTTTCAGGTTTTTAAAACACGTTGACTAGAGTAATACATTTACAATATTTAATACTTTTAGCGCTAATTATAACCAAATTAATGCAATTAATTAGTTAATTTTAGTTATGTAGCATGCAAACTCAACAGACCGACACATTTCAATAAAAACCATGTTACTGGAGATAGTTTATATAACTTAAGCAAGATGTATAACCACATTAACTCGACAGAGTTGGGTCTATTTTCACAGTTCACTATCGGACACACGTTTGTACGCGGATATTCAAGTTGTTCGGGCATTGCTAACAATATATGAAATAAAAAGGCCATAATGTATCATATAATAATAACAATCTTGACTCCACATGCACATCTTGTGAAATACTTTTCATCATACAATGATACATCAACCGGTTAAGACATATGGCTTACATTACAACATGCTTTAGCAATTTTATGCAGTGAATGTTTCTCATGAAGCACTTTTTTATATTAAATTAAGTCCAATAATTTAAGTATTTTACCTCAAAACAACTTTTTTGTATTTCTTGATTTAATAACAATAAAAATTAATTGATTGTTAGCAACTTAGACTTAGTGATATTATATATAAATAAATATCAGTCTTTTGAATATAAAATGCATATTAAAATAATTGCATAATAAAACTTATATTATTTCTAGTCTGAGTATCTCTAATTCTAAACAGTAAACCTAACCTGGCCTAACTAAGCCAACCCAAGCCCAAGAGTAAGCAGTAACAAACAATAAAAAGCTCTATGACTATGTAGTATGTCTGACTACTCAGTAGCCTAGCCCTCCCTAGGCCTAGCCTAGGTTAGGTATGAAGCCTGCCTCTAGCAGAATTGCCTTGGCCCAGGCGTAAATTCATAAACTAGCAATTTAATATTATCACATTTAAAGTTAAAACATATAATTTTGTTTATGTAGTGATTTAAATTCTAAGACATGGAAAAGTCATGATCTGCATCTGGCTGGGATGACGCGCTCTCGTTCAGACGTGACACAGATCGGTCAATATCAGAGAAATATCGCATGTTTTCAACGGCGCTAAAACCACATTTCTCTTGCGTTCTCGACATCGACACAGACTAATATAATACCTATAGAACTGGCTAAAGACATCATTTTTCGTGTTTAATACTAATTATGTAACTTTGTCGCCGCGTGCGTCGAGCAAGAGGTCAAAGTTAATCGGTTACTTGAGGTCACGTTGCTCGCCGCAATATAACTCAGTCACCGCATATTCTGGCGCGGGGTCAAAGTTGATCGGTCAGTTGAGGTCACGTTGTTCACCGCGGGTGGCATTTGGTGTATTCATCCTTTCCCTGTTTCCGTCACGGTTTTTCTGGCCATGGTAGCCACCAAAATCCGCATATTGTATTGTCCCCGATAAAAATGCTCTCCCTAAAAGTCTCCAGTCATGTGTTCCTGTCATGTATCGTCTTTTCTCAATCGAACGCCAAACATTTTGGTAGCTATGCTGAATCTTCCTTTACAAAGTGTTGCCGATCTTAAAGTTTCACATGCGTTACGTGTATTAAATTTCTGCGTTCACCCAGCGCACTGACAGCTTTTGGTACTTATATCTTATGAGAAATCAATAGATGCGCACCCAAGCCCTTGCACATGCGCACTGAGCGTCTATTCTCAACAATGCTGCAGTTTTACCTTGATACTTCCTTAGCACAAAATTTAATTTTGTAGTAGGCTGGCCTGCGTCATGTATTCAATACTTTGGCATCGTAGCAGTTGCCTGGTAAAAGTTCTGCCAGATTAACAAAAAGTACAACAATTGCTTGTTATTGAAATTCAGCCAGTGTGCACTTTTGTTTTCTAATACATATTTAGCACTGATGGTTGCTGTATTGTTATAGCGATTGCTTGTGAATATATTTTAGCTTGGAGTCTCGTTTTGGTGTGTTCAACTGAACACACATTGGGATGAAAGCACTGCAACAGTGTGATGGACCTGGGTTTCTGATGGTGATGATAATGCTTATTATTAAATAAAGAAATTGAAATAGTTATACTTTGAAATAGTTGTTGTATTGTAACCACTAAATTTAACATGTACAATAATGTTAACAATTGTGCTAAACTGAACTATGTAATTATGATATGTACATATTTAGACAATTGGCTTTTACGATAAGGCGAGGGAGCGTGAAGACACAAATTCATGTGTAATTATTCAAATATGATTTAATATGTACAGTTAAGTCAATCAAATACATATTCGATTATATTCTACAGAATGACAAACACTGTTCATCATCTCAGTACATTTAAACAAGTGAAAATCATAAACCATACAAGGTGAATGCACTCACATTTCATTCTTAGCTTAACTGGTGATGATGACATTGGCCAGCACGACAACCCCACAGTCGATGCAGCACAAGAGGAGCCTGAGCCAGAGTCTACAAACAGAGGTGAACATTTCAGTAATAAACCCACCTCACAATTATTGTCACCCTATAACAGTCTTGATTATTTTCCTTAAAAGTAAAATACATGAAACTGGCCGAGTTACTCAGGGTTGCCCGGGGGAGAAAGGCCTGTACTAAAACGTATTTGAAATTGAGACCCCCCCCCTCCAGAGATCCCCACCGCTTGAATGATTTTCGATAAAATTTGAAACTATGAACAAATCTTAAATTTTTCAAAGTAACAATATTAATACATACCCAATATATACACCAGTTTGTGAAATTTATTTATCAGAAAACTAAACAAATTCTACACTAATCTTATCATATTTGTGGTTGCAGCAATTCAACCCATTTACAGGACTCTGGCACTTTGAAAGCGTTGGTACACATAAGCCACTCGAATTGGACAATCCTGTTCTACAAGCTGGAATAAGCGCTTGAATTGCAATTGGAATCCACAGTGGTGGCTTGTTTAAATGATATTATCAGGGATGGGTTAGTCACATTTATTAATACATTAATGTTCACTAGTGCATGAAACATTTTATATGTTGAATAAATTCACTCATTTCCAGACAGATTGGCCATGTAATCAGCATAATTTGGCATCCATTCAAACATATATCAGTACATTATTACAAAACGATGAAACATGCATATTGCATGGCAGCAGAGGAAATGGGAAAGAGTAGAACTACTGTGCCACATTCAGGTGATTTTGAATTGTCTGACCAGTGTAGTTATTCAGTTGTACAACTACAATCGTTTCAGCAGTTGGTCTTGAGCACGGAAAAAGAAGGACGACCAGCTGGTGCCGTTTTAATTGTATCCAAATCTGGACACCAACCAAGTATGTGGCTGCATATTCTGAGGTGGTCTTCTACTGCCTGTTCATTCAGTAAGAACGTATGGGAATCCTAATTTTAAGAACTGCCTACTTTAAAACATTGATTGTTTGTCCTCCGTCATACATTTTGATACCATGCTGTACATACTTTCTTCAGACGATGTTAAGGTCCTACACTCCGAATGAGTCGGTTGTGTTGGCGCAGAATGTGTTGTTTTAATTCACCGTAATATTTAAATTGTTATTTGTGATGAGAAAGGAAAAATACGTTTCACATATATTTTTAGGAGAAGTACTGGAGTGAGAGTCATCCAGTTGGTATTCTGACACAGTGCAACCAACACCCGACAAAGATTGACCTTCAGAATGGCGTGACCAAGTTCATGGTAATTACTTATGTAACCATATTATCAATAATGAACGATTGAATATCACAACTGAGCTATCCATCACGTGACCAGTTGCTTAACAAATGGTCCATCAAACCATCAATATTGTATCCATCAGTTGTCCAGACCTTAACACTTATACAATAATAGCAAAAATATTGCTCACCACACGCCCTTACAATTCAATGCAACCATTTTTATTCCGTGTATGAAGTTGCTTTTTAAAAAGTAAACACCTAATTAATTCATCTGACTCACTTCTTTGATTATATATAGATAACATATTTTGCAGGTGTCATTAATATGGAGTAATATGATAGTTTAATATCAGTCTTGGGATGTCTTGTTCAATAGGCTCATATGAAAAGTTGGCATTACTAATAATTGCTTTATAACTGCAATTATAATTATTATTTGTTGAAAAACGGTATAGCAGTTTCACCGCTATGCCGTTTTTCACCGCTATGCCGTTTTTCAACAAATGTTAAAAAACAGTATAGCAGTGAAACAAATGAATTTCAGTCTACATGTTTTAATCTGTCATGTTTTATTTAGGTGTTTGACCGCGACTGCATCAACAAAGAGCGATCATGCCGCATACTAGATTCAGGACAACAGGACGGCCTACACATCTTACAAGGGAATTTGTTAATATTGTCACCAATAGTCAGATTTCATTTACAGCTTTCGGTTCGGTGATAAATTCCCGCTACCACTTCTCTAAAATACCATTACGAGTAGGCAGACATTCACAGACTGAATACTTTTGTGGTTAGCCAACTTTTGCATAGACTTCCGGCATACTTGTGTCACCTGTCAGGCCAATCCAAACTTACTTGCCTGTGATGGAACAAAACTTGGCATGTTCTTTAAAAGTGTTTCTCTGAAGGCATATGCGTCACCCATATTAGTGACTGTGTGGTGACACCATCACACAAACCATGCGTCAATTGTTTGCTTATTCTGGTTATAATACGGACAAAAAGAAGAAGAGAAATACCATCCGAACTGAAGCTGATAGACGTATAAACATCTTGCATAACATCACATCGGAGTGAGTCACCGTCTTTTCAAAATTCATTGATCAGGACTACCCATGTGATGTTACTCAACAACTTTGTCCACTTGTGAAAGTCCTTGCCAGAAGCTGTCCAATTACATCACTCTTAAACTACCGATTCCTCGACTCTCTGTCCAGTGTGCTCCATGGGATTGGACAATGGCAACAAATGGAGAAGGAAATACCAGAGATGTTCTTCCTTGTCAAACTGACAGTTAGATTTGATGATACAGATTACATTAACAGCTTCCTCGTAGAACTAATTCGAATAATTAAGACTTTACTCATTCTGATGACTAGGGAATTCCCGATTCATCCATCATTCTGGAGAAATATAACCCAGAGCATCATATACGTGCATACTTCACATGGTGGCAGGATACGAGATCTACCATCGTATAACAGTGTTAAAACTTAACCTGATGCACGTGATTGTTGCAAGTCTTTCCCACAAGCTGCCAGGCGTGACGTGGCATGACATATTTATTCCTTTGGTTTGACCCAGCTGTTATTTCAGCTGCCAACTAGAGGAATATGCCCTCAATAGGCAGTTACTGTTCTGGAGGAGTTGTAGATTTTACCACGATATTTTTCATGGTTTCAGTCAGAAATGTCCATTTATATACATGTCGCGCCGGATACCCAGTCTTGACATCGGCATAAACTCTGAGATATGTGAACAATTTAATTCCTATATTCCAAAAATCAAATACATCGCACGATTTATTAATCAAAGCCACTTCATGTTATATTTCCAAGTCATGGCCGAGTCATTAATGAAGTGAACGTGTTCATGTGATGAACAGACCCTCAACCGGTATGTCCTTTTTAAAATATGATACACATTAGTCAGAGAAATTTAGCACTCATTTGTTTGTATACATATGTGATGTATATTTGTTTGTTTCATATGACTGAAACATGTAGGATGTCATTGTTCGTGGGCATATCGTCTGTTTGTATTTAATCAGAGTTTGAAATGCTCCGTTGTGATTGCCTGTGTGATGCAACAGAGATTGCGTTGAGCATGTACATCTTAAAGTGTTTATATACGTTTGTGACATATACTCATGAGCAATCACGTACATTACATTGTCTTGTATTATCATAGGTGTTTGTTCTGTGGAAATTCACATATGGCAGCCGGTCTATAAACTGCCCTCCGTCTGGTGTGTGGTACTGTACTTTAAGTACATCAAGCCGATCAATTATAGGTGGGTCATTGATTCATGGCCACATTTTCTATTTGCATAGTCACATTTGGATTGTCCTTTTGGTGGTGCAAATGGGCGATCCTTCTTTTCTTGAGCAGACTTCACATGACAAAATGTATGTAGGGTGTCGATGGTTAACAGTTTATGCTGTGATTGTTGTATCCACAAGTATGGTTAACACTATTTTTTGTCAGTGCAACGTGTCTTAAATTGGCGTAAGTCTATAGTCGTGGATGACAATAAGTAGTCAGTATGCAATGTTTAATAACTAGTAGATGCTTATAAGCATTGTCGGTCGATTGTAGAATATTTTCTGTTTCATGCACATAACACAAACATGTGCATTGAAGTAGAAAACACTTTGGGCGGTCACCAGGACTGTATCGCGCTATATAAGAACACACATTTAATTGTGTATCATATTTCAAATGTACATGGCTGGCTATAAGCAGCCCTCCGGGTGTTGTGTGTCATAATTCCTTGTGTCTGTTTTCTATGAAATATTTAGATAAGGCTTCCATTTCTGCTATAAAAGGTAAAATAAGTTTGTATACAGGAAGAATGGCAAAACCACTATAATTCATCCATATTAGACATGTTCTTTTGAGCTTCATTTCAGTATTTTGCTATTTATTTTACACAACTATTACAATAGTGTGAAACAAATTCAAAGCTGTATACAATTACATGAACAAGTAAACATATTTTTATTGCAACAAAAGCAGTACATGGTCATAATTAGAATGTTTCACGTTGCAATGCTTGGAATGGGTATAACGTTCGCACTGTGTTGAATCTGTCACAAATTCAGCAAATCAATCGAAGTAAAAATTATATTGGCAGAAAACCATTACAAGTACACAACTGATTAGGATATATGTTCATAGTGGAGACGAGTTCCTCTCACTGGCGTTGGTTTCGTTCTGATCGGACTACTGGGTCAAAAAATTAAAACCTATGGTTAATCAACTAACCCTAGGTTAGATGTTTAGAATAATGATACGTTTTGCACACAGTGGTGAAGACTCGTAGCAGTGTGCAGCAAGCCTACGTTCATACACGGTTGGGCAACCGGGCGGAGTGCGGCTACCTTAATACTTTCCCTTTGGGCTAAACACAGGGTGAGCTGTATAACCATAATTCTGACATGGACATGTCAGAATTATGGTTAATTATTTTGAGGTTAAAGGGAAATATCCCACATTAAACCAACTTTTTTAACAATAACTTTAAAATAATGTAAACATAACAGAAAGAGGATAACTCTAAACGATATACAAAACATATTCTTCACAATGCTTCATGACATTTGGTAACAATTAATGAAGTTCAGACCTCATGGAAGTAAACATGATATACCTATATAGCCTGGATTGTTGTCCCCCGACATATTCTTCACATATTTTTTGTAGTGTACGAACATGTGTCCACGTTGTCAGAACAGTAAAACATTATGCTATTTGTTTTTAGTCATGGTTTGCATACAACTTATGAAAGTACTAAAATGCAGTCTGTGGTTTCATGTATGATGTATGTAACCCTTGTCTAGATTACACAACTCTGTAATGAGGACCGAGATGAGACGAGGCAACAAACGTTGTGACAAGACCCAATATGATGACATATATAATGACTTCAGACACGTATCAACAGACATCATGTTATGACACACGAGATGTGTCCTGCCGTCTGAGATAGTACATGACAAAAGACGTGGCATGATGGCACACATCATGCTACGACAGATGAGGCATGCTGTGATAGTAGGCATCACATGATAACAAACTTGGGGTTATGTGACGGCACACATCAACGTCTTTATCAACTATGATATGACGGCAGATATCATATAGCATAATTATGGTGTGGCATGACGGCGTACATAGCATGACAACAGACTTGACATTATGGCAGATATCATGTATGGGCAGAGATCACGTTATGGCAGATGTGGCATGGTGTGATAGCAGGCATCGCGTGACGTCAGATGTGACAGCATCAGTGTCTGTTTGAACATACGTCATGAGGTGTGATGACAAACGTCACGTGGCAGCAAACACCACATGATAACATGTGGTGTGGTGTGACGGCAGATGAAGCATGACAATCCGCGTGGCGTGGGAGCAAGCGTCATGCATTAGCAAATGTCATGTGATTACAGGCGTGAGGTTATGTGACGGCAGACATCGTGTAATGACAGACGTGATGTCAGACATCTTGTTATGGCAAACATTGTATGTTGACTGGTGACAGACATGGTCAAGCAGTGCCCCTAAAAGAAATACAGAACATATTTAGGATTACTACATGTATTTGTTACAAAAATACATAAATTCATATTGTCTTATTTGCAGAAACACATGAACACAACTAATTATAGAAATCATAACAAAACATTTAACGACTGGTTCCCGTAACGTTTATTTAGCAATGCGTTGTATCTTACTATACAACAAGGCTACTCGAACCTGCCACATCCAAACTCGTAGTCACTAGACACTAATGCGTTTTCACTACTCGATAATTATTCGACCCAAAATACATTTTCTATAGAAAATTGCACCAATGTAATGGCAATGACATAACAGAACTTGACTTAGAATATTGGATATAATTATGGAATATCATGTTTATTACAATTAAAGATTATTATAATTATTATTAATTTGTGCATTTTTTTATAAACGGCATTATAAATTATACTACCCAGGCCAAGGACTATAGTCGTATATATGCTGTCTATGACGAAATGGTGAAATAAATAGGCATAATAAGATAAATGAAAACATTTACTAAATGTGTTTGTTAATAAGACAGAGGATTCACCATGTTGACGCAGAAGACACTAGTTTCAAATAGAAAGCAAAACTGGCGGACGAAATGGGGAAGATCGACTATTTCGACAAAGTGTATTAGTCCAACGCTAATTTACTTCATACTGTCTTTTAGCGATGATAATGAGGAGGCAAATAATCGATTGTTTCCTGGTCTGCACACGATGCATTCTCAGCGATAACATCCAAGGCATGACTTGCCTATGCCAGATGCATCCGTGACGAACATATTACACCAAATGTCGGGTTAACCTGAAATGCTGTGTGGGATTATAGGTATATCATACACTGCAAAGACAAATTCATACACTGTTTGGAATAAATATTTCATCTTGCATGCATCTGAAGCTAAAGGGTAGTTACTAGAGACTCTTGGCTTGGCAACCCAATTTTGGGTCAAGACCCAGGGGTTTAGAACGCTTAAGTAGGCCTACATTTCTAATATTTTATTACGTGTTTATATAATTTTATACTATAATTATAATTTAATATACACATTTTATCAATGATGTTTAAATCAGTCCTTTTACACTTTTTATTAATATTATACTTAATTGTTTTATTTAATTTATGCAGTTTATATAAAAAGTCCTAGAGGATTTTATTTTAAATAGGTTTGGGCGCTATATATTTTTTATTAGTACTATTATTATGATTGAAAGCACACAACAATTATTTAAAAAAATCCGAATCCCAATTAATGTGGTCCTCAAAATTTTTCTGAGTAACGACTAACTTTACCCATCGCGCGTGTATCATTATTATAATCTTACACTTGCGACTTGGTTCTATCGTGTATTGTTCCCGATTATAAATAAGGCGCAGATAAAACAAATTGACGAAAGTCTAAAAAAGTATACTGGATATTCCAGCATATATACGGAAGTGCAGACCTGCGTAGCGCCGCTAAGCACTAAGTTTTTTCTAAAACCTTTTTTGATTGGTTCCAATGATTACGCAGGCGACCGCCCTCTAACTTACATTTATTATCGCTCGTTTAGGAATAGCAAGATGGCGGACAATGGCTTCACGTAATTCACGTTTCTTCCCATCCATTACATTGAGTTCAGTTACGTCAACGGGTCACGACGCTAATGTCGTGTAAACAAATCATGCTTTAGCAATTTTTTAATCGCTAACATTTGGAAGACTTATTTGGCTGTGAACAACTAGATCTCTGCGTGAAAGAGGAACCAAACCAAAACGCAGATAGCAAAATGACCCCTATATGAGACACTGCATAGACTGTTTAATAACTGACATTATTCTACGTCCATTAGTAAACAGTCTCTAAGGTATAAGTTGCTATTGCTAATTACTGCAAAGCCAACGTTATGAGCGTTTTACAGAAAATTGCCTTTACAAAGTGTACCATATTGACCACTGAAACTGCTGTGTATGTCCGTGGTTGATTGACATATTCAGATCATATTGGCACCATCAAATTGCATACCCATTTTCTAGCAAGTCTAAATACATCCAATGCAACTTAAGAACCTCTTTTTATTCATTTCCTCAACTACTAACGCAGGTACGTAACATTGTTTTAACAATTCGATGTGTGTCAACCTAATTACCAAATTGTGTACAAAATGTAGTCGAGTTCATCCTATATAACAGTCAACGTAAACTACACATTGCAGCCCGTTGTATTAATTCATATTATGACAACATAACATGCGGAATTATCTACATCAGTCGTCTGATGGAGGCCTGGTTTATATTCGATCCAATGTAACATTTCGAGATGTCATACTATTTGTCTGTGTCGTTACGGTCGTGGACGTTCGTCTTGTTTGGATGGCCCGTGACTGCATTGCTATTCTTCGTCTTAGTTTCGACCTCATATGTGCTGCATTGTCGTTCTCAGTACGGTAACCAATGCCGACCAACAGGCGTTTCATGAGGAAGTCGGCGAACACCAGGTCATCCTTCTCATGCCGGCACGACGTCTCGTACTGTGCCGTGATGCCGCACATCAACACCAGGATGCGCCACATGAGCACGACGAAGAACGCCGCGAAGCCGAAGAACAGAAGGTTGACATTCGACGAGTCTTGTATGCACTCTTTCGTGCTGCAGACAGCGCTGTATCGGAACAAGTTCGTAACATGTATAACAGCTTTAGTAAAATGCGCGTACCCTTCGCAGTACGACCCGAACAAGGCCTGTGACGTCAGAACAGTATCTACAAATACCACAATGAAGAGAAACGCAACGTAGAAAACATAATTCGTTGCACGATATATGTTAAAGGCAAACCTCATGTTACGTTTTCCGAGGAAAACAGACCACCTCAAGACGGTCATCATTATCAAAAAGTGAACGCTATTGAGCAGCATTGCCCGCACTAACTGGAAAATACCTACTTGGTAAAAAGAAATGAATTTAATTCCATTATCTTCCCTAATTTCTCTCGAAGTTTGTTTATAAAACTATCTGACGCCACGTAATTACTGGTATAAGAGCAAACATTAGCAGAAAGATTAAGTAATCTACGATTGACCATATGGTAGAGAAATACAGCAACAATCCGTGACGCTTCTGCCAGAATTGACGCATCGTTTTGACAATGTACACGGTTATTAGTATTAAGTATATTCCTTCAAACACAACACGATATATGTCATCTACGCTTGCTGCAATGTAAACTTGGTGAACGGAAACTTCACTATAAGGGGAATATATTACACCAAAGTCACTGAACTCGAAAACAAGCACAGTTGTCGCAAACAAATTATTTCTTGGATTGAAAACAGTGAACTCCAAGAACACGGCCCTCGTCTTCTCGTCAATCCAGGATGCTTTCTGCAGCTTCCCCAGCGACTCGGCCATCTTCAGCATTCGTGTAGCCCACACGGGGATTATATAACCGCCACCAGAATAATACTGGTGTCTGCCCTGCTTAAAAGGCGTGCCAGTTTTTCCGGCTGGATGGTAGGTCCACGGACTTTGGTTGATTACGTCGGAACTGTTCCTGGCGAGATTGTGCCAGGAAGATAAATAAGAATTCTTGTCCTCCGCTCCAAAGCTGTACGGCGTGAAACAGGAATGGCCCAGTGAACGATATGGCTCGTAGGAATGGGAGCTCGGATCTGGAAAAACAAAACTAGTGCATCCAATAAGTGTCTGTGTGTGTGTGTGTGTGTGTGTGTGTGTGTGTGTGTGTGTGTGTGTGTGTGTGTGTGTGTGTGTGTGTGTGCGTGTGTGTGAGAGAGAGATATATATATATATAAAGAGAGAAAGACAGACAGACAGAGAGACATACAGACAGACAGACAGAGACTAACACAGAGAGTGAATGAGTGTGTAAGTGCGCGCGCGCGTGCGTGCGTGCGTGCGTGCGTGCCGTGTCAATAGACCCTCTGTGTCACCTGCTCTAAGTCGTTAACCAAGTGAACCATTTTAACTGATTTAAAGAGCAACTAGAGCAAGAGCAACTACCAGAGGTAGAAAGATAAATATAGAATTTAATCTGCTTAAGGCTCAGTTAGTGAGAGAATATCACATAACTTATTTGGAGAGGACATTATTATTTTCCTCTCTTCATCAATTTTAGACTGTATGGTGTCAGGAATATCAGGATTCGTCTAGGGGAACGGTACTTTATGATGCACAATTTGAGTTATAAGTGCATGTGTATTGAGAAATATTTCAAGGCCAAAATGATATAGTTCGTACTAGTCAGACTCATTATTTATTGTATTTCTGATCAGAAAGTTTCAAGAATATCGAGATTAAATGCAATAATGACAATGTTAAGTATGAGTCTATGAAAATTATTCTTTTTTTAAAATGCCGGTATTCTAAAAATGTTAACATCTACGACAGTTTCGTGGACAGAAAATCCAATAGAAACTGTTTGTACGTATGTAGTTCTTGACCATTTGTTGTTGTTGGTCGAATGATGTCACTATGGAGCGCCGTGGTACAATGACTAAAGCTTCGGACTCTCGACCGAGTGAACCCGGGTTCGAATCCTGTGCTGTGGTGTCGAACCTTGGGCAAGTTCGTTCACTCTACGTTCCTCCAGTTCACGCAGGTGTTTGAATGAGTACCTGGCTATAGACAGTGGTGGGCATTTGTGTACGAATAGTCTTCGCGCATTAATTGCAGCGTGGCTGGAAGCTTCCCAGAGAAGTCGAGATGGTGTTCGATTGAACAGGTCTGCCAGGGAGTAAAGTGCAAAGTTCCTTGGGCGATCCTGAGCACGGGATACTGCGCTATATAAGAACTTACCTTTACACTGCCTTACTTCACAGACTCACATCGTGAGTATGCAGGGTTCGAATCTACACTAGGTTGAATGAAGGTGTAACCTTGACAACACATACAACATGTACACACATATCGAACCTGTAGTGACTACAACTCTGAGCTGTCTGATCCTTGCGACGCCGACGATAATGTTTGTATCGTCGGCGATGTAGTGGTTGTTTCCGAGAAGCAAAGCCGGCACAAAACTGTATTTCATGTAGTTCCACATCTCGCCGGTCGTTTGCACCTGAAATACATAAAAGACGCCGCTTTTGCACGAGTGTATTGTAACTGATGATGTCAGTGTAGATTAACAGTCAGTAAATCAGTTTATCTATCGTATGTAGTTTGTGGTTACTCTGTAGGCATAATGTCCAGTGACAAACCGATTTGTCTTTACTTTATATGAATTTATTTAACCGCTCTATCGATTTTGCGCGGTACTCAAAGTACCCTTTATATACTAACACATAGTCAATTTTAAATGTCAGCCACATCAGACAAAGTTTGTATCATGCATACCATTTCTAACAATCAGCGATGACATTATGATAAATGGGTTCCTCTAATTTAATTTAGTTATGTACGATAATGCAACAATCCCGAAAATGGATTTATACTGCGTTTTAAATGTATTTTTCTCGATAGGTCCAATTCTGAGAAAGAAAGAAATTTTAATTGGACTATCTTCCACAACTATGCAAAGTGTCAATCTTGTATGACAACACCGACACTTTGTCTTATATCTGCATATATCTGCCTGAATATCATAGGTTTATACAGATTATATGTCACTTTCGTAACACGGGATATTTCTGTAAATAATCCAAATCATTTATGCACCCTTTGTAGCCGCAAATCCACGACGCTATCAATCTTTCATATGGGAACAGTTATGCCAAATCCAATTTCTAAAATACGGTTATAGGAATGACAGCTGATAAACAATACTAGTATATAATTACAGAGACGGAATACCAACATTGTCATGGTATCTGTCACAAAAGTGTTAGAATATTACCAGTTACTACAAGAGGATTACTGAGAAGCAGGATGAGATTGGCAGACCTCTTGACAACGATGGAAGCCGGAAAAATAGCGAAGAGAACAGAAGCGGGACAACATAAAGGACACAGGAAACGGGGAAGGCCACAGCTGAGATGGGAGGACTGCGTGAGGAGGGACATGAGACGATCGGGGTAGGATGATAGATGGAGAGAGGGAGCGATGGACAGGAAACTATGAAGGAAAAGACACAGAGTGTGGTTCAGCTTTATTGTACCTGACCCTCACCCCTGTACAGCAGGGAACAACGAGGAGTGCAACAAGAAGACTACACTAGACGCACGCACTAGTAAGCATGGCATGTCGATAAATGAAGAATAGTAAAGAGCTAGTTGTAGCTAACAAATCGGTCAATGCCATACCTCCTTAAAGCTGACGTTTAAACTGTATCTGCCATGCACAAACGTGTCCACCACCGACTTGCGGAATAGATACGCCGACTTGTGAGTTCCGCTATTCAAGGTGATCGTCAGAGCCACACTTATAAGAACAGAAAAGAAAAAGTTACGCGGACAACGCTTGTTGTTGGAATCATTCTAGTAGTTTGCGAGGTTAATTGGTTAGAAGAGTTCGTCGCCGCGCCAGAAGAGCTAACATATCTAGACGAGCTTGACGAGTCTGGTGAGCTTGACGTGCGTGACGATCCAGACTCATCTCTCATGACACGTGCGTATTCCATACCTGGAATAACACCTTTCAATATACTGTCTGCAAAATCACACACACACGCACACACGCACACATAAACGATAACAACAACACACACCACCGGAGGGTTGGTCAGTCTCTAAATCGGCCAGTAGTGCTAATGTTGTCAACAGATGGACGGATACGCCGACAGGCCGTTAGGCGAAGTTATATTGGTAAGCTTAGTGTTTAAATACTTTAATTAGTAAGTAACTTAATTAGCAAATAACTGTTGCTCATTAACGTTTTAAATGCACGGAATTAAACACTGAAGCTCATTATCATACCCCTGTTAAGCGTGTACGCATCAGGCACGTTAGGTCTGGCCCGTGCCCGGCGATGAATGTCACGAAGGCGGCAGCAACAGCGATCTTTATTGGTTCAAAGATGCCCGTGTCTTGAAAGAACGTCGAAAAGAACGACACCATCCAGGCAAGGCAACCTGAAAATTACATTTTGTTATGACCGAGTTTCGTTAGTATGACATAATCAAGTTATATTTTATACATCATTTTGCTCCCCGTCACTCACCTCACTGCGCACAATACATCACGCATTTTCACTAACTCCATAATTCGTCTCTTTCATTTAATTGTGTTCCTGTGCGTTAATTTGAAGCATCTTTCTATTACTTTTAGGTCCTACCCTCCTTTTGCTTTCTCCGCTGCTTGGTGTGTTTTATCCGTCTGTCTAATCCCACCCGAAGATGAACTTGTTGTAGTTTGGGTGTTTGACGATAATGTAACGGTTATGCTAGAAGACGGAGATGGTGTCGGTGTAGTTGCCTGAAAGCCAATTGGGATGATTACCGTTGGTGGTGACATAATCACGGAAATGTTTTTGTAGATGTCATGTTCAATTATATATCACCTAGGTGAAGTGATACTTGAAAACGCTTAGTACACTTATTCAAGACAAGTATGTCAATCATGCCTTTTACCAGGCCAGTAGATTTAAAGTTGCATTCTGAGTTCCTCCATGTTTAGAATACAAATTTCCGGTGAGTCAACATGTTCCATACACTACATATCACTTTCCTCAACTGCAGATAAACTTTGTTCATATAATATGCTATTTTAAAATGAAACGGCGCAAAACACGAACAATTATTTCCGCTTATCAGCTTTTGTTAATTGGTTGATTGATTGGACATAATCGACAAGGGAATCCTGCAGTCGAGCGTGTGACATTTAAAGTATTCTGCGGACATTTTCTTTTGCGTTTCATAAACTGTCAAAACAAACTGAAAAGTATCACGACCGGTTGCATTTTGTAGTTAAGATAAATGTCAAGATTATTGCTGCAAAGTGTCTGTTATGGATTTTGTTGTGTGCACTGACAATTCAGTATCCCTATCGTATTGTGTCATTTTTTCCATTCTGTTTAAATGCGTCAGTGAAAGTTAATGTTGAACTAGCAGCAGGGACTAATGCAGGATAATATTTTTGTTTTGTCCGTCATGACAGCCCCATGCATCATCGTGCCCATATATTTTAACCGTCCAAATGACGGGTTGACACAATTCTTATACGCTCCCGGTTGATATATGTGTGTGTGCGTGTGTGTGTGCGCGCACGCGCGTGTGTGTATATTATATGTATACATATAATATATATATATACACACACATATATATATATATATATATATATAGTGACCATATTAATTACAACACTGCGTCACCAGTAGAATAACATTTATTGAACACATCAATGTGTCGCCAACAAGAGCCTGCAACATGACAAACAAAATCAGCAACATAACAACATAAGAAACAGCCAAGCAGCTTCATCAATTGTGGATTGGCCACATACTAACGATGCCGAACGCAACGACACGGGCAGAGATGATGTCCCAGAACGCGACGATACGGGCAGAGGTATCACCAACAACACTCGACACGGGCAAAGATGATGACCCCGAACGCGACGACACGGGCAGAGGTATCACCAACAACACTGACGCAGTCTCCATTCGGTCCACACCATTGTGTTTCCAGTGAACGATGGCAGTCAACGTAATTTTCGTTGGTTTTGATTCGAAAAAACGCATAACGTCAATTCGATGTCTTCGACGGCGGCATGGCGAAGTCAAAAATCCTACATTGCTATTTCAGTTAATAGTGTCACGTGCTTTCAATTAACCGGACCCCTTGAGGGAAATAACAAAGTATGTGCGTTCAGAATATTGTGCGCCAAAAACCCTAACGCTCCCGATTACTCGTATTTGCATACGGAGAATAACGGGCCAGCACGCGATTGCTAAATAAGGAAATCGTCCGTAAACTTGGCTAAAACGATGCCGTCGTAATTTGACCGAATCGAATGTTACAAAACAGTTTTAGCGGGCGAAGTTAACGCAACGTTAACAAGGTGTTCAACATGATGTTATCTGCCATCGTGTCGTCGTGATACGAATGACGATCCGACAGGCAGAGCACCGCGTTTATATGGGTTTCTGAGAATCAAGAGCGTGCCGAAAGGACACGTGGGCGTGCGGAACAAGCACGGACCTCAGAGTAGTGTCTACAAGTAGTTGTCGCGACATCGCGCAATAATCTTCAGAGAGTGTTTCGACCGTTTTTGTAGTGTTTTGCTGCTTTGATGCGCTCTGCGCATTCGATGTCGCCGTGGTACAATGCCTTCCTGTATTGGTAGGCGTGTTCGACCGAATTAAAGACTCGACCAAATGCTTCGACTCTGCACGGGTAAAGGTTTGACAAGGGAGAGTCGGCCCCAGAAAATTCAGTGCGTGTCGGTTTCACAGAGATCTCCGGTTCGGGTTGGGGTTCCGGTTTCGGTGCGTAGAGGCTTGACGGTGACTGTGGTTGGTTGACAGACAGTGGCTGTGGTCGGCTGGCAGATGCCGCGAACAGTCGGCAACAAGGTTCGTCTACGTCGCTGTCGCTGAAGGCCGCAGGATTATGATAGTTGGGTGTGTTCAACATGATGTTTGCCGTGGTGTCGTCGTGATACGAATAACGATCCGACTGACACAGCGCCACCTCATATAAGAATAAAGGCCACGTGCCGAATAAGCTCGGACCTCAGATTAGAAAGTAAAGGCACGGACTGTAGAGTAGATCAGACTTGCACAGCAAATACCACTTCAAACCAGTTTGCAACCAGGCAACCACGTGCGTCTCGCGCAGTTTCTGGACCGACAACCTCAAAATGCGTCGTTTCTTCTTGTGCTGCTTGGGTGTGTCAGCAGTCGCTTGGCGGGCCAATATTTTCCGCGATAGCGGGAGAAGAGGCATAAGCAGCGACGGCTGCGGAAATGCGCTCCATTTCTTGCCGCTGAAACAGTGACGAGATGAGCTTAGTAATGTATAGTCAACTGGTGTGTATAAGAGAAATATAATATTATGTTCTTTGTATCAGGCTTTGAAAATGTTCTAACAAAAAAATGACATGACTTAGAACAAGACCTGAATAGCATTTGAACACTATGATGAATTGAAGCTTACTATTATCTCTTTAAGTTGTTCTTTACGTCGCTGCTGCTTATCCTGCTTCCTTTGGCAGTACCCCTGCTTCACATGAACGTGCCAACTACTTTTACTGCTGAAGGTACTACCACACATGAAGCAGGCATAACGGGGCAATGGAGACGACGTCGGGTTATGGTTGGTTTGGTTGTCGGAGCTGATGACAGCAACGAAATTGGTTTGGTGGTCGAACTCGTCGTCGGACTGGTCGTTGGTCGTTGGTCCGGGTTGATTTATCAGGGTCGAGGGGTTGAGTGTGTCCGTGTCCGGAGCAGGCTGCCTCTACGGCAAAAAATCCCTTGTCGGACGTTATCGTTAGTCATGTTGTTCATCTTCCAAAATGTAAGATATAATTACCACAAAAGCAGACGCAGGCCTTTTAAAAACGTTCGACAGAAGATAAAGGTCACGTGAGCGTGCCGAATAAACACGAACCTCAGAGTAGAAAATGCATGCACGGATTGCAGAATAGAAAGTACTGTTCAACAGAACATTTATATCTGTCGTTCATACTATAAGAGACACGAATTTAAGTCTTTTACACATATTCCGTCCGGGGTCGCTACTTAGCCTACTTATTTAGTTAAACACCTATTCCCCCAAGGCGTCACTCGACTTTGACCTTTTGACAGTAACCGAAATGACATAATTTGACCTATTTTTCTAGTTAACTACCTATTCGTCAGGATTGATGTAAATGTACACGTCAGGGGACGCTATACCTGAAAAATGGTTCACCACCTATGCGACATAACAAAACATACCCTTGCGCATGCGCAACGACCTATTTTAAGATGTTCACATATTTGTTTATTGTAAAAAGAAATAAGAGGCACGAATTTAAGCAGAACTTGTATTTAATTCACCAAGAGGTGTTATCTGTAGGGGGCGCCGTTTGCCCTTTGACCTTGACCTAGACTTTGACTTTCCAACCGGAAGTGACGTCTTTTCCACATTCCACCGAAGGCAAAACGGCAGTGTCAATCGTAAAAAAAACGCGATATACTGCTGATGCAATCAAACAGAAGATAATAAATGACACAAAAAGGCTACGGGGCACTGAACTGTCTGAACAGGACGATGCAACTACATAATAAAATTCTCCGATGACTCGGCTCTTCTTTGTCTGTTACATGTTGATTCTGACATCAGCACATAATGTCTGAAATTGAAAGCTTTGTACATTGGTGTGGCAACAACCACCTCAAACTCAATGTCAACAAGACTCGTGAGATGGTTTTTGATGCTAAATGTTTTGTTGCCGACCACTTGCCTGTTGTTATCCATGGTGAAGAAATTGTCCAGGCCAGTCAGTATAAATACCTAGGTGTCCATCTTGATAACAAACTTAGCTGGAATCTCCATGTTCACAGTGTGTGCTCCAAAGTCGGTTGTACTTTCTCCGCAGACTGAGAGCTTTCGGTGTCGATGAGAAAATACTTGTTCTTTTTTATTGCTCCATTATTGAAAACTCACTGTGATATGGGATTACTGATTGTTTTGGCAATCCGTCTGTTTAGTTAAAATCAAAGCTTTATCGATTGATGAGAACTGCCATGGAAATCACAGGTTCCACATCTCCCATGATCTCCCTTCAGGATATTTTTGAACAGACATTAAGAAGACAGTCATTCAAGATTATTTACGATATTAAACATGTTCTGCATAATGAATTTCAGCACCTGCCATCTGGCACACGTTATGGATATGGAACTCCTCGGTGCTGGCTTAATAGATACAAACACTCATTCGTGCCACTGTCCATTAAACAACTTAATTCATGATGCCTGCTGCCACAGTGTCACTTGTCGTTTTAGAATAAGTAATATGTATGCATGTATTATTTATTCGCTGTTTTTTATTGAATGGTTTTATGTTTTTATCTACATATTGCAGTCATGTCTGTTCTTACTCGAGATAAATTTGTCAACACCATAGTTGATACAATAAAGCATTATCTTATCTTATCTAATCTTATCCTGGAACCGGTTCAAATTATGTTCAATGCATGTATATATATATATATATATATATATAATTACTTAATTATATATATATATATATAATTAAGTAATTAGCACACGTCGTTGTAACTGTAAGACATAATCTCAGATGTTTTGGTTAATGTGCTCCCCTGACTGCATCAATTCCATTCAAGCGCGGCAGTCCCACTGCCAGTGGCTACGCACGATTCGATTGTCGTTAGGCAAATCACTTTATATTTTAACAACGTGATTTACATAACAAGCAAGCGTATTTATTTGCAAACTAACTGTGTGCACTTAGGTACATGTCAGTGTTACTATTTAATCAAAACCAGACTCTATCGTCCGCATGCCTCATTTGTTTACCCTATCTGCGTGTTTACTGTTCGCAACATGTGCGAGACATCGTTTATAATCACATTGGCAGGAGAGTTCGATCGGAAGGTAAAAATATATCAACATCTTGGGAAACCCCATCTTCGTTGTTTGTTAGCAGACGCATCATTTATAAAAAATAACGTATCAATTCACACAAAGTGACACATATGATAGCAAGTATACTAATAAGCAAATAGTGCTCATGATATACATTCACTTTCCAAAAATGCGTTAAAGTTGGAAATTAATTCAGAATGCAACTTTAAGGTGCGACGGGTTCTTGCGCATTCCGCTGACAGAAATAGTCCTGCTTGGGGACGTAGTTCCGTTTGGGGGGGAAATATCGGTGCTTGACTTGAAACAGTCACGAAAACACGTTGTAACGATGTCCATCACTACCTTTCTCGGAAAATGTCCAACAATAATTGCCATCGACTGCGATAAATCCCCGATACTACACCCTCTCGACAGCACAACATGATACTACACCCTCTCGACAGCACAACATGTCCAACATTCCCTCCCCCGGACCAATATTGATATCCAACTATACTCTTCCATCGACCGTAATAAATTTCAAACGCTAGTAATCGACAACAACATATGTCGAACACTATCTCCCTCGAGGCGCCAGCTAAAAGTAGGCCTATGGACATTTGCATTTACTCAATGTAATGAACAACTCAAAATAACAAGTCTACAGAACCTGTCACGTCTGTAAAACAACTTCTAATATGCGTTTAAACAATTTACATTATAACCCACTTTGTTCCAAACCTTCGAGAGTAATATAATTGATAAATTTGACATAAACTATTAAATTACCTTAATACATGCAATCATAGGCTTTATCTTATGCAAGATGATGAGCAAATCGTCGTCATGTCTGAAAGAAGAAACAGCAACTGGATGTTTCTTGCCACAGAAAACTCAGAGGAGGTAACTGGAGTCTGACAAACGGTACCGAATATTCATTTAATTCATTCATTCATTCATTCATTCATTCGAATTATAGTTATTATATCGATATATTGTCATGTTCATTTGTGATTAATAAAACATCATTCTAATAAAATAAATACATAGAATTACACGAATTAGTCATATTACGAGGATTAATGAATAATTGTGCATTATAAAGATAATACAATTATCAAAGAACTGCTTTAAACTGAGAAATGCTGTAAAACAATATATACCCGCAATGTTCAGTGTAGCATTATTGTATTTCCCATTAATTTAACACAGATTACACGCACCCTTCTGGCTTAGCATCAGCAGTGTCGTTCTGTCTTACCGAGTCATTTTTCTGCCATAAATATCTGAAACACAGCAAGTTGCAAAATATTTGCAATGTGATATGTCACCAAAAGAACATTTCGCTAAATATTCATAGAGCAAATTCTCGGTGATGGTGATGCAGAAGAGTGATGTTGTCAACATCGCATAAGCAAGGAATAATTCATTAGCAGGTATATACATATATACTGTATATATATATATATTACAAATTATCCTTACAAACCACACAATGTAAAACAATTGGCTAGCAAAATATATAATATATACCCTTGAATGTTTATAAGATCCGGTTTCTCGGTTGTTGATATTGTATAGAGGTACCTCTCAAGAAATTAGTTTTTGAGATCTGTATAATTCAACCGCATCCGGTGTGTCACATGAACATTGTGTTTGTTTGTAGTATACAATATTGTCACGCTTGAAAGAGACGGGCTATCACATTCAATTACTCATACATACAATACTAAGATACTTACTTTTTTGTTTCCAACACGTCAAATTCTATGGTCAGGTGACGCTTTTCATGTGGCCGTACATTCCTGAATATCGCCATAATTAACCTATTGATAGGTAAACACATTAAGAGAGACTGGATGCCGACAATCAGTTGTTCTGTCGTGATAGCGATACCGCCTAGCGCGCCCTCTTCAATCTCTACTGGCGGCTTCCCATAAAACATGATGTTGGTGAACATGGCGATCATGGCAAACGACATCACACACGACAGTCGCTGGGCGCGGTTGAAGGTCTTGTAGACGGGACGACTGAAGATGCTCACACACGGATGTTCACTGCTCATGGTCTGCATTGATGTCAGTTGAAAGTCGTAAAAACGACTGCGTTTAATCCCATTTGCTTACAGCGATTTTGTGACGCAGCGTATACCTAATTCCGGGGTCAACCAATCGTCACATACAAAGGTCCATACTTGGTTCGTCTGAATGTCGCGGACTGTTATCTGCTTGAGAAACCTGGCACAAATATTATTCACACACATTACGTCATACGGAGTTGCAACCCACACAGTCGCTCTGATTGTATGTGGGTATATAATTATATATATATATATATATTTATAGTGGTTTATATACTGTATGTATACCCACATGCAATCAGCGCGACTATGTGGTGTATATATACATATATATATATATATATATACCTATAAATATATATATGTATGTATATATATATATATATATATATATAAGATAGAAGAAGAATAAGAAGAATACATACAATACATCCATGTCAAAAAATAAAAATAATACAAATATATAACCTTATGGTAAACATGGTGTAATGTAAGCTAAATAACAAAAAGTAGGGTCAGGAGACTCCTCTAAGACTTTGGTAGTCGCTATTGAGGAGCCGCCTTTTGTAATAAAACTTTAACTGAATCAATACATCACCTAATCAAATTCTTCCAGAAAAAGGAGAAGAAAAAAAACATAATACGTATAAATGTATGTAATGTGAGCGAGCTTACTTGATTATTGTGTTTGTCGTTTATCACTGTTTTGTACTATATCAAGTTGTCAGAAGGTTGTCGGTTCTTAATTGTGCATACATACATAGCAATTTTGCCTTGTGCATGTTACTTGATAGTTTTGTAAAAAATAAGTTTAACATACTTGGCAAATCTTTGTGAACTGTGTGTACTAAGCTTTTCTTTTAGAAGAATTAGGTTTCCCATCGAAATGGTCGAATAACAGTGCTGACATTGCAAAATGTTGTCCCTTTTTCAAAATCCGATTGGAGAAGTTCCAACCAGATTTGTTTTCCCCATAGAAAAAATTATTAAATGTCTGGGTCTGTCTTACACCTAACTCAGCATATATATCATGGGGCACTGCGTTCCATAGATTCCACTCTAGAGGCTAAAGACCCCTGTTTGACTGGCTCACCAGCAATTGTGACAAACGCGACATAAACGACAAGGTAAACAAAACAAACTTTTATTTTTAAACTGTCTCTTTACTTGGTTTGGGTGATGATTTGCATGATCTCTATCATTTTCTTTATGCAAATTATGATTACTTTAACATAGTAATAACTGAAGATGTTACTACACGAATCTCAAATTGGTTACAAGACATGTGATTACATTAACCTTAATAAATCACAATCTTATGACCTGCCCTGTTTATTGTAATTCTCAAGGACCTTATGTTTTACTTTCAAAAGTTATTCTTGGTGATATGACGAGGTGGAACTACTGGGCGATCCACTCCTATGTGGTCTAGTGGGTTAAACTAAATAGTAGATGGATGGACATCATCTGACTTTCTGGGCTACCGGAACACATTCTCCTAATTTGTAGCGAGCTGGACTTTCGGCTATTTTTCTCCTGATGGCTTTCAAAACAGTTAACTTACTATCAACATGTGTATGCTTGGAACAGGCGCATCGAATACTTGACTCTCAGAACGTTTTACAGGGAAGGCCAGATTTTCATCTTGAAATATTTTACTGAAAACTTTTCCTTTTATAAACTTGACAGTGCCAGAGAGCATGCTAATTTCCCTGAATCCTTTGCTTTGATCTAAAAAAGTGTCTTATCAAATCAAATCAAATTTACTGTGGCTAATTACAATACATACAAACACAAATCAAATTAAAACAAATCATATATAATAACATAATGAGAACTTCAAGGGAAAAAGATTATACACTATATAATGTTATACTGTGTGTGGTGTGTGTGGTGTGTGTGGTGTGTGTGGTGTGTGTGTGTGTGTGTGTGTGTGTGTGTGTGTGTGTGTGTGTGTGTGTGTGTGTGTGTGTGTGTGTGTATGTGTGTGTGTGTGTGTGTGTGTGTGTGTGCGTGTGCATGTGTATGTTCGTGGTCTGTGTGTGGTGTGTGTGGTGTGTGTGGTGTGGGTATGGTGTGTGTGTGGTGTGTGGTGTGTGTGTGTGTGTGTGTGTGTGTGTGTGTGTGTGTGTGTGTGTGTGTGAGAGAGAGAGAGAGAGAGAGAGAGAGAGAGAGAGAGAGAGAGAGAGAGATAGAGAGAGACAGATGCGACGTTTTGAGGGACGGAATTCTTTAATGCATTGCTACTCACTAACTGCAACTGACTGATTAATAATTTTGTATCTGTGAATTGCAAATGGGTAAAGCACTGTATAGCATATTTTCTCATATTTTTCTCCTGACTGTTTTGAAAATAATTAATTAATTTAATTGTTCATTTAGCTAATTTATTTTTTTAGAGACTCTAGTACACCTACCGCCCTAAACTACTGCCTTTTGAAAAACAATGCTAGATTCTCAACTCTATACCTCAGCAGCATAGGGTGGGAGTAGACAGTTACTGTCATCACCTTAATATACGTTGGGGTATATATTCAATATAAAAAATAAAAGAAGGCCTCCAATTATTTCTGTAATATTTTGTTTTTAGCTTTGAAATGCTGTTGCCAAAGTTTTGTTTACATTTTTATGCAAAAATTGTCCCACTGTTAGGTCTTTAAATACCCAGAGAACTGAATGGTAAAACTCAGAAGTTCAGAAATTGAAAGTGTTCCATTTTTCGTTATTTCATCGTATAAATATATATATATATATACATGTATATATATAGTTACCTACATTGCACACTTCAGTAGTTCTCAGATATCAAGAACAATATTCCGTACAGTACATTAAAGTATATTATTAATTCGAATAGGGCTAAATAATACCCATTATATTACTCATATGCGGTAATGTTAAATTTAATTGACAGACAGTAATACATTACATGATGTTTTTTTACTTCAGCATTCGTCCAACCTGCGTCGTAGTCGTCCTCGCTGTAATCCACCTCGAGGTTAGTCAGTGGGACGAGTGTTGATCTGTTCATCACTTTCATGGCTCCTCCAACAACGGCTCTGGCAAAACAAAATAAGCATAATCAAAATAGTATAGCACGTCATACCAAGGCAATAAATTGTATCTACATTACTACTTATCAATTTAAGCTAATTCTCTGTGAAACATCCAGCCACGCTGCAATTAATGCGCGAACACTATTCGTATACAAGTATCCATCACTGACTATAGCCCGTTACTCATTAATACAGCTGAGCAACGTAGAGTGAACGAACTTGCCCAAGGTTCGACACCGCAGCACAGGATTTGACCCCGGGTTCTCTCTGCCGAGAGTCCGAAGCTCTAGCAACTGCGCTACTGCACTGCACTAAATCCACTATATCCACGTAGGACTTTGTTGACTAATTATTCAGATCCAGAAAGTTCTTCCTGACTGTGAACTGCGCGTTCCCAGAGATTAGTTCCTTGACTATAACACTAATTAGTACATACTACTTCACACATTGTCTTAAACACATAGGTTTCTTATTTTCGTAAGCTATATAGTATTCCAATTCTGGTGACGTACACACACACATATATTCCGTAGTTGTAAAAATATGTATAGTTTATTTTGGAAGTATGTTGTCATCCATGCGAACCACGTGACAAATATACTCAGTATGATGTATGTATCAGATACCACCTATCAACTTCATTTCACTTACATTTTGGATAAAATATGCCTCTGTGTTATTTCTACAAACACCAGGCAATACTTACTAGTACTTTGCAAAGATACTTGCACGAACACAAACTGCTACATATATACTGTACAAAACATCACGTACTGTCTTCCGATCTATATTGCAAATACGGGAAGCACTTGTGTATCTTTAACCTAAATAAGATATGTGCAACACAGCGATAGTAGTTGACAGCTTTAGTTATTAAATTGTATAAAGACTAGGGGGTTGGGGACTCTCACATTGGCGGCACACTTGTAAGCCTTAGTGAGAATATTCCAGCATATGTTTCTTGTTTACGACAAATGCTGTTTTATGTATTTGTTATATGTCGAATAACGATGTTCCAGTTACAGACCTATCAATCTGATGTTTGTTTGTATGACTTGCTTTCGGTATACAGTTCAGGTATCAGCTCCGAATTAAGTTTCAGTGATTGATGTCAACACTCTAAACCAAGAACAGAACTGGTACAGGATGAAGATAATGGAGACGATCAACATCCACAGAGAGAAGCCATCACTGAACAGAGATGTCGGCCAGGAGCTCCCACCAGTCCTGCTCCAGCTCGTATCACATGGCGTAGGGCATGTGACGCGCCCGTAACATTAGTGTGCCGAAGAAGACCGCGGGTTACGGTAGAAATATACAGATCACAAAAACCAGTTTCTTGAGAGGTAACAATGGACACTATCAACATCCGGTAAACATTCTATCCATGCAAGGATAACTAAGGTTGTGCTTCTATGATGCGGCGCAGCAAAGTTATGCTTCGTTTGTGAATGACAGAAGAAACACGTACTTTGATATGTCCGTGATCTTGTCTGCATTAGCCTGGTTTGCTGTTGCGTCAGTCGTGTTTGTAGTTGCATACGCTAAGGCCTTTAGATATCTGGCCATTTCTACATATACGTCCAACGCCATTGCCTACAATACAATTGTTAATAGTTTTTTCATCAAAACATAGACAAGCTCAACTGTATTCTAAGTAATGTCTATGAACCGTCTTAGTGAATGTTTTTAATGTTAAATAGCAACTTAAATGCTTAAACTTGGTGCCAAGAGACTTGATCATACAAATATACTATTTTACAATCTGCATATTCTTAAAGTACCAGACTTAATCAAATTAAAAACTGCTGTAATAATGTTTAAGGCATTTTACTATTTGTTACCAATGAATGTACAACAGTTGCTCAGAATATATGAATCAGTTTATTCAACCAGACATCAATGTAAGTTTACACAAAACTATGCACGTACCAGTCTGAAGAGTATGTGTATTTCTGTTAAAGGAGTAACACTTTGGAATTCCCTGGACAGTTCATTGATTAGCTGTAGAAATGTTTACCAGTTTAAAAAGCAGTACACATATAAAATATTGAATAGCTATGTGTTAGAGTCGTAACCAATTCTTGCAGATTACGTAACATCAATAAGACAAATTAAATGACCATTCAACTGAATGCAAACATTGCATAGTGTTGTTCAAGAAATGTTCCAGTAGTTTAGTTGGTTTTTTTATATATTTTTTTATCTAAACTAACATGATTATACAATGGTGTTGTTGCACTTTGAATTTTTGTTCTTGCACTCTCGTTCTAAATATATTATGATGTTAAAAAGCTATTAAAAGGGTAAACATTATAAGTATTGCACTTCTTTTTACCCTTTTTTCAACAGATTGTATTTAATTATATATGCACTGTATAACCAAGTGATGTAAATGTTGTTGAAATAAATTCATTCATTCATTCATTCATTCATTCAAATAATAGGTGTATCTTTGAAATTGTAGCCATAACTGTTTTCATCAACTAGATCAGAAATAGAACTTACACTTGTGGGTTTCAAATACGAACGTTTCGAAGATAGCATATTTTGTTTAACTGCTGCTGTTTTTATTATTATTATTATTATAATTATATAAAAGCTGGAATTTCGATGCGTCAAAACAGTCCTTGTCCATTTGCCATCAAGAGCTAAGTTAGTTCCCTGGGTGGCAATCTTATTTAAAAACGTGTTAAATATTGTTGTTAAAAGTCGTTAGTACTGTTGTAATGGTCCAATTTAAATTAGATCAATGACATTATTTCTCAAATGCACATGGTATTTTGGGCGAGCTCAAATTCAGTATTATTGGTAATAATCATAGTATCACCATCGTGGGATGAATATATGATTGTGAAATAGAGCCATTATATATATTCGGACAGAGACTGAGTGGATATAACAACTCCGCTTTTTATTTGAACATGGGATATGCATTCTGCAATGTCTTTTGCATTCGCCAAATCTGAAAGCAATATTTTCCGGTCACCTACCATAGTCTCCAGTAGCATGATGTCCGTGTCTGTGATGAAATTGAGACAGCGCGCCTTGTCAAGGAAGTATCAACATCATTGTTATTAATATCCGCCACCATTGACACCATCGTCGTTTGTAGCTGTTATATAGAGATGACATCACAAACAACTCTGACATTTTCTTTGAACAAAACATAAACCTTGAAATGTGAAATGTTACGGTGTATCAACGTCCTTGGTGGATGAATGTGGCTTAATATCAGACCACCTACGGGTGTCATGGTAAAGATCAAGTATCTTACGTCACTCGTTTATCATAGAGTTGACAACATTAAACAGATACAATGCTTTAAATTGTACTCGGCGTTTCCGCTCTGTAAACATCTATATGAAGCTTTAAATGAATTCCTCCTAGTGTCGCTCCTCATAGTATAATATTGTGTGCCATTGCAAATGCATGTTGTATATTCTGTCACTGGCCCCTCTCCATCACACCACCAGACCACTTGCCTCGGATGATAGCCTTCACTTCATTGTTGTCTTCACGTACCATACCGAGAGTACTCTGTTCTCTGATGCATCCATGTATGTATCGGCACACACACCACCACACGCGCCACACGCGTCACACGCGCCACACGCACCACACGCACCACACGCACCACACGCACCACACACACCACACGCACCACACGCACCACACGCACCACACGAACCACACGCACCACACGCACCAAACGCACCACACGCACCACACGCACCACACGCACCACACGCACCACACGCACCACACGCACCACACGCACCACACGCACCACACGCACCACACGCTCGCGCAAAATTACAATTGATGTTACCTTGTATATCTTCTCACGGGCACCTCTGGCCTGATTCACTTTATTGGCGACAGCCGATACAAGAGAAATACCTATGAAATACAGGAAAACATTACTTTCTGCTGTATTTGATATTTTCTGTGGATATCAATACTGTTAAATACTGTACAGTCTCTAAAATCACTATCATAACAAGGATCAGTTGCAGAAGAGTTTCATTAACCATTAAGTGTTATTTATTACGTAATTTGCATTATATTTACGTTACGCGTTATTTTCAAAATAAAATTAAGTAACTATGAACATAAAAATCATTCCAAAAAGAGACATAATTACTATAAAAAAGTAGCATTTGTTAGTAGTGGTTGAGTGTCGAATACCCCTTCTACCTCTATTCGATTAAAAATAGTGTTTGTTCTTTGCAATTAGTAATATTATAAAAGCAAAGCTAAATCTTAAATACTAACACAAATATAACACCAGGAGAAGAACATTGTATTACTCCCGGCCTAAATCATGAGAAGTGTCAACGCTACCATTAACATCCTTGTTAAATAAATACTTGTCATGCGCCGTGTTTCCATTGCCTTTTTTCAGATAGCTGGTTAGCACATCTGCTATGTCTTCTGTCAACAGATTACTTGGCTTTACCTGTAAATTTAGAGAGCTTGCGTCAGGTCACCTTAACAAGGAAAGTAAACCAATGATGATTCCTGCCTACCAACGCCTACATTGCGTGATATAATGAATTGAGATATGCTTGTCATACCACATGTATCAAGCAGTAGAATAAAGTATTACGCACGACAAATGACACTTTCACTGTAGTTGTCCAACCAGGTGAACCGTTAATGCTAATGTAGACAATTCGCATGTAGTTATCTTTCTGTGCGCCTGCTAATACATGCTGTGGTAGTATGGTTGACTCTCGGCCTTCGTACATGGTTTCTCCTGCAATGAAACAGAAACAGTTGGAAATCAAGACAAGCGTTACATGTAACATTTGGTTTTTGTGATGTTCATTAGGTGTCTGGACGTGACAATCTCATATAATTAGTTAATTGCGACGCACATTTTCCTAACATAAATGCTTCTAGCTAAGCGAGAGCGTGGTTGTTGTAAGCACCAATGTCACGTTATCTGGAACGGAACCTTTCTCACCCCACACCCGTGCCTCCTTCTGCATTACCCTCCAGTGTACGCGCGTGACAGAGCAAAGTGTGTGATCGTGTCAGCCTGAGTAGTCCTGATAATAACGCTGACCAACCTTCCGGATTTGACGTGCTATTCTCAAAGTAGCGATAGTTGTCGCTATACTTGATTCCCGGAACGTCGGTTTCGAATTCCGTACAATTGACTACAAACAGGGTCATATACTCGCGACCTTCGCGAGGCTCCACGTGACAGGACAAGTTGGAATCCCACACTGTATGTATTGCGAATGTTGCCGTGGTTCCGATATTTTGACAAAATAACTCTTTAACTGAAACACACAATCAGTTTTTCACAACCACACACACACACACACACACACACACACACACACACACCACACACGCACGCACCCACGTACACGCACACACACGCACACACTGCCATAGCGGGGAAAGTTTGAGTGTAATTATGGCTTGAGGGAGGTTATTAACTCGAGTGAATCATGCGTACATTGTGTTAGAATCACTTACTATCACTTTTTCACGTTGACTATTATAAGAATTAATTAACCTCCTTACCTTCAACAACGAACATATAATCTACACCGGCAGTGAATGACGTTGATGGCCAGTGCAAAACGGGTGTGTTCGTACCAATAACACCAGCAGTAACGTTGTTCCACCAGGTGTATGTGATATTTTCAGTATCGGGACATACTGTGCAGCCGTTAGCACGAGCAAATCGTTAATATTAGCCACATGACCACACGATGCAGTGCAATTGGTACGCCTAGAAAACAAGTAGGTGCATTGATATTCTCACAATTTCACAGTTTAGTTCCATAGACAATTAAAGACATACACCTTGTATTGATGGGTGTGCGCGTTCGGGAAAACTTATTTTCTCTTCGTGTGCAATGCTCATTGTGTTGCTTACCAAACGACCTTTGAATAGTCGACAGCCATTAATGTTATGAGCTATATAGGGGAGACCGGGGCTAGTTGTATACAGGGGGACGTTGTTACATAGACCGGGGCTAGTTGTATACAGACGTACGTTTTTACAAACCGGGGCTGGTTTTATACAGGGGTACGTTGTTACAGAGACCGGGGCTAGTTTTAACCAGGGTTACGTTGTTACAGAGACCGGTGCTAGTTGTATACAGGGGTACGTTGTTACAGAGACGTTTTACGAAAATATAACACACAGATGGAGACGCTTTCGACTGCAGTTCATTGGAAGTCCAGAAGAGATCATACTGTACAATAACGAGCCGATCATAAGGCGACATTAACGAGGTATGGACAAAAATGGCTTTGTAACCATCTAAACCTGTTTTAGTTGCGTTCACACAATATCATCCGCCGCAGACTTTTATGAAGTTTTATGTGAGAAACTTGGAACATATATGTTGTATATAATACGGCGCTATGCCATAGGACAATTATACTGAAATTCCCGCTGTATTTTCGTCCACATGCGTTCAGCTGCAAACAACTAGTTTGGGGCAATTTGTTACAAATGTAACGGGGTTGGTAGTTACAACTGTAACAACTTACCCCGAAGGCCGTTATTTGCAAATCTATGTACTTTACCTACTTTAATCCACACTACATGTAATTTGTAACGTTTATTTGTGTAATAAGTGAGTTGACAACTCTGCCGACGGTATAAAACAAGCGGTAACAAGGGTGGTGGAAAACAAGGAGTCATTGCGTTTCGTAGCGAAATCACTTAAACTGTGCACATAGCGAGTGCACTGATGGCACAAACAACTATGTCTGCGAATTGTGTGTTGACAGTGACTAAACTCTGTGTGAACACCTTGTTTCGCATTTGAAGCCAACTGGTTTAGGGCCCAACAATATTGGATTAGTGTAATAAAATAGCATAATTTGTTGAACAGTGTATGTTTGTTAGTCATCGCGTTATGCCACTCACTATTGAATACCCCATTCATTCATTCGCAATTATTCGTTATGTAAGAATAATAGCGATATGCTCCCATTGGTGACAGAAAATGAAAAACAGTACATGAAGATGTGAACATTATCATTATGGTACACATTATGTACACTATGTATAAGTGTGTATAATCCAACTAACGTAATAATATTAACATGCAAGAGTGACAGTTGTGTCGCGATCCACATGTTCTTTGCTGTAACAGTGTGCCCCGAATGTAGTTACAACTAGCCCTGTAAGTGGGGCTAGTTGTTACAGTCGACCGCGTTTGGGAAACTTTACATTTCTAACTAATTACAGTGCATGGTACATTTGACAATATCAATGTTACAAATACGAATACTAAGTTAAATATACCCATTAAAATAATGCATCCATCAAACTTGACTTTTAACTGAAAATTGTAAGAACTAGCCCCGGTCTCCCCTACACAAAAGTATAACATTAAATTGCACCAATTCGGTAAACTTCAAAATATGTAGAGTTATGTGGTCGCATCGCTGCATAAGCATATTTACTCTCTTCTGTAACATAATTCTACAATATAAATGTGTTGAATACGTACTTCCTCCTTCCACGCAATACAGTAAATACCCGGTACGGCAAACAGAGTGGAATATAACAAGTATGTATGGCGGTCAAGCTGTTTGCTGCATCAATACACGATACCAATACTTATTGAAAGCTTATCCCGTACTATAGTACAGCGGCTAAGAGCCACACATTTGACGAATTGTGCACTTTTTGACAAAAGCATGAAAATTGGCACACATGTAGTTTATGATATATATATTCATATAAAGCTGGGTACCCATCGCCATCGACAGGGTATCTAGCCGCCATTTTGATTTTTTAAATGGCCGCCATGGAAATCCATTACCCAAGTGTCTTGGCATCTAAGCAACATAGAAAGACTGTCTTGGTGTCTAAACCCTCATTTTTTAGGGTCAAGGAATTCATCTCTGCCACATTCCATATCCTCAGATAACCGCCATATTGGAATTCAAGATGGCCGCCATGGACATCTATTAACCACGTTGCTCAGCTTCTAAGGAACATAGAAACATGTTCTTGGCATCTAAACCATGATTTTCAGGGTCAATGAATTCATTTCTGCCACAGGCCGTATCCTCAGATGACCGCCATATTGGAATTCAAGATGGCCGCCATGACAATTTATTAACCAAGTCGCTCAACTTCTAAGCAACATAGAAACGTGTTCTTGGTGTCATAACCATCATTTTCAGGGTCAAGGAATCCATTTTCGCCACATGCTGTATCCTCAGATGACCGCCATATTGGAATTCAAAATGGCCGACATACAAGATCTTATATTTTATTTTAATTCACCTAACTGGGAATACTAGCTAGGTACCCATGCTGTTTACAAAAAAATAAAATTAATCTAGATATTCCATGGATATCCATAGATATTAAATTATGATCATGACTCTTATGTGTTTAACGATGAACTATAATCACACACATGTAAAAATAACAGTCATATTTTACTCGCCGCATGCAGTATAAGCCATCGTATAGTCAGAGATTTCAAGGGTCGCCACATGTTCCACTGCTGCTACAGAGCTCGGTGCATTGCAGACTAGACGACCGGCATTTACACTTGCGTTTACACCCCTTCTTGCACCCACAGTGCACTAGCTCATGGCACGACATTGATGCCTCTGGTAGGTCAGTCCAGAATGTGTTACTGAGACTCCAACCCCAATGTCCAGGACTTGGCAGGTGGGGAGCTGGCACAAGAGCTTATGACCATACATATCCGGTCTGGTACACAACCCGTTTGACATGCTGGAACAATGCAGCTTTGGTTGGCGGGACATTCTCAATGGTACGGGATCCCTGGGCGAAGAGGTGCTTTCTTGCCTCGTTCACCTTACTAAGTGTACACGACATACATGCTGTACATGACAACGATGAACCTTTCGATATCATCTAGAGTAGGTGGGTCGACTTCTTCCTGTTGTGATGAGAGTGTGAGGAAGGCATCTATTACAGACGGACATGCCGTCCATGCCAATCATGCCGACTTCTTCCCTCGGCCGAGGAAGCAGGATACAGTGCCATACTCGCTCAGGATATGAAACAGCAGTAATGCTCTAGATTTCAGCACACCTAATTTGTTTGCAATATCATGAATTGCAAAATGACGTAAGTGAGTACCAACGCCGAAGTTGACCCATAGTTCATCAACCCCAAGAGCTTGGAAATGGCCTACCGCCAAAACAACCACATCTGTATCCACTGTCCGGATGGCCACTTTGGAAAATCCTTGTTTCACGCAACGTGCCACATGGAGTAACATGCGCGTGTCCGCCTCCTCGTGTGTGCACGGCTGAAAATACTCTGTGTCTCCAATGCCATTCTGGTTTGCGGTCACAAGTATGTTATCTTTTGTGCTGATGAGTATCTTTTCACCGGCATCGTATGGCCTGATACATTCTGACAAATAACGAAATAGCTCACCTTTGTTCTGCTCAATCCTCAGGAAACTCTCCCAGTTTGCTGGAATAGGGGTTCCTTCACGAACTATCTGCCGTTGTGTTGTTCTGTTATGCACTCGGCGTTCCCTTGTTGATTGTTTGAGACTGTCAGCAAAATACCTATCACATACAATGTCGACCCTTGACAGTTGCTACCTAGGAGGTAATATATGGAATAAATATTTGCTGAGCATAATCATCAAATGTCCGACTAGCCCCTGGTCTGTGCATGTGTATGATGGCAGCACCACCCAAAACCTTTGCATCGACATCTGGAGCATTCTCTGATGAGGAATAACATTTAGTTAGGTATTCCAGTAAGTCAGATTTCGATCCATGTCGGAGTTGTCCCATATCAGAAATAGTCAGAGGACACGCCTGATTTTCGAGTTGAAAGAAACGTTCCAGGTCTCCTTGTCTGTTCTGGCAAGCTATGTAGAACCTTGCAAACATATTGCAGTTTGTCTTCAGATTGCAGTTTGTCTTGAAATTGCTCTTTGCTACTTGATGTTTGCTTTGCACGAGGCGTACTAAAGAGAGGCCATTTGTTTTTCGAGATGATATCACTGAGTGGATTGCTCGGTGTGCCTTTTAGTATGTCTTCCACGTAGCTTTTGTATTGTCTTTTCCCGATATCCTCAGCTGGGTAGACTGTTTGCACCACGTCTTTGTTCACGACGACCGTTGTATCAAGTGTCAGCATATCACCGCTATCTTCAAGGAATGGGTTGCTTGTTGACACCATCGTCGACACTTTTTACCAAACTAACTAGACATATTGAATTTTGAATGCCGGCCATCTTGGATTTTATTATGGCCGTCATCGAAGGATACATTATGTGGCAGGGATTAGCTCATTGACCCTGACAATGTTGGATTAGACACAAACAAATTAATGTTTCTATGTTGCTTAGAAGTGCAGCGATTTGGTTAATAGATTTCCATGGCGGCCATCTTGAATGTCAATGTGGCGGTCATCTGAGGATATGGCATGTGGTAGAAATGGATTCCTTGACCCTGAAAATTATGGTTTAGATACAAAGAATATGTTTCTATGTTGCTTAGAAGTTGAGCGATTTGGTTAACACATTTCCATGGCGGCCATCTTGAATTCCAATATGTCGGTTATCTGAGGATACGGCTGAAATGAATTCCTTGACCCTGAAAATGATGGTTTAAATACCAAGAACATGTTTCTATGTTGCTTAGAAGCTGAGCAACGTGGTTAATAGATTTCCATGGCAGCCATCTTAAATTCCAATATGCCGGTCATCTGAGGATACGTAATGTGGCAGAAATGAATACCTTGACCCTAAAAGTGATGGTTTAGACACCAAGAACGTATTTCAATATTGTTTAGATGCCGAGAAACGTGGGTAATGGATTTCGATTGCGGCCATTTTTTAAATCAAGATAGCGGTTAGATAACATGTCGATGGCGATGGGTACCTAGCTTTATATGAATATATACATCATAAACTACTTGTGTACCAATTTTCATACTTTTGTCAAAAAGTGCACAGTCATATCCCTTAGCCGCTGTACTACTAGACTAATGTGGCCTTTCCAAATTAAGATTCGGCGATAAGCACTCCTAGAAAGTTCTTAATATGTCTTAATATAGGTGTATTTGTTATATTTATATTTATAAGACAATCGTGCTTCTCCACAAAATAACATCTGACTACATGGTTTTCGCTATAATCAATGACAATTTGTTGGCCGAGAACCATCAGTGCAGTTTATAAAGTTCGTTGCATAAAATATGTTCAAGCTGTTGGATATATTTGGCAGAACAGAAGATGTTTTTGTCATCAGCAAACCAAATACATTTTATCTATATGTTTCACGTTAATTTTCTAATGTATAAACATATTATTTCTGCCGCCAACTGAAATATGAGGTGACGTTTTTGCAGGACTAGTTGTCCATACTTTCCTGTTAGGAAAGTAATGTGGGACTGTCGACTGGCCCCGTAGCCCCTAGTATGTAGACTAGCTCAGGCCTACATTATATGTATACTGACCTTTATAACTAAAATACATTGTTTTCTCTTCGTTTTTGCCAGACGCAGACACACGTGAAAGTGAGTCAACATAAAATGTTTGACTCACTTTCAAAAACGGAGCTTCTTAACGTTAGGCTCGATTAGATAATTGTTAAATAGTGTTATATGCTCACTACGTGCGCACAGTTGTAAAGGACAACCTTTTCACAACAGCATCAAGTTTATTGTAAAATTCTTAAACGTCAACGAACAATCGATTAGTCCTTGCCGCACAGTCCATCACATGCATTGAAAGTAATACATTGTCTGCAGTCGGTCAGTCCATAGTGCACAGTGCGTCTATGAGAGCAGTGCACTGTGTACAGTTGGTCAGTTCTTAGTGCACAGTCCGTAGCATGCACCACGGAGAACAGTGCATTGTCTACAGGTAGTTAGTTCATGGTGCATAGTCCGTTACATGCTTTGTAAATTGCGATTACCTGACGGTGAGCCGCAGATTTCTCCGCCCACTACGATGTCCAGGTAATGACACTTCATGACAAAATAGCTTGTCTTCTCGATCTGGTGTTAAGAAAACGATTCGCTAAATTTGCTAAGCGAACAACAGTGAACATATTGACTTTTCCTTTGTATTGTAGATGGTCGTGCGTGAGTGCATGCGTTTGTGCGTAGTTGTGTACGTTAATATTGGTGTTCGGGAAAGTGTGCCATACCATACTGGCGAAAAATATACTGTAATGTTTTCAGTCGAAGGCATTTGGACGTAGATGTCAATGGACCTTAAAGTTTGGTGTATTATAGTTACGTATCTGCGACTGCAACACTGATTAATTACCAGGGCATCCTGATGGCAAGAACTGTCATGTGACAATATAAATACAAGTCACACTGTCATAGTTATGAACATTCAACCAAATCCTATAGACACGAGCAAAAACCCAAATAAGTGCGTTTAAACCGATCCGTAGGCATTTTTAGTAGTATAGTAACTAGCATTCCTAGCAATGACACCCTTTTCCGCGAAGTATGTGAACTGTAGGTCTCGGGAGGCGTGAGAGCGGATTACTGTGGTGAACGAGGTAACTACAAATTGACATGGCTGTAGGTGTATATGGTATTAATAAAGAATAAATAGTAAATAGCGTTGTTTACTATAGTGGTGACCCTAACGTGATATCAACGCGTCTCTTGCAATACAAAATTAGGTGGGTGGCGAAGTACAGCCCAACATTGTTCGGCGCAACGTGTTATCGGCGTGTTTGTTGTTACTGACCACCTAGTCAAATATTAATTATAACTGTACACTGACTTTCGTGGTTGGTCTTAATAAACATTTTAAATGTTAATGATATTTATCCATGCTTGCTTGTTGATTGTACATGTATTCAATACTATTCTGGCATTATGTTTGCTAAGTTGTCGTTATACGTACATTTGTAAACCTCGACCTCAGCAAGGAGCCCGGGATTGGTTACATTGGCAACAAACCCGCGATGTCCGCAGTAATAAATCGTGACTGTACTCAGTGAGGAACCCCTAGAAGTGCATTGTTTCTTGTCGATCAACGTAAAGCTGGGTGGACCTTGGTAGTCTCTAACGGTTGCACTATTGTCTGATCGTAGTTCCAATGTTTGACCTGCAAATGGTGTTGGTCTTATATAATTTCGGTTGTCAACGGTGTCAACAAACCAACGTCATATACATATAACAGTTCATTTAGAACTGGTGTGTTCTCGTCAAGAATAAAAATTGCCAAAATAATGCGAAAACCGATCTTACAAATTATAGGCCAATTTCACTGTTGTAGCAAGTCTAAAAACTCTTGGGAAAATTGTTCCTTGCCAGAACACACAGCTAGTATGGGTTCCGTAGTAACATTTTTCAAATGTTATGAACTGTAAAACAACATGTAATTGGTCTATTTGTTGATTTCAAAAAGGCATTCGACACAGTATACCATGAGATACTGATCGCAAATATTTATTTCCTGTAACAACCCAATAATACAAATACCCATTCCATCATAATGGTGCAAAATGTCCATTTTTCGGTGCAGTTGGAAGTTTTTGGAGAGCATAAAGGTGGTTTATCGCAATGGCAATTGCAGTTTTTTTAGAGCTTATAGGTGAATATTTTGTGGGAGCCTCAATGGGGGGGGGGCAATTAGAGGGTTTTGGTTAACCTCAGCCACCCCTCCAAACATACACCACGTTCCGACGCCATTGTGACATCATAATAAAATATATAAAATATATAATACTAATATTATTGTAGAGAATGTTTCTTGTATTACACACACACACACACACACACACGCACACACACAGACACACACACACACACACACACACACACACACACACACACACACACACACATACATACACACACACATATACATATATATTTTTATATATATACATATGTATTTATATATATATATATATATATATCTTCTACGTACTGTTAAACTATTCGGATGTTGTCAAAGCCCACACAGTACGACTAAATATAATTATATATATATATACATGCGACGTTTTGTGTTGTTCTGGAGAGGACATTTCAATTAACACTCACAAATCAGTTAGACCGGTAAACCATTGTTTCATAATATAACAAAATCCAACACATCTGAGAGCATGTCAACTCTGGTTATGGAATATAATAATTGGTAATGTTCACTAATCACCTTTTTATTACTGTTTGGCATGGGGTTGTTAACAGAAATTGATAAGCATCTGTTTATGATGGCCACACATTGTACACCTATATATTTAGACCAAATTTGCTTTTTGGTTTGGATTTCGCATGTCTAATGTATGTTACATCTACATTTGTGATAATTGGTAATTCAATATTTTAATATTGTTGGGGGTCTTTTTGGTGAGGATATCAACATTATACTCAGCAGGCGAAGTTTTTACAACTAGATTTCTTGACAAAGGCAATTGTGACAATGCATCACAGTTCTCGTGTGTAACACCACAGCGATACCAAATTGTGTAAGTGTGCCCATCGTTGAATACGACCAGACGCATTTTGTGGCACTGACCACTTTTTTTCAAACAGCCCTAGTATTGGACGGTGATCCGTGACCCGTGTGAACTGGGTTCCGTACATATAATGGCAAGACGTATTTAGTCCAAATATCAGGCTCAGTCCCTCGTTGTCTAGCAGCGAATCGTTTTTCCCCTGTTGATAAGATTCGTGGTGCATATGCTACCGGCTACGAGTTTCGTGGACTGAACGCAGAACTAACGAGTCCATCGCAGAAGAGCTTGGTATTATACCCGGGACTTTATTGAACTTTGTAAAGAAACAGAAACTAAGTTATTCGGCCATGTGAAACGGCATCAGTCTCTAGAGAGACTAATAATGGAAGGAAAAGTGGAAGGCAGAAGAAGCAGAGGAAGACCTAGGAGACAATGGGGGAATGACATAGAGGAATGGATGGGAGCCGACGTCTGGCGAGTGGGGAGACTGGCAAACGAAGGAGCTGTCTATAGACAATCCATCAAGGCTGCAACGTCCGGAAATGGATAAGCAAAACCCAACAATGCTACCGGTCGTTCTGAACCATCGGGCATCACATGAGACGGTACTGTACCGCAGCCATGCAGTGAAGCGTCACATGCAAGTAGGATCGGCCTACTCGGGTCAAAACGAACACAAAGAGTGCTTTCGACTGTAAAACCTCTTTCACTCAGATGAACGTGTCTTCTGGTGGCTTCTCCCACACCCGCTGCACACCTTTCTTTAGCAACCCATACAACAGTTATTTATTGAATAAAGGTTCTATATGAATTGCCCATAGTAGGTTCACGATTCCGCTATGCTCTCAACGTCTTCACATTCGTGGGGCTTAACGCACTGCGGACGAGTTCTACCGTTGTCGCCATCGGGTGTAGACCTTTTTGATCGATTCAATGTCCCATATACATATGTCACCGCGAAGACCGAAATAATTGGCATTTCTGTTTATTCACTCTCAAACCAGCGTCCTCCAGACATTGTAGTACAATTCTAAGGTTTTTCACGTGCTCTTGTTCCGTCTTGCCAATCACAAAAATGTCTTTTGGGGATATACACGCGTTCTGAATGCCTGCCAGCAATCTCTCAAGTGTCCGCTGATAACACAAATACTCACTCCAGTTACCTGCCCATTTGGACAGCCGGCACGATAATGCCAACTTTCTGCAGTCGCTACAGCTCATTCTCGATCTTTTCCTTCATGACACTTGGTACAGGCCGGGCTTTGCGGAATCGTGACAATGCGTGCTTGTCAACGTAGAGTTTCACTGTGTCACCTCTCAACATTCCCTATTCTTCACTTTACTCCTTCCACCAACTGAGATAATATCACAACACTTTAATGAACATTGCACGAACCTCTGGCGGTCATTTCCCATGATGGTTCTTGTCTACCAACAAAATAATATCCTCGTCTGGCACAGTTTGTGTTGACGCAGATGGAATAATCCAATGGCCTATTAACTGAACTGATGTGCTGTTGAACAACTAACTTACTTGTCGGTTGATGGTACAGATATACATATCCAATATCATATTCCTGCTCCAGACTAACACTCCACCAGCTGTTTCTGTCTTTCTTCGTCGCAGAATATATTGCACCAGGGATACGTTTGTGACGGTATGGCAAATCGCTGCTATTCGAGCAATCGTACGACTCACAACAGAGGTTTAGCCGTGTACACTTATATACTGTATATTTATATATGTACTGATATTAAGTTTAACTAGATGTGCGGAATGGGCACACATTGCTACATATACAGTGGCGGATATTCGTGCACGAATAGCTGTCGTGCATTAAATGCAGCGTGACTGAATTCTTCCCAAAGCAGACGAGATGGTGTTCGATTGAACAAGTCTACCAGGGAGTAAAGAGTAAAGCACTTTGTGCGGTCCTAACAATTGGATACTGCGCTATAACGAACTTACCTTTACGCACGAATACTTCCACTTCGCTGAATCTTACCGCATCACCTCGTTCCAACTGAACATCCACATGTCTACCTGCAACTTCCCATGTACATCTAATGGATACGACTCCAGTAATAGTAATTGTCTGAGGGACTGTGCATGCTTGCCCATCTATATTACGATATGGACGCAATGGGACTGTCTTGTGCACTCTGATGCTTATCTCGACTTCTTTCGCTAAAACAGCAACAATTCAAGACATTCCGTAAACGAGAGCGCACCCACACCACGCACACATGCACGCACCGTCGATCGCTAGCTCGCTCGCTCGCTCGCTGGATAAGTGCTGGAGGCACGTGCACATAAATGTGCGAGATGGGGTGGAGAGAGAGAGAGTGGGGAGAGAGAGGGGGTGGAGAGAGAGAGAGTGGGGAGTGTGTGTGTGCGCGCGTGTGTCTTAGTGTGTGCGTGCGTGTGTGTTTATGTGTATGTGCGTGCGGTTGTCGTGTGAAGTGAAACGAAGCACAAGAAACGGTCGGTGTTATAACTCAAAATGGCTGACCTCTTAAATAATTCCTCGTCGTGTTGTCGCTCGAAGCCCAGTTTACCTTTGCGCCGTAAGAAGCGCTGCACATTCTATCAGCTTTCAGAAAATAATAAATAAAGTGTCCACTTTGTTCTCGAACGATGTTCAAAGATATTTTGTCTTTGTGTATGTAGCAATTAGTCGCGGAGCTGTATTCCTCGTGCACGATATCAATGCCGGTACATGGCAAATATGACTCGCACAGCCATTTACAAACATTCGCAGTCACATTGAAACCTGCCACTTGATTTATTGGTTTTCTTTTCTTCATGGATTCATCTCGGAATCCCACCACGATGCACTCTGAAGGAGAACATAAAGTATCGTGAAAGAGGTTGTGTGTCCCATGCCGTGATGTGACATATCTAACACATTAACAATGATGTGAGGAAGACAATTATCAACACACTGCACTCTGATCATAATCAGCCATAACAAGATATTTATTGATTATCCAAAACTAAAACTTGCAAGAATATGACAATGCCAAATGTTCACATATCTATCAAACATATAATACAAAACAAAGGTAATTATATTTATGCCATTTACAATTTGACAGAACATAACAAATTCAGTTTAACATTTACGTTATTCAATATTTGACCCGCAACTGGCTGCAAGGTGAAGTGTGGAATGTGCTTTAAAAATAAGTATTGTTCCAACCTTTCGGGAGCTATGATTCCTACCCTGCTTCACAGTGTCAACAATATGCATGACCACGTCTTAACAGACTATTGCATCTTGTTTGTAGAGCAGTGCTTTTTAATTACTCCTGCTTGCACCACAAAGTTAGATTCATGTCATTTCAAGGTTTTAGCAAGATTTCTACCCAGAACATTAATTCCATGCAGATGGCAAGTGGACAAGGAAACCTTTGTCTTTTCGAGATTCCAACATTTAAAAAAATTATTTCTATCCTGCCCTTCTGAGGTATATATAAATGTTGTTTCAAAACATACTCACGCTGCTAGCACACACACACACAATCAACATGTAGTATGTTCCAATCATTTATAGTCAAAAACGTATTTATATATATATAATCTACACGTTTCCTTCACTAATGTTACTTCATTTTCTGTAGTCATCCTGTCTTTCTTAATAGAGAAAATAATAATTTCATAACAAATCAACATTTTATGAGAAGCTGAAGAAAGACCGTACTCCCAAATACAAGAGAAGTAAGTTAGTGTTCATCATAAAGAAGCTGAAAGAGGATGACAAGATCACAGACGAACAGTACAAGTACCTGTACCCTATAGCTGAGAATGTGTCAAGGATGTACTGTACTCCTAAAATTCACAAGCCAGTCAACACGATCGGACCTATTGTGGACTACACAGGGTCTATAGGTTACAACATATTGAGATCACAGGCGTATATTGTAGAACCTACTGTAGGGAAGACCATACACAACATCAGGAATTCCAAGCACTTAACTCCACGCTCGTCTCAGCCTCATTTCTGCAGTCTTTTTGTCACTACTCTGCTCCTTGTGCCTCACAGTATTCCCAACTCCCTGCTTGTCATGTCTCACCGTTTCATATGTCTCCATGTCAATTCTAACCTCAACCCCCTTTACAATACTAGTCAACTTCTGTTCCTCCTTCAGCAGACATTTCAGTTTTCACCTTCAAAATCCCCCATACACCTAAATGAGAATCCCTCTGCTTTAGAGACTGTTTACGATTTTAAACAGTCAGACAAAGTAAATTCCACCCAGCTGGCATCCCACATTAAGTGTCGCTTTTCTCTATACACAAAGACACTTGTCATCAAGTCACATGAACAAATTGAGTTTTAATAAATCTAGAATTTAGAATCAGTTATTTGTGGTTCGCATGTATGAGTTATGCCAAATTATTATTGTTTTTGCTACCACCATCACAACTAAGCGACATCGGCGTAATTTTCGGCTTTAGGTAGACCCAAAACAAATGTTCGAGGAAAGTAATGTTTCATGCGATATTGCTTATCTTGCAAGTAGTTGACGAAAACGAAAGGCATGAAGAAAACAACACCTAATATATTTACTTGGTGTGAAATAATATATGTTCACGACGCCTATCTCATATTCGTGGCCCAAGTCGACATACCACCAGGGTAAAATTGTTCCACGTCGTGGCAATTGAACGAACTTGTGCGGCTCATACTTGTATCCGTCTATGGCCGCCATTACGTATGTGTCGTTATCTTCACCAGTTGGTATCCGACTCATTGTTGATGACTTTCCTAGCGCCAGATTCTCGCACTCGGGGTCTGCCAAATAAATCACGGATAATTAGTTTATCAGAAACTAAGTTTTGCCAGAAAATATGTCGGGCACGTATTTGTGAAACATAGCAGAACAACATAGCATTGCAAGGGAACAATCCTCATAAGGTCTGCGCCTCCGAGACGTTTAGCAAGTAAGTGGGCAGCATATATATTATGACATATTGTACATAATACGTGCATAATGTTATGTATATATTCCTCTCATTAACAAGCCAACTAGAGTAACTGTTACTTCTGCCACACCTATTGACAACATTTTTACTAATAACCTAACTATAAATAGCACAGAAACCTGTTCTGGTATACTATATACAGATATTTCAGATAATTTTCCTGTTTTCTTTGTCGATAACAATAGTTGTTCAACTTATGCAAACACAAAATACGCAACAAAGAGGCTTTATACCGATCAGAACATAGCAAAGTTTGCAACAAGTCTAACTAACGCTGACTGGTCTCTTGATGACCCAAATAATGCATATGTTGCTTTGTATTCACAGTTTGGTAAGCATTATCTTAACTGCTTTCCTGCAGTAAAGATTAAACAAAAATACAGTAATAGAAAACCATGGCTATCACATGGGCTGAAGACCTCCATAAAATTTAGAAATAAATTATTCGCTTACTACAAAAAAACACCTACCCTTACTAATGAAACTAACTATAAAGCATACCGCAATAAGCTTAACTCAATTTTAAGAAGAGCAGAAAGAAATCACTATCAACAGTTATCAATCAAAATCAATCAAATCTTCTCAAATCATGGCAACTTATTAAGCAAATAATCAATAAAAATAAAAAACCTCCCCAATTTCCGAAGATAACTATTAATAATCAATTAATAACCGATAAAAAGTAATTGCCAATTACTTCAATAACTATTATGTTAAGGTTGGACCATCATTGGCTGAAAAGATTACCAAAAACGTTATTGACCCGTCAATATATATTAAGCATCGAAACTTCCATACAATATTTATCTCCCCAGTTGAACTAAATGAAGTAGAAACTATAATCAAAGATCTAAAAATATCAAGCCCTGGTTGGGACTTAATAACTCCACATATTGTTAAATTAACATATCATACCTTTCTACTTCCTTTAAAACATGTTATTAACTTATCGTTACCTAAAGGTATTTTTCCAGACGACCTGAAAAGAGCAAAAGTGATCCCGATATACAAAGGCGGTGACAAGACACTCGTAAACAATTACCGTCCGATACCGATTTTGCAAATTTTCTCTAAAGTTCTAGAAAAAATAATGTACAACAGATTAACATCTTTCATAAACAAACATAACAGTTTGGATTTAGGAAGAAACATTCTGCAAACATGGCTCTTGTGCAACTAGTATATAAAATATCCACAGCTTTTATTTGATGGAGTAAAATCGAACATTCAGTCTATATGCTGTGGTGTCCCACACGGATAAATAATAGGCCCACTGTTATTCTTAATATATATTAACGACATTGTTAACGTATCAGATATCCTATTTCCTATTATATTTGCTAATGATACAAATGCTTTGTCAATGGTAACAGTCTTAGCGAGCTAGAAACTGTGATGAACCATGAACTGCAAAAATTAGTTATTTGGTTAAAGAGTAATAAACTATCTTTAAATATCAGTAAAACACATTCTATTGTCTTCAAGTCAGTAAATAAAAAGGTATCCAATCCAATTGCCATCCTTATTGATGGACTACAAATTACTCAAGTAGAAAATGCCAAATTCTTAGGAATTTTAATCGATGCTAATTTGTCCTGGAATTTTCATATACAGTATATAAAATATAAAATAGCCAAAGCTGTTGGAATTATAAGTAAAGCTAGAAAACCCCTGAGTAGATCATCCCTTGTAACATTATACTATACATGTTTATATCCCTATCTAACTTATTGTATCGAAGTGTGGGGAGGAGCAAATAATACACATCTTAGTTTTCTAAAAGTATGCAATTCGATTAATTATGTCAGCTCCATGCAGAGCGCACGCAGGCCAACTCTTCAAGAAGCTGTCCATTTTATCAATAAGAAAAATCTACTAATACACGGTTGTGCTGTTTATGTACAAAATCGTTAAGAATATGTTTCCGTCGGTTATGACAAGGATGTTCATTAGAAATAACGAACTACACGAACATAGGACACTCAATGCAGAATTACTACATGTACCGATTTCAAAAAGTAATGTATTATATAAAACCATTAGATATCGAGGTGTTAAATTATGAAACTATATGGCGACAACAGTGGATCGTAATTGTAATTATGCATTAGCAACGTTTAAACGTCCACTTAAGAATGTATTGCTAGTAAATAATATTTTGGGCGGGCGGGCGGGCGGGCGGGTGGGCGGGCGGGCGGGCGGGCGAAGGGCGGGCGAAGGGCGATGGGCGAAGGGCTTCCGCGTGCGGTGCGCGTGTGCGCTTTATTTACGATGTATGACTTATTTTCTTTGCACAATTCGCATAAATGGTGTCCTATGATGGGAGAACCCGGCCAATCATATCAAATCTCAATGAGAATACGCTGCGAGAAAACAACATCTTGGAATCCCTCTTTTATTGCTAAAGGTCAGCTCAGGTCTCTGAAACATTAAAAACGTATTTTGCTTTTTTAAATGTTTAATTAAAGATAGGAGGAAGTAATTGGACAACCACAGTCCATACATAAGTACATACCATTTACAGTACATATCGCCATGATTTGATGAGCACAGCCCAACGATCTATTTTAAATATTTGTTTAACTTGGCCATTATCTGCTGGGACATTACTATCCAGCGGCCAGTGGCTTGAGTCGCGAAATTCCAAGCAAAGTAACTCAATAGGCGAAGCAGTATAGATCCTAGAAGAACCGATGAAAAGTATACAAAAGATTCAAATATACCAATTGAATGCACTGATTGGCTACTCAGTATACCACACGTGCTAGGAGTCTGCGGTGGTCACTGTTGGATGCTGATTGCAAGACTAAATACGAATGTGACGAGCACGAAAAGACGTTGAACGTCAAAACATAGCTCTTGATCAAATATACAGGTTCCACTTTTGTTGATTTTTCTGCATATAATTATGCATCTATGAAGTAATGTTCGGCAAACTGTGATCTTTTATCGCCCAATCTGAGTGCACCTGCACTCAGGCGCACACCGGTTACGTTTTCATTTTAAAAAAAACTAGTCAATTTTAACACTTTTAAATCTCGACCGCATAAACAACTTATTTGTTGTGCTATTACCATGTATAATAATGCTCCATATTTTTGATTTGCCAATATCTATTAATTAATTGAAAGAAATCGAAAGTCTCCATTGGTAAGATAGGCGCGACTCAAACCACTCGATCGCTTGGAACTCGTATCGAAAAAAGGTGATACGTGGTGTTTTAATTTGCCGATTAAAGCTAGGATTCCATATGTGCGGATACGGTATGCAGATGCGGAAAAACAATGAATATAGTGTCAGGTGTAAATTAACATAAGTAGTTCAAAACGTACATAGGCAGATGAGTTGTGTCGTGCAGATGCGGCTGCAGCAAACTGAATCGCTCCGTATAGCGATTCGAATCGTATCCGCACACGAATCGGATAGGAAATTCCCAGTAGTGACGTCACTACAGAGGCATTCCGAATTCCGCATGTATTTCCGTACACATTTCCGTTCATGTGGAATCCTAGCCTTAGGCATCGATCAAAATCAGTATTTTAGTCTGTCTGATAAATGTGTAGCTTTCTGTCATCACAAATGCATACATAATGTAGTACATATTGAGCTATATGGCATAACGCGTATGTGCTTCAGTCCCCCTTTAAAAAAAAACATATTTGAAACGTGACAACGAAAAGTACATTACCATTGACATCATGCAATGTTAAATATATTTCACCATTTCACTGGCACAATGTATAATAATGAAACGTATCAGAGGTTATGCGACAACGTTATTGTACAACGTTGTAAATTTCCGGGGTTCTGTGCATGTATGTTTCAACAACCTTTAACATTTGTTAATAATAATGTTCTGCACTTGTAAATGACTAAATGACAATACTTACATGAATATACCCGTATTTCAGATATTGGAAGGCTATTATGGCCTAATCCTTGGATGACAAGAAATACACCCTTTGCGACGAATTGGCAGTGGATCGTGATGATCGAATTCACTGCCCTGCCTTTATAGTCATTGCAGATCATTTCGAGTTGTGACAGTTTTCCACCTCCTACGCCGTACCACGAACGCATACCAACACGAATGTTATACATATATGCTGCCGGTTGTAAACGTAAACAGAGCATAAGTAAGTAAGTAAGTAAGTAAATTTATTTCCTCATCCATATAATATACAACACAATTCAAAAGCAATGTAACACAGATGAGGTGGCTACCAGAGAAGTATAACTTATCGAGCTGGTAGCCAATTAAATCAAACTCATATAGTGTACTCCCACATACATAATATTACGTATATAAAAGTTATACAGTGCATTCAATTGCAATACCTTCTGGTTAACGACTTCCGTAAATTAAAGCTAGAGATGTTGTACCAACATAAGATAATTCACTATATATAAACAACACGCATAATAATAATAACAACAGATAACTGTTAACTGAATTCATTATACAACAACTTACAACTAATAAAAGGGAAAACATGATTAAAATGTAATATGAGTCATTCTACAGTAACACTTTTTTAATAATAATATAATAGTAAGGTAATTTATTTTGCACCTAAATCCTGGGAAACCAAGATTAGAGGCGCATCAATACAAAAGGGTTAGTCAACATCAGAATCGATAAGCCATGTTAAAGTCTTCAACAGACGAATCGATACGCCAGAGAGCTAAGGTGGATGCGCAAGGTTATAAAGGTAAGTTTTTAAATGACGGCGAAATTGTATAATATTTTCAACTGATCTAACACTAAGAGGAAGCATATTCCAGAGAGTTGGTGCAGCAACAGGAACTACTCTAGTTCCAATATTAGTATTGACTCTAGGAACAAAACGTAAATCAGAACTAGATGATCTAAGCTGAATAGGCGTTTTTTTACAGGAGTAAGCATTGAATATAAATATGCTGTCACGCAAACCAATGACAATCAGCGAAGTTGTGACAACAGAAGAAGATGTCGAACTGTTCGTCAATCTCCTTGAAACCACCAGACCAATCTCTGATGCTAAGACCCAGAAGATCAAGCAGGAATCTCGCAAAGACCCAGATCTCCAGCATGATTTGCCAGATCGTCGCCAGGGCGTTCCAGGATCTGCGGCAGATTACTTCCATGCACGTAGTCAACTATCGGTGTCAAACGATATGCTCTTATATCGCGACTGAATCGTTATTCCTGTTGCATTACGTTCTGAAATGCTAGACAACATCCACGAGGGACATCATAGTGTGACAAAATGCACTGAACGTGCCAAGATGACTGTGTGGTGGCCAGGCATTTCGAAAGGGATCGAGAGAAAAGTTGCAACGTGTGACTTTTGCCAAATCCATCGATCGTCTCAGAAAAAGGAGCCATGGAAAACAACCACAATGCCTTTTAGACCTTGGCAGAAGGTATCAGCAGACCTCTTTCAAAATCAAGCAATAACAGTACTTAATCGCGATGGATTACTAATCACGTTACCTGGAAGTCGCGCATCTCCCGAACATTTCGAGTGCTACAGTCATTGGGAAAATTAAAAACATGTTTGCACGATGGGTGTGCCGGAAGAAATCGTTTCGGATAACGGAACACAATTCACCTCCGCAAAGTTCCAGGACTTTGCAGTGCAATACAACTTTGTGTGTTCCTTCACAAGTCCGCACTTTCCTCAGGGAACAGTCAAGCCGAAAGTGGAGTGAAAATAGCCAAGCGAATTGTATTGAATCGTCGTGAGATACAGAAAACGGATGAAAAGGCAAAACAGAAGTATCGTTCCAACTTCAATCGACGACACTGTGTGCGTTCCTTGCCTGACTTGGAACCGAGGAATAAAGTGAGAATCAGATTGGATGGTGCGAAGGATTGGTCGACTACTGCTACAGTAAAGAAAGCAGAACCAACCCGCAGTTCGTATGTGGTTGAGACACCACAATGTACACATCAAAGAAACCGTCGCCATCTTTAGCTCACTCCAAGAGAAACACAACTGTCCTCGATTGTCGAACCAGCCGGACGTGATTCAACTGAAACAGCGGCCGCATTTCAGCAGCAGCAACAGCAGCAACAGCAGCAACAGCAGCAATCGAGTCGACAGTGCAGCTAACGGAATCCAGTGTGAAAACTCCTTATCAGCCATCGACTCCAGTGAAAACGTCCTACGGAAGATCCGTCCGTAGACCATTACAGTTTCAAGACTTTGTGTGTTAAACAAACTGTTGTAGTCCGAATACATTACATTGGACATATTTCATTTTGTGTACTGTTCAAGTTAGACTGTATCCACATAGACTGTTGAATGCTTAATTGCGATTAATAATTTATTCGTTATGAGAATAACATCGTATTACGAGAGTGACAATCTCAAGGACATTGACTTTGAATCAAAGACAGTGATTTGATTAATCATATTCGTATTGAAACTACAATCTCTTCAGTTCGTGTTGAATGTCTTCTATCGAACTTGTTATTTTGTGTTTAACATTTGTAGAGTTAAACGATTGCCGAGCGTGTATTTGCTTATCTTAAAAGAGGAGATGTTACGATGCCATTCCGTGCTCGTCCGTGTACTGCGAAATGTATATGTACCTTTGAATGCGCAGCCGCATACGGCTCTTCCGTGTGTACCGCCAAGCATGTGCTCGATCGAAACTATAGTTTGTGTGTTCGTTAATGAAACTACGTTTATGCAGAAGGAACAACGCAAGTCAGGTATTGATTGAATTAGGCCAAATTAATGACATGCAATTTTATTGACTGTATATTGTTATAAATTGTTATATACACATCCATTGTGACAACGACAGCAAGCAGGCCGGCCCCTGACTGCTAAGCACTACTGTCTACTACGTACAATTCATCATATGTGTGTGGGTCACTCCACCAATATATACACTATTCACCACATGTGTGGGGGTCACTCCGCCTTCACTACATGTGTGGGGTCACTCCGCCCTGCTAAAAGTCACCCACTGTTAAAGGGGAGGGAGGGTAGGAATTCTAAACTTGATCAATATTACACGAACACACTCATCTAGCATACAGCACAACTACATTCTAACTACATAAATCGAAATCCAAATAAGCTGAATAAACGCTGTGAATACTCCCCAATAATGTTGAATGAATGAGGTCGATCCCGCTGCTGCTATTGCTTAAATACTGGTGTCTAACGCGCATGCGCGAGTCGCATAGCCTCGTAACCAAACATGTTATGAGCCAATAGCTACGCTGCATGTGTTGTTACTTCCACATAAAACGCAGTATGTCCCCGTTGTTTACATACATTCATTTATGCAGAAGGAACAACGCAAGTCAGGTATTGATTGAATTAGGCTAAATTAATGACATGCAATTTTATTGATTGTATATTGTTATAAATTGTTACATACACATCCATTGTGACAACGACAGCAAGCATGCCGGCCCCTGACTGCTAAGCACTACTGTCTACTACGTACAATTCATCATATGTGTGTGGGTCACTCCACCAATATATACACTATTCACCACATGTGTGGGGGTCACTCCGCCACCAGGTCACCCCAACTATACAATGTGACCAACCCCCACCAAATCGTTCGGTCAATCCCGCCACTGTCAGGGCTGCCATAACATCCTACTAGGGTATACGCATACTATGAGCAAATAATCAAGCATAAATCATGATATCTGAAGAAATCTGCCACTGTCAGTCTAAGCTTACCTGTTGCCATACACTACTAGGGCCATATATAGAGCTGCATCAATCATAACTGTTGAAATATTAGCTTTTGGCTCCGCCACTGTCAGAGCCTAAGCCATATCTCACTACTAGTGCATTCCTAACTATTGAAACATTAGCTTTTGGCTCCGCCATTGTCAGAGCCTAAGCCATATCTCACTACTAGGGCATTCATAAATGTTGAAATAGTAGCTATTGGCTCCGCCACTGCCAGAGCCTAAGCTATATATATAAACACCAACCTGCTTTATGTCACAGACGACATACCTAGAGACTCCGCCACTGTCAGAGTCTCCGGTACATCTCCCGAAACCATAACCAGATTAGTTATGTTTCTTATGAAATACGAATATACTTCCTAAAGGCATCTGACGCCCATCTACCTGCAGCTCTAATCTGAGCATCCGATTCGCCCCTTAATGCAGCTGATGTTACTGCCCCAATTCTAAAGCTATGCCCTTTGAAAACCTTACTACTTAAACCACAAAACTCGAGCAGCCGCTTCAACAGTATATCAAACTCGCGTCGCAGCATCGGAGAACCATCTGCATATGAAAATAGTGAAGCCCTATCTGTACCTCTTAACACAAGAAATTATCTGAGCAACTTAGCTGGATATATTGCAGTACCAATCATATACTGCCCATCTACCTGCAATGACTGAGGGCCATGTCTACTGCTGTGTTTAAAATGTCGAAAAGAAATGGTGATCAAATCCCCATTCAAAGCTATATCTCTGAGCTGCAGGCAACCTTGCATCATTTTGTTAGAACGGGGGACCATCTCCCCTACCCGTAAGTAGGCCCTAAATGCGAGGACCATCATAGCTGTTAACATGGTACGATTATAATGTGACGTAACTACATGTGGCAGTGCGCTAATTAGACGAACTAGTATTGGCTGTGTCACTGGCAATCTGACATCAGACACCGTTCCAAGGTTTTGTGCCCCTGTTAAAAGATTGGCAACAATAAAATTCTTAGCGGGGTCCTGCAAACCGTTAAGTTTATGAAAGTAAGAAATGGCAGAGATTGTAGAAATAATGGAAGCAGGTGCATACCCTGCATTATGTAAATAAGCAATAAAACCCATTATCATGGCAACAGGCACAGGTAACCCAGGAACAGTGCCTAATGACTGGAAAAAGCCTACCAATTTTGCCCATGCTCGCTCGTATTGCGCTTTTGATGACGATGCCAGGAACGCATGCATCAGGACCTCAACAGTGTCCCTAAGGCGGCTGGGGAGACGTGGAATGGCACCATCGCTGGCTTGGAATTGACCCATGGAGCCAATGTCAGAAATTCGTGCATCTGGCAACGGGATAATTTGTCAGCCAAAGTATTGTCACGACCTGGTATGTGACGAGCTGTGAAGTTAATATTGCGACGCAAACAAGACAGAATTAGCTTTCTTAACAACGCCATCACACATGGCTCCTTGGATGTTTGTTTATTAATTATAGCGACCAGGGCCTCATTATCAGTGAAAAAGCACACACTATTGTTAGCCCAGGAACCTCCCCACGTCTCTACAGCCGCCACAATCGGGTACAACTCAAGCACAGTGATATTAAGGGCACTCCATGACATGGGCCACCTACCCCAAAACCACTCTGGACCACATACCGCCTCAAAACCTATGCCCCCTGATGCATCAGTGAATAACTGCAAGAAGTCCCCAGTAAGGAAGTTATCATCAATAAAGAAGGCTTTCCCGTTAAAACCTGACAGAAATTCCTGCCATGTCAACAAGTCTAGTTTCACCTGCCTAGTCAACCTAATGTGAAAATGTGGTCTACTGACATGTAAAGTTAAATCAATTAACCTTCGCAAAAACCCACTTCCAGGAATTACCGAGCAACTGAATGACAAGATCCCTACTAGTTGTTGAATCTCTCTAAGAGTGGCTTTTTCTCTGTTCAAGAATGACTGTATCAGCAACCTGCATTGTACTAATTTATCCTCTGGTAAACGTGCCTCCATGCTTACTGTATCTAACGTTATTCCCTGAAATTGCAGAGCTGTAGAAGGCCCAACTGTCTTTCCCGGTGCCAATGGGACCCCCAGTTGTCCACATAGCTCAATGAATGCCTGCATATCACTAAGACACTTATCATGAGAAGTTGCCAAAAACAGGAAGTCATCAATTATGTGGATGGTTTTTGTTACACCCAGCTTGTTCATGGCAACCCATTCCAGTGCTGTGCTAAAAGCTTCAAAAATAGAGCAAGAACTTGAACAGCCCATAGGTAACACAGCATCCATGTAATAAAGTCCCCTCAATTGAAAACCCAACAATGGTGAATCTTTCGGAGCAATAGGTATAATTCTGAATGCTGCTACTATGTCTACCTTAGCCATAAAAACTATTGACTCAGATTCTTTAATGAAATAAATAGCATCATGTATGGTTGCATACTGCACTGTTGAAAACTCCTTAGGAATGTAATCGTTAACCGATTCACCATCTGGATGAGATCAATTATGGATTACTCTAAACTCCCCTGGAACTTTCTTAGGTACAACTCCTAGCGGTGATATTCTGTAAGCAGGATTAATTGGTGGGATGTGAAAGGGGCCCAAAATCCGACCCAGTTCTAGCTCCTTCTTTAATTTCACATCTATCACATGGGGAAATTCAAAAGCAGACTTCATGTTTTTGACAACCCCTTTCTGCACTGGAACACTCAAACACCCAATTTCAAAACCTGAAGTAAACCCGTCAATCAAATACTGGCTTTTCACAACATCATAACCTACTAAAACATCCCTTAGAGCTGTTGGGGACACTGGCGAGGGCATGGCACTATCAAGGTTTGGGCAATGTGCGCTGGGGGTTGGCTGATTTACGGATGTGTGACTTGGGACACCGAAACCCAGGGTGGGCACCACCACACCACCTGCAGAGATGCCTGAACGGACAGGGATTTCGCATACAACGTCCCTGGTTAAAGGCCCAGCAGTCCCGGTTTGCACGGCTACCTGTACCCCTGTTGAGAAAGGAAGGCCCAACCTGTGGTGCCACCCTGGGAGACGGCTGCTGCACTGCACTAAACCACAACTCATAACTGATACAATCCCAGGCCCATCCCTCACTGCGCATCAGTGTCCTGAAAGATTCATCATACCCACGCCAGTTCCCACCACGCTCCGACAAGTTTCTAACCACATGCAAATACTTCAGCATCTTTGGTGCCAACATAGCATTCCCTGGCTTCACCAAAAACACAGACATGAAAATTTGGAATGCTCTAGACCACTGACTGAACGAACGGATCTGGGTTCTCGCCTTAGGGGTCACACACACACTGCAGGATTACCATCCTCCCCCCGTGTTGTATGGTAAGCTTATAATCCTGTTGATCAAGGCTAATCTCTGGCAGCAATGTATACAAATCAACAAATTCCCCTGCCAAAATCCTGTCTCTAACTTTCTCTGACACATGCGCATGCAAGGCTAATGTTGGCAACACTAAACTAGCTACTCTATTTTGTACATCTCCCGGAAGAACCCTTATCGTATCAACAATACCTGACGCGGCGCTGCCGACCGTCTGCACCATGCCATCCACTGACGGCCATGGGGGAGCAACCGCCGATGTCACGGGCGCTGACACACCTGGTGTTGCCCCCTGATGGCTAGTCGAAGCGACTGGAAACGTAGTAAGTGGCGCCCCGCGTTGGCATGTCGACGCTACCGCAGTACCCTGACTACTTGAGGCCACAGTCGAGGCTGCTACTACTGGTGGAATTATCGACTGTAGTAGAGTTCGCATCTCGCGCATCTCGCGACGTAGTTGCTCTGTGGCGTCAAGACGACGTTCAACGTTAGCCTCCCATTGCCTCCGCGCTGTCAAGGATGTTGCCGCTGTAGCAAGGTGAGCTGCAGCATCGACGGGTTCCGCTGCCGCGTTGACTGGTCCAACATCGCCCTGTGGCAGTTGCTCCAGTGCCGCTCTCGCCCTGGCTTGTGCTTCTCTCGCCCTCTGGCGCTGAGACTGTCTAATGGGGGGCATCTGAAATATTATTGACAATTAAAACAACGGTTGACCATATTCATTCCAATACAAGATGCTGTCATCCAACGGCTCTGATTATTGCCTGGCGATCCAAGCTAAACACTAAAGCATGCCTCCAAAACTTTGCATGGCGGTTAAGTTATACTATGTCAGGTCTCATCAATTTAAAAGTCTCCAGTCTAAGCAATGCACACTATACATGCCTCCAAAATTTCACATGTCGGTTAAGTTATGATACCAAATATCACACATTTTCAAGCCTCTCATAAATAACTGGTGATTTTGCCTCCAAATTGTTTGCATAATGATTAAAGTTCGAGCCATCCATGCCTCCAAAATTTTGCATGTCGGTTAAGTTCGAGCTATCCATGCCTCCAAAATTTTGCATGTCGGTTAAGTTCGAGCTATCCATGCCTCCAAAAGTTTGCATGGCGGTTAAAGTTCAAGCTATCCATGTCTCCAAAATTATGCATGGCGGTTAATGACTTGTATGGTGGTCAAATAATTCTAAACAAGAGGAACAAAGAGCCCATTTTGTTGTATTCCATGCCTTCAACATATTGCATGGCGGTTAATTCCAATACATCTCAACGTACAACGTACCCGACCACTGCTCGGCGAATCATCAAGAATACAAAGTTATGACAATTTTTAATAATAGCCCACACATTTCCATAGCAATGACCGATACAACCAATTACCGTCATCGAATTACCCATAAAAGTACTGCTATACCGGCAAACCAGTCACCCACACTGCCAAGCACTTACTGCTGGATCAACTTGACTGTACTAAATACCGCTCCCTTAATGCTACGAAAGAGCTTATGGTTTCCCAAATCGTTAAAATGGACCCCATCCGAACGAAAAATTTGTCGCTGAATGTTCCAGAAACCCTTGTGGTGCCAAAACGATAACCGGGAATCGTCACACACACCCTTTAGAAATTCGTTGATCTCGGTTACTCTTGCAGAACCCTCCTCGTACGTTATCTGCCGCCAATTCTGCCTGCGTACAACCTGGCATATAACCACCCGATTAACGCCCATGTTTACCAACTCCTGGGCGAAATCATACAACCGCATACCTACCTGCAATGTCTGCGGGGGCCCGACGTGGTCTAAATCGTTACCACCAACACTTAAAACACACACACTAGGGACACCGCCGGCCAACTTCCTCTTCAGATCCCTACTGCCTGCTAGGGAAGCCACAGTCCCTCCACGATACCAGTGGAAGGCTATCTGGCAATCTACACGCTCGCACGTGCTCGGATAAAATTCTTTCACCTACCCGCAACTACAACACATAAAATAACCCGAACAGAACCTAAACTTGATCAATATTACACGAACACACTCATCTAGCATACAGCACAACTACATTCTAACTACATAAATCGAAATCCAAATAAGCTGAATAAACGCTGTGAATACTCCCCAATAATTTTGAATGAATGAGGTCGATCCCGCTGCTGCTATTGCTTAAATACTGGTGTCTAACGCGCATGCGCGTGTCGCATAGCCTCGTAACCAAACATGTTATGAACCAATAGCTACGCTGCATGTGTTGTTACTTCCACATAAAACGCAGTATGTCCCCGTTGTTTACATACATTCATTTGTTCCTACATAAACAGTGTTAGCGTTTAACAGACTCAAGACAAGTATAGTTGGTAGCGGATCAAGCTCACAGGACTTATTTGGAGATGCCATAATTATTTGTTTCACCTCATCAACTGTCGTAGGTGTGAAAGAAGAAAGCAGATACTTTATTTTTTGGAATTTCAACGTTAACATGATTCAAAGATTGGTTCAGACATGAAGAACGAATAAAGTTAATTGTATCCTTAAAATAATTAGAAAATATATCACACATAGATTTTAGTCACTCTATTTTGGTAGTGACGGAGCAGGCAAGTTTATTTATACAACTCCACAACTGACGAGAATGTTCCGAATTATTTGATACCATAATTGTAAAATAATTTGATTTTGCTTGTGCCATTTGTCTATTACAATAGTGACATTATTTCGTATAACGTGATCTATCCAATGGGGAACAAGGTTTACGCTAAACGCGTTCAAGGTAACGACGGCGACTTTAAAACTGTAAAATTTCAGGTGTCATCCACAGGGAAGGTACTTTCTGTAAAACAAATCTGTAGGCAATGGGAGCATGTTTCTCAAGTAAAGGTTTAACACAGAACAATATTGTCCATGCACGTGATCATTTGCCGGATTTATAAACAGATCAGATTCCAGAATATAATTATTAAAAGTAATAATGACAATTTTATGTATGTGTCTAAATGAAATCTTCTTTTTGGATATGGACGGAGTTGTAAAAATGTTAAGACCAACAATTACTGTATGATGATCGGATAAGCCATGAGAAACTGAACGTTTATTAATAGCTTTGCATAAATAAACGAAAAAAGATCAAGCCAAGGGCCATGAATGTATGTAGAAAAAGAAACATGCTGTGTTAAATAAAATGAGGTCAGTATATCACAGAAAGAAGTGGTTATTGCTGTAGGTGCATCCAGATGAAGATTAAAATCACCAAATATATATAAATCTGAATGCAATACGGTCAGGTTATCAATAAAATCTTCAAAGAAATTAACTGGGTGTCCTGGCAGATTAAATAGGCTGAAAAACAAGAATAAGAAATTTCAACACACATTGACTCCAAGCTGGAATATATGAAGGGACCGAATGTACATTAATTTTTAAATGATCCGATAAGAGGAAACCCACTCCATCACCTTTCCGAACTAAATGTGGTTGGTGAAGGAACGAATATCCTGGTGGCGTTATATCAGCAACACATGTCTCAGTATCGTTTGGTTTCAACCAAATTTCCGTGACAGCAAGAATATTTTTTTTAGAAAATACCAAATCACACAAAGATGCTGTCTTGGGAAATAGTACACCAAAATAACCAGAACTTAATGGTTTGCATATAGAAAAGTCATTGTTTCTTATAGCAAATGAACTGAGCAAGAAGAAAACATTCAGTAGAAATAATAGCCACATAATTATTATACACTAAATCGCATTTATTTGGAATATTTAAAACAAATCTACATTAAAGTTGCTTAATTAATTCAAAACATTGTTGTTGTGATGGACTAACGTATCTACCCCAATGACCAACAATCAGCAGCGATCGATACTAACAAACATAGCCGACATATGTGTTTGAAAACATCCCCCTCCTAGCCAAAGCGTCCGCGTTTTAAGGGGCCCCTCAACTACGCCCAACAATCTCCCGGCATGCACCGCGCTCCCACGGTTACCAGGTCATCACATACGTTAACCCTAAACAAAAACACCACTCGCCGCACTGACACAAGAAAACAACAAAACCTCATTGGTCAAATATTTCCCGCTTCTTTTTTTCACGCCTTCTGATCAATAATGGGTCTGTTCCTGGAACATGAACTTCAAAGGAGCCTCGTGGGTAGGACGAGTTGGTTGGTGGATGACCGCCTCTTAGCGGGTGCGTGCGTGCGTGTGTTTAAAGGTCGGACGACCTGGTGGACGGCTAATGACCGCCTCTTGTCGAGTATATGATCGTGTGTGTGTACGTGTGCATATTAAAAAAACGAACAAAACACGGTAGTATACGAGTGCACACGTATTTTTTTTGACCAAAGATACAAGCGGTGACATGATAAACGTGATTTGCGCGTGTTTACCACAACGTCAGCAGTCGTGAGCTTACGGGTGTTGACAACCGCGCCATCTGCACGATCGATGATGATACAATAAAACACGGTGCCGATGAATACCGAAACACGTCACAAGCAAATATATGACCAAACTAGTGTCGTCTACGACGACGCAGTGCCGCTTGAAACGGTATTGTAAAGGGCATAGATCTCTTGCTCCAAAAACTACTGCTTGACGGCTCGTTTCGGTACTAGGGTCGCTTGGTGCAAGGCGTCGACGCCGCTGTAACTCCCCACGTGTTTCGGGACGAACACGGCTTAGTACATTGCGTTGTCGACCTCCCATGACGTGTCGTTGCGTACGATGAGCCCTCCGTTACACCAGGAGGAGGATGACAGCCTAATAAATTGCATATTAACAAAAAGAACCCAACTGCTGCTGATGATGATGCTGCTGCTACAACGACTATCGCTCGATCACACTTCATAGCTCCCTATAAACCAGTCGAGCGGTTCACCTCTCTTTAATAGTCCTCGCACCGAAGGCCGAGTGTTTCGTTGCCGACGAGTTCCATGGGGAAGTTCAGACGTCTGATATGACGCGCGAACGCTTCCCAACCCACAGGTGGAGTCGTCTTCCTTTTTTCAGGATCTTTTACAAGATCCACCATGTTACCACACCTCATAGGACCTGCTACAATACACGTAAAAGGATGATTCAAAGACGTATTCATACCGGCGAGGTACGAAACCCCGTTTTAGCTTCTGCATGTATCACGCACCTCCATCAATAACTTTCCGAGCATGTTTCGACTTTTTACCGCCGTAGCCGACCCCAAAAATCTTCTTTGGACGGTACCCACTCGATCAGTTCAACGTTTCCAGTAGCCACCAAGCCCTCTCTCAACTCATTCAAGGTCGTGAACTTTGTCATCAAGAAGTACCGCATACAGTTGACACGGTTAGCGTCCCACTCGGATGCTTTACTCGTCTTCCTTATGGCTCTACTACTCCATTTTACCATGCACGCTGACCTTTCCTCTTGGATACTTTCCGCGCATTCGGCGTCTTCATTAAACAACGCATTTCTATACTGATAATCGTTTTCAACTGACTTAAACACCCGACCGCACATTTCGATTCGGCACCTTTGATAGACTTATGAGTGGTTCTTTGTAGGTCAATATGTCAAACTATGACATGACTGATGGGTTAGACTATAACATTTATGCATAAGGGGTCCAACGTCAGCACGTTCAAACGACAAACATCTAGAAAAATCTAACGTTCTACAAATATGAAACACGAAACAACTGACATACAAGACGAAATACCACTCAAAGAAGCAAAATCGACACGTTCAAGAGACAAACATCTAGGCAAAATATCATATTTTCAACAGACATACAAGGCTAAACAACCACAAAACAGCAATGTCAATACGTTCAATAGATAAACATGTTACTTATACGAACTGGTCACCCCCAAACTCACACGTAAAGTCACCAGGTGGCGCTTCTTGGTAGGTCAACTGGTCAAACTATGACATGAATGATGAGTAAGACTATAACATTTATGAACACGAGGTCCAAAGTCAGCACGTTCAAAAGACAAACATCTAGACAAATCTAACGTTCAACAGATATGAAACATGAAACAACTGACATACAAGAAGAAATACCATTCAAAGAAGCAAAATCGACACGTTCAAGAGGCAAACATCTAGAAAAAAATCATATTTTCAACTGACATACAATACTAAACACCCACAAACCAGCAAAATGAATACGTTCAATGGACAAACATGTTACTTATACGAAATGGTCACCCACAAACTGACAAGTAACGTCACTAGGTGGCGCTTCTTGGTAGGGACGTTAAACAACCCTTCATTAAAAAAATTGAAACAAATGTGAAAAAAATGAGAATAAAATGTAAAAAATACAGGCATCCACCACTTATAACATTACATGAACACGTGCAAACGCTAAGAGGTCCACCACCCCATACCACTCGCTGGGCGATAACTAAGGATGTCACGTCACCGGAAGTGAGTCAACAGTCGCTAGAGGGCGTTAAGCTAACTGGAAATGAGTCAGCATTTCATAATCCCTGAATTTCTTGGCGCCTGATTTGCTTATTCGGATGGCCACTATAACTACTTTGGTATATACGCAATGCCACATAACTTGTACATTATATATGGCAGATTATTAAATAGTAACATGACATTTAACACGTCATGGCTTAGACAGGTAGAACAAATACGCGACGAGTTTCAGTCAAATAAACACTCTTTTGAGAAGGAAAATCACAAACCATGTTAGCGAACATGTGATATACAATATGTTGTCTTTTTGGTTAATGATCAAATATATTAGAAAGGACACGTTATGGTCAAGACATTCCAGTATGTCAGATGTAAAAAGATATGTCAAATCATTTATGTACTGCAGTGGTAGTGACTGCCAAATATTGAGGGGGTACATAGCAAACGTATAAAGATATTCGTTTTATTGCATAGACCTATTCTTGGAAATTGAAAGCTGGGGACAAGAAAATACAAGTTACTGTAAAATGACTCATATTCATTAACGTATATTAAACTTATATTAACCAAATGTTTTTATATTACTCATTTCGTTTCCTGGTTATCTGTACTCATTGGTTGCCCCCTCCAAAAAGTGTAATGGCTACAGTACCGTAGACTGTAAACAGGACGGGGTAGGCCCACTACATATTATATTTGTATAATAATATAATAGTATTTATTTTTCTATGCAGCAATACAAAATATTGCCATGCTATGTGATCATGAACTAGAAAAGTACTGATTTAATTTATCATTGCTATTTTGGCAGGACAAAATGGTATCAGATTTATATAACGGGACAGACTAGGTTTTCTACGGATTTTCTTTTGTTAACAAAACACGAACGTTGCAGCACCCCCTTCTTGGAGTAACTTCGGTGACTTACTTGCTGGCATAGACGGCAGGAGGAAGATGTGAAGGAAAGTAAATACCGTCTCTTCTTCAAAGTCGACAACTACCTCAGGATAATCCATCTCATCACGTGGCATACAATTATCGTCTAATCGGCCATCGGTAACTTGATGTGACATTTCACCTGTTATTGTTCTCACAATTTTGTTTAGAGCTAGGTTCCTACAGTGAAACCCTACAACAGAATTTGGTATACCCAGAAAATTACGTGGTTGCATTCTTTATTAGTCAACACTGGAAAAACTTGCTTTCTTTTATTTTCCTTCACATGTTTTCTACTCCGGAATAGTTAGAGCTCGAACTTTACTCACATACTGCAATCCTGATTAACTTATGCCCGGCATACACGTCACGACGCGACTAGGTTTTAGAGTCTTAAACTCGTCTCTGACGATTTGTTGTGTATGCCCCCCTTGCGACGCGACGCTTGTCTTGAGGGCAGCCTTTATATAATCTTTATCGCGTCGTAGAATAGCAAACATGTTTGATAGTAAAGAAAAATCATCGCATGTAAAACGTCGCGTCGTGACGTGTATACAGGTAAACACAACTCGTCGCAGACAAATAGTCGCCGAGGAGTCGCGTTGTGACGTGTATGCGGTGCGAGATGCGTCTGTGAGCGTCGGCGACGTATGCATTTGCATTCCGAAATGTTTGAGGCACTTAGCCAATCAGGAGCTTCCTAAAAGTCATGGGAATGTCCCTAAACATGGAGAAAACATCATAGGTGGCAATCAAATGCCTTAAGGTGTCAGTATAAACTAAGTCCTCTAAGTAATTGAACACATCCATGTCCATCATGAGGAGCTCACGAAATTAAACTAGGTTGTTAAACTTAAAGGCACCTTTTTCGTCGTGCCTTAACGCGTCGTGGCATGACTCCCTTTAGGGGTCATACACGTCACGACGCGACAAATCGTCGCAAACAAATAGCCGCAAACAAATCGTCGCGTCGTGATGTGTATGCCGGGCTTTAAATATATTAACAAGTCAAATAAACTTTCACTAAATTTGAAATAAAATTACAATAAGGGAATTTTGTTTGAAACACATAAATCAATACCTCATTAAGTCTTAAAATGTCACCAAATAATTACAACAGCGACATCAGCTGCTGCAACAACAACACCAGGAGCACTTTCACTTTTCAGCTTTGGTATCGATATTCAACAACACTAAAGTCTAAACAAGCAGCCTTAACTATAGTCTAGACTATACCGGTTAGTCCATAAACCATATTAATATAGCTGTACCGTGTACGTGTAATTATATGATACATCATCATATAATAATTTTGTCGACGTAGTCGTAGCCGTAGAGTTAATGAAACATGATGTAGAGCTTACCTTCAAATTCTACCTCGTGTGAATTGTGTTCAGTTGTAATTATTAATATTAATACACTTCTCAGAAAGTACATTATTCAGTGTTGACTGTTTTAATCACGACAATATTAATACAAAATTTCGCTTTGCCTTCTCTTCTGCTTCAACTCGAGTTCAACTTCGTCTTCGGCTTCCGCACGGAAGTACCGGTATTAATTTACCCCAGCGACTTGTTAAACGCTATAGTGCCGCTATAAAAACCTATTGAACCGTGACTGTTTGCTGCGTTTGCGTCGTGAACGGTGATCTATTTCGGAATGAATATTATATCTATGAAAACTTGAATTAGAGAAATGAGTGTAAACATGTATGCCAACATATATCAACATAAGACATCACTTATGTCACGCAAGTTTGTATTCCCACAAACGAACGAGCTAATCGGCCAACATCATGATTAATAGTATTTAAAATGTCGTTTGACGGTGGCTCGGTGGGGAACATATTCTGTCGGTGTTTTTGTAATTATTATTTGCTTTTTAAATGCTCAAGTATTTTGTCTGGCTGACATCACATTTGGACTAAATCAACAACAAACCTATAGTTTCTCGCTTATTAAAAAATTTCATATTGGTAAAATCAAACTTGCTTAAAATAAGATTATTTACATATATATCTCACCACAAACCATATTGTTTTATATTCTTTATTTGAATTGTGATAAAAGTAACGCCAACCATGTCATCAGTGCACAAGTGTGAATGAGAACATACAGCGGATATAATCATATGTTACACATTGTATGCGCACGGAAAGAACGGTATTAAAAAAGTGATACGTCGTCCTTTCTCCAAAATGCTGCGTTGTAATAACAAAATATCGACGACATGAACAACATATGTTTTCGATGAATGACAGTGTTCATGTAATAATGTTTAAATGGAAAGAGAACGAAAAGCAGTGTTGGGCAAGATGCAAACGAAACACGATCACGGATCAACATTGACAACAACTGAACAAGTTACAACTGGTCTCAAGTCAAGACTGAAAACCCGTCAGTGACAGTGGACGATGGCTTAGCTTTTTAGGCTAAGCCAGTCTTAGGCTTAGCGGTCGAAATGATCGCTTCTAGTAAAACATTGATGCTGGGTGTAAATCCAGTACTTCCGTGCGATCGAAGCTAATTAGAACAGTGATGTACTTACTGATTACTGAATAGTTTATTAATAATAATAGTTACTCGTGCAAGAGATACGCAACAAACTTCAAGTTCAACCTTAGCCTGGCTCAGGTACGGTATTTAATATTTATAATTGGCCTTGCCATCAAATGACCTATCGCCCAGTAAAAAGTCCGTCAAACCATCAAAAATGGATGCCGAACACGTGGCGCGTTCGAGCATTATCTAACGGATGAATTTGTTCGGGTTTTTTGTTCGGCATGAAATAAAACAGTAGGACGCATGATTTTTACTCCAAGCAGCATACGAAGGGTGGCAGCGCCAATGCCATTGGTAATGGCAATGCCATGGCAACGCATCACATCGGTATTGTTTTGGACAAAATCAAACTATTTCGTTGTAATCGCCACAAGCAAGTTATCGAATGCCCCCGTGATGTTATATACATGAAATGCGTTCCGTCTAGAGACTATAGCTAGATATCATATGATATAGCATTATAGGCATAGGCACAGTGATTGAGATTTGAGTGTTTGGAGCTTCTCTCCTCTCCGCTGTCTCGGCTCAACTGGTGAGATTGAAAGACGGGGGTGCTGTTGAAAATGTTTCGTCGCTGCACAGCCGTAAGTTCTTCTCGATTGCTGTCTCTGCGCTGTGCCTATATGCATTTTGATACACAAAGCTATCAGATGCACACATCCATTTGAAACACGAAGTGATGTACAACTTTCCAGTAGGTGTCGCACAAAACAGAATGGGGCAGAACTTAGACTTAGTCAGGCACCATCTTATGTCAGGTGACCCATTGTCCAATTAATGGCACTGTTGAATAGAGCTCTTCAATTTCCTCTTTTCATCAGCTCGGCTATTTCCAATGTTCTTGCAAATAAACAAAGTTGAATTTAGTAAACTGAGCCTAAATATGAGTTAACTAATTCAACACTGTGCAGATTAATTCAGTTTAGATATTAGATTATGGAACTTAGCACCAAGTGTACAGCTGGCTAAATGGAAAAGAAATACAACAGAACATTGTTATAACTTATGGCTTATGCTGATTCAGTCGGACTAAAATCCCAATCCATTACTTTGGCCAACCTTTAATTTGCTTTTACATAATTACCTGTATGCATTGGTCATATACAGTGCACTCCAGATAACTCGAACTGTCATAAGTTGATTTTCGCTAAGTTGAGTCAATCTTTTCCTCGGTCCTGGGCAAAGGTCCCAATAAGGGGACCTTCTGATAACTTTCTTGTTATCAGAAATTCCACTTATCAGTATTGTCATGGGTCCCTGGAGGTTCAACCTTATCCAGAGTGCACTGCATGTTTTCCTTTATTCTAAATTTTAATTTGTATGTTTTTAGCGAGTACTATCGATAGCAAATGTGCTATTCACATGAAGCAGCGCAACTTGATCTGATTTATTATTACATTTTTTTTTATTCATGGACAAAAACTTATGTATACTAGAGTACAGATCTGCCATTGTCCAAAATTCCGTGGCAACACAGTATTGTGTACTTTTTAACAAACCTAAAACTTTTACATCGAATGATGACATGCCAGCCAGGTTTACTAACAATCGTAGATGTAGCATTGGAAACAGTCCGTGGACGTACGAATCTCACGTTTTCATGTTTCGGTTGGGAAACGGGTATTTTTCAAAAACAGATGACTGGAATTTGGAAAGGCAAGACCCGTAGACACACAGTCACAGACCCAATCCGAAATATGCTCCAAGTCCCAGATTTAGGCAAAACAAAAGTAGTAGAGGTTCGACAGACTCAGTCCCAGGTGACACCGACTGCAGCCGTCGACGTCGGCATAAGTTATAATTCTACTTAATCGAAACTTTACTCTGCTGACGGCATTGGGAAGCAGGATAAATAAACAATGCATACGCTTCCTACACTTAAAAAAAATAACTGTCAATAAACATAATATTATGTCTACAAATTGCTTATTTATAATGCCATTGCTTGAATCAACTCACCTCGGAATCTGACATGTTGACTGTGTGTGTGACATCAACAGTGTATGTTGTGGTAGCGAACGCTTGCATGAATATTCATTATACTCGGGCGGCATAATTAATCATCCACGTGGCAGAAAGCTCAGTGATTCGCGTAAACACAATTGTTTGTCGGCTTTTTGAGCAGATAACACCCAAAGTATGCATAAACATGCAAGACATAAGTAGCAGATAAAGTACTAATTGGAAATTATCACGTTTTGATACAGTATATCTCGAATGTACGTTAGCTTATAAAGAATCGTTTTAACATTATCATGGCAATTCAACACATACCCGAAAATCTACTAGACATGTCAGTGATCACATGATAAAATGAAATGTAATTGAACTATCAGCATTCGTACCCAAATAGCTGGCTTTAGACAGCAGTGTTTGAAAGGTCATCGGACAGCATTGGGCTATACAAATGAGGACCTGTATGCCATTGAAATGTTTGTGATAAATTACACTGTGCGCAATCCATTTCACAGAGGACCGAATAAGTGTAAGGAGTAAACAGAAGGTTCGTGATAAGGTGGGACCACTAGAAAACAACGCAGGAAACGAAATATGTGATGGGTTTCAAATGGCAGAGGCTCTGAACCAGTATTTCAGCTCAGTGTTTATTACAGAGGATATAAGTTCACTGCCATTACCAGTTACTAAATTTGAGGGGGATGAATAAAATCAACTAGGACAGTCGTTTGTTACTCCTGAAATTATATCAAAGCAAATTAAGATGATTAAAAAAACAAATCACCTGGAGTTGGCGCGATACCACCAAAACTGCTTAAGGAAATTGTAGACCAAATCAGTGCTCCGCTTGCTATATTCTTTAACTTGTCACTTAAAGAGGGAATCGTTCCACTAGAATGGAAAGAAGCAAACATATTTAAAAAGGGATCGTGGAGCAAGACAGATATTTACAGACCAGTGAGCTTAACATCAGTTGTATGCAAATTATTAGAAACGAGTATTATAGACCACATGGTGGAAATCCTTGTACAACACAGATTAATAAATGAATCTCAACATGGGTTCCTAAAAGCCAGGTCTTGTCTAACCAATTCTTATGTTTTTAGAAGAAATTACAAAGTGGGCAGATGATGGATCACCAGTGGATGTTGTCTTCTTAGGTTTTCAGAAAACATTTGATAAAGTGATACATCAAAGATTGATACTTAAACTAAAAGCCCATGGAATAGGGGATGGTGTGATCAGTTGGATACAAACATGGTTGACAGATAAAAGACAGAGAGTAATAGTAGAGGGGGAAATTTCAAACTGGAAACCAGTTTTGAGTGGAGTGCCACAGGGGTCGGTGTTGGGACATATATTATTCTTGATATATTTAAATGATTTTGATGATTATGTATCGAGCAAACTACTGAAATTCGCAGACGATACAAAAGTGTTCAGAACAATTAAAACAGATGCAGATAAACACACTTTACAAGATGATCTTGCCAAATTGGTCAAATGGTCTGAAAAATTACAAATGTTATTAAATTTTGGGAAGTGTAAATGCATCCACATACGACATGGAAATGTTAACAAAGAATACATAATGGGTGATACTTGTAAAACTGAAAAAGAAAAGAATTTAGGAGTAACAGTTAGTGCTGACATGAGAGTTTCGGAGCAATGTGGAATTGTTGCTTCAAAGGGTAACCAAATACTAGGGCTAATTAGGAGAAATACCACATCTAAGGAGAAACAGCTAATTGTACCACTGTACAAAGTAATACTTAGGCCACATTTGGAATATTGTATACAAGCATGGACGCCATATCGTAAGAAGGGCATAGATAAGCTAGAAAGAGTGCAACGAAGAGCAACTAAGCTGATTCCTGAACTAAAACATCTTGGTTATGAAAGACGTCTATTAGAATGTGGGTTGACAACACTAGATACTAGGAGACTAAGAGGAGACCAAATAGACGTTTTTAACATATTGAATGGTTATGAGGATATTGATAGAAATATTTTCTTCAAACTGAAAGAAGGCAGTATAACCAAAGGGCACATGCAGCATTAGTCAAGGAACAGTGTAGGTTGGATGTGAGAAAGTACCCATTCTCTCAGAAGACAATAAATGACTGGAACAAATTATCTGATGATTGTATTAATGCCAGCAATGTGGATATGTTCAAACTAAAATTGACAGCTATCTGGCGAGGGCGGGTTAAACGTAGGTGGAAAATTGTTGTGGACTATCGATAAGGCTTTCTTGTCCGCATGCCGTCTGGAGCTTAACCCTCTGGTCGGCAATCTTGTCAAATCTTGTTAAAATTATTATGCAATAAAATAGTAATTACTTCAAGACAATGCATACCTGACGAAAAAGGAGTCAATGCGCTGACCACATTTCTTTCCTTTCATTTTAGTTTAAAAATGGCGCTGACGTAGTCTTTTCGCTGGATGGCAGAACAGTCGCATAATCTGGGGAAGAACCATTCTTCGGGGAGCTGAGCGCTTCCATGTGTGGAGATTGACGCACCTGGACGCGCAGTGTGTGAGATGGAATGGCTGCAACTTGATCTTCCTCATCTTCCATAGCAGTGGTGTTAAAATCCTGGATTTCCTCTTCCAGATTGTCCGTGAATTGTCCGATGAGGCACGTCCAAGTCAGGTGCTTGCGATCCTGCTCAGGTAGATATTTGCTTGCATTCAAGGAGTGCTGATCATACCTGCCTGCTTCTTTGCAGAGAGGACATGATCTACTGCCTCGTTTGATTGTCGAACTATGATCGGATATGGTCCCCGGCTGTCTGGAGAGTCGTCGAAAGTGAGACGCTGCTGCTCGCATCACTCTGGCATATCCAGCTGCGCGCGCTTCGGCAATCAAGGATGGTAGTGCCTGCGATATTTCTAGTTTGATTGAGGCGAGCGTGCGTGATCGTAATGCCGTGCTGCTTGACAAGTTTTGGTAGTTCTGGGTCGAGTAGGCATAACCAATCTTCGGTTGAGAGCCCAGATGCGTGAGGTGGTTTCCCGACGCTGCCACCACACCATGGTGGGAGATTACGCCTTCACTATCCAAGATAATGAGCAAACTACAGTGAAACGTAAAACGACTTTATTGTGTCAATTTTGTCTGAGACCTTAAACACACAACACCATGAAGTGTGCGATGATCGAGCGACACACACCACGGCGAGGCTCATACAAACTCCTGGGAGACAGATCACTATTGCTAGCGGGCGGTAGTCACTTACAAGCTACTAGGTGACAGTATACTTGCTGGCGCAGGTCCGTGTTCAGACTTCTACAGGCCAAATCGTTCCCTGGGTCACTACTGTTTCAGTACAGCTTTGGAACAGAGAACAAGACTTCATATTTATCTGTCTGGTACAATCTCATAGCGTGGTCAGCCATAGTCCGTGGATGTACCGCTCGACCAGAGAAACTGGCACGCCTTCTATACAAGGCAAACACCAGACGTTTTCGGGTGGCGGATATATAATGCCAATGTGGTTTACACGAAGCTCAAAAATGGTAGTATCGCTAGAGAACTTACGCAGTGCATACTGGGTTGACGAGAAGAAGAGGGCCGTGTTCTTGGAATTCACTGTTTTCAACCCAAGAACAAATGTGTTTGCTTCAACTGTATTTCTTTTCGAATTTACTAACATTGGAATAATAGATTTCCGTTACAGTGACGTTTCTGTTCACAAAGTTTACATCGTGGCGAGCATAGACGACATATAGCGTGTTGTGTTTGAAGTGATATGCCTAATACCAAAATTAGATAAGCGAGCGAAAAATGAACAACTCAGAACACGTCCAAAACATGAAAGTCTACGGTCGCTAGCACCCTCACGGCTCGTCCTGTCCCGACGATCTTGGTATCATTTGAAAGGATGCACTTTCGTTATTCTAGCGTCATCTAGATTTCCCGGTAACCAATTAAAGAACACTGATAAACGGACCTACAATCACGCCTCTTTCGTTGTTCTGTACGGTTCCGAACGATGTTAGCGGCGGGTACTCAGTACACTAATCTTCCGATTGCGGCGCTGTTTTCCTTATTTGCATAGGTTCAGACATGCGCACTTCACCATTTTTTGATTTCATGTTATAAGCTCCACCCACTTTTAACCTGCGGCGAAATTGATGTGCGTTGATCGCAGCGAAACCGATATATATCTACGTCGGCGTGACGTCACAATAACGTACGCCACACAACGGGTCTAAATTCGATATGGGTGATTGTGACGCCACGCCTACATTGTAGCAACCGTTTGAAAGTGGGTGGAGCTTGTACCAAAGACCGTATATCAATACAAGACGGTGCAGTGCGCGCTATCTACATTGTTCGAGAAAAGTACATAAGCAGTTCGTCCGCCATTCTGGAGTTGCGCCAAGTCAAACCACACGCGCGTAAAAATGCACTTGTTTGCATTTATCATTGCTCAACATTTTCAACGATAACTTCAATATTTTAATTATATAAGAAGTATAGTCTGATTATTATGCTAGTGAAACATGACGAAGTTCAGTTGTGTCAATAAATAATTGCAACGTTTCTACATGATTTGTTTGGAAATTTCATTATTTTAAATTGTGATAGGTAAAACACTTCAACGATTACGTTAAAATCTTTCAATTTATATGACGCATCACAGCTTGGTGATTGTTCTGATGATATGAGGTGACTGAATAAATACGCTAACATCACGCGCTGCCGGTGCCGCAGGCGCACGCGCATGCCTCCCGAATGGCGGACAAAAACCTTCAGTGTAGACTGCCATTTTCTCGCTCAGTGACTCCTCCTGTCCAAATAGAGGCTCCTTGTTTGTACTATGAAATCAGATAGTGGTGCCTCGATCGGTGGTTTGGTAAACTGTGTCGACGAAACAACATCGTTCGCAGTGTCCAAGACACCGGAACGGGCCCGGTTGTAGGTCCGTTTTTAGTTAATTTAGGAATCATTATCAGGAAACCATTTATATGTCTGAATAGCAGAAAGCTTAAACTTTCAAACGATATCAATATTGTTGGGATCCGACGAACCGTAATGGTACTAGCAGTCGTTCAAAAGGCGTTTTTGGAACGTGTTTGATAGTTGTTCGTTTTTCGCTCGCTTATCTATTTTTGCTAATACTTATAATCGTGTGCTTGTAGAAAACGATACGACAATTCTGGCTGATGCGCAACGAACTGTTGCAGTATTTCTCTACCATGTGGCCAGTTGTAGATTAACTTATAATTCTGCTAACATTTGCTCTTGCACCCGTGATAATGTGGGGTCAGGTAATTTCGAGGCAAACTTTGAGAGAAATTCGGAGCGATAACGGGACAAAATTAATTTCTTTTTATCACATTTTTCTCTCCCAGTTTATACGCAGAACGGTGCATTCTAGCGCGCACTTTTTACTAATTATGAATGTCTTGAGGTGGTCTGTTTTCCTCGGAAGACGTAACATGATGTTTGCCTTTAACATATATCGTGCCACAAATTATGGTTTTTTATGTTGCATTTATCTTCTCTTTTGTATTTGTAATTACTGTTCTGACGTCACAGGCCTTCTTTGGGTCGTATTGCGAGAGTTACACACATTTTACTAAAGCTGTTATACATGTTGCGAACTTGTTCCGATACAGCGCCGTCTGCAGCACGAACGAGTGCATACAAGACTCGCTTCGAGGGATGACCTGGAGTTTGCCGACTTCCTCACACGCCAGCTGCTGGTCGGCGTTGGTTACTGGACCATGGACGACTATGCAGCACGCGAGAAGTCGGACGAAGTAAAAAGATTAAAAAAAGTCGAGAAGAACCCCGCATACGCCAAAGGGTTATATGCCACGACAGAGACTGGCGCCCTTTGTCTGGTCAAGTCAGTTCCACCGGGCTCTCGGGCAGGCGTAGAACGCATGATACGTTGAACGGGAACCGCATATAAACAAGGCCTTGCGTCCATGACTGATGTAGATTATATCGCAATATTAACCGACACCTGTGACTACAATATTCAATTCAATATGTGTGTCTGACGTTGTATGTATCATCTGTTTGGTTAATACATCATCTGAATACGTATTAACCAACTGAGAGCGTGAAGAAGTAGTGAAACGATGCCGCTTTGAATATGTACTACTATAGCATTTAAAATGAATGCTTTACAGCTAGGGGTGTCTATTGAGAATAGCTTGATTATTGGAATAGTGTTGCGATCGATGTATTACTATTACGATGATAATTATCATGGAGCAGCGAACAGTCAAAAGTAAAATTACCAAACAAAGTTAAAAAAAACATTATTTATTAAAGGTTTTACAGTGGTATAAATAGTCGCGCTGATCTGTTTTGTCAACTATCATTATTATCGATAGTTCAGTGCACTGTCCTGTGCAGACTACGTAACCTGTTGAGCGGGGACACTGGATCCATGATATACAGCGTGATATCCCAGAGGGGCCTAGGTAGCAAGCAACTTACAAGAAACGAACATAATGGTGTCACTAATGTGACATAAAATTAAACGTGTTTACATTCTCATTATTATATGTTATCATGGTAGTTTTAGGAAATAACTCCGTCTTGTGTCGTATCGTGCCAAGACGTTGCACAGGTGAAAAACATTTCACGCTACGTGCTTCAGTCTCTGAGCTCAGTCACGTCAACCATAATTGTCTATCGTTCCAAGTAGCAAAACCATTCCTTCTCTTTGGAAAGTTATTTTTTTGAGTTTATTTAGATTTTCTCTTTCATGTCTCCATTTGCAGTCCACTTACTTGCTGCTTTAGGTAGTATTTATATATGCTGTCATTCTCAGCACATTAATGATCTAAACATGTACATCTGTTCATTCTGGTACTTCTCGAGATGTAGGCCAACTCTTACCTTGAATTCTGATCTTTTATGTTCTCTATCATGGATTCTTATATGTTGTGTTCTTTCAAATGAGTTTTGTTTACATTCTGTTGCTCCAGCGTTTCGACCCATACATCAGCCCTGATATAACGTTTCAGTTACATAACTTCTTTCGTGTTGACAGGCTCCAGTTTTGTGTCATCAATTGTTCAGTCTGTTGAAGAAAACTGCCGCTTTGGTCATGCCGATTTTTATCGTTTGTTGTCGCACTTCCAGCGTGGGTGGACGATGAAACCTTCGCTAGCGGCGTGTCCCCGAGGTGATAATGACGACAGTGTTTCAAACGTTTTTGTCGTAAAGATTTTCTGACCAGTAAATCAGTCTCCGTATTTTTTTACATCTGTTCAAGTGTTTATTTTCTGTTTACGTTTCACGGTTTGTATACCTGCCAACTTCTTTCGCTCCAGGGAGATTCATTAGCGGTTCAGCACGTTTCTCGTGCCGCGCTATCTTGTCATGCTGTCTCGGATGAAGACATTGGAAGACGGGTGTGCTGTTGGAGATTTTAAGCGAAAGTCCGGGAGATTTGCTTGTCTTCCGGGATACATTCAAAATCAAAGAGACTCACGGAAATTCCAGGAGAATTGGCAGGTATGCGTTTGTCTGATGTAGACCCTATTTGCACGACACCAATGTTGGATCTAGTGGTTATTACACACGCAGTCCGGGAGGACGATTAGATCCGGTAGAGTGACTCGGTGCTTCCATGCCGATCGTCGCGGCGGAAACTGCAGGCGTCGGAAGCAGATGACACATAGCGCGGCAGGCGGCAATTCCAGATGCGACCTCTCGTGTCGTTGTACAAACCGCCCGTGTATTTTGGTCCGGCCGGTACATAAGGCATGTCGATGTTGACGGGGTAAATCGACGCCCGGGGTGGCTGCGCCCAGTGGCTAAACGTCGGCACTGGTTGGGTTTCTATGGCATACGGCCTGTTTGTATGACCGCGGACACACAAACGGCCGCCGGGGAGACGACGAAAGTCCCTCAGCCACAAATTCCTGTCGGTGGTGCTGCTAGTGGCGCCGCTGCACGACGTTGCCGACATCAGTATGGAGGCGATACTGAGCAATATAACAACGACGCACCCTACCATGAGGACTATGACGGATGTCGACATAATGAACTTGTTGTCTGGAAAGGAAAATTGAAGTAACATTAGTAACGCGGAATCTAAAGCTACCGTCGTCATGATAAATGTGCAAAAACATCACTATTATTAATGATGCTCAATGCCGTAAGACATAGTCTCAATTAAGGTTTCCACATGACAGCCTAACTCTGTCAAAACACGGCCTATTCTGATCGTATTCATAA